>CAHIKZ030005331.1:132500-555000 GCA_903632075.3 Acanthosepion pharaonis | reverse complement strand
GAATAGTAAATAGATGAAGGCTTCCAAGTAAACAATTTTCAGAAAAAGCAAATATCAAAATTATTTTTCATAAAAACATTTTAAAAAGTCTTGAATATTTTAAATGCCAAATTTTCATTTAATAAAAAAAATCAGTAAAAGTTTTTTTAATGTAAAAAGTAGTTTATTTTAGTTTAATAATTGGTTGAATAAGTGACAAAACATTTTACTTTTCTAAATAAGTCAACATATAAGGAATTACAATGTTAATAAATAAAAATATTTTGATTACTTTTAATTATATACAATTTCTTCTAAAATAATGTGAATGGTCTTTGTATTATTAAAATTGAAACAATTCTTAAAATGTTTTATTAAACCCTCTAATACAAATTAAAAGAATAAAAAATTTAGATTTATAAGTATGTGTTAATATTGATATTTCAAAGTTTGAAACATTTGTATTTTATCCACTTTGACACATGGATTACCTAATTTCCATATCTATATATTTGTATTTGAAACTTACTACAAATAAAATGAAGATTGACTGTAAAAGAGATATTTTTATAAGAGGTAACATATTTGTAGAATGTTTCTCAAATTTTTATTGAAAGAATCAGTAAAGGATAGGAAATGTTAATAAATTACAAATTACTTTTAGAAATGAGATATTTGTTTATAAAAGGTTTTTCTTATGGAAAACATACCAAATATTTTAAAATGGGTTTATGCAAGCAAGACATCGAAGAATTAGTAAAAATTTGATAAAATTGAAAGTTTTTTTTGCTTTGAAAGAAAATTAAGAATTATTAACAGGTTTCAATCTGTAAGAATTTCTTCTAAAATTTGGCATTTAACAATTTATTAAAAATATTCTCAAAGATTTTCATTTTCATAGAGATGATGAAGAAAGTGAACTGAAGTTGAGATAAGAGAATCTAAAACAGTTTAAAAAATGACAACTGATAAATAATAACAATAATAGTGAAATTTATTAATAAAATTAGATTCCTGAACATGAGAAAATGTACAAACACCAGTTTATGGTGAGGTATAATTAAGCAAATTGTAAAATGTATGTAGAGAAATTTTTAAAAAATATTAAAGACAAAAATAAACCACTACATAATTTTTTGTTAAAATATTTGTAAAGAAGAACATCATTAAGACCGAATAAAATTTTTGTACAATAAAAATTGTAAAATTAGCAAATGAAAATTGAATAATCTCAACTACTTGTGAGAATTTAGTATTTCTTGGCATTTAAGCACTCCTTTCAAGTCAGAATTGGTGAAAACAATTCCTATCTTAATGAAGATTTTAGAATGAAAAATTTCAAGAAACAAATCTCAACAAGTGGAAACTTTATGAATTATCATAAAATAATGTTTGGCAGCAGATCAAATGAAATCAAATCCTCATTAATTAAAAAGGATGAGAACAATTAATCACAGAGGAAATCTATGTTTATTTGAGAAACCTCAAAAGGAAGAAATTTTTTCACAAAAAGACCTATCTCATATATTATGCAATTTAAAAGCCAATAACAATAATTAAATGCTATGAATGAGGAAATTTGATGGAAGTCAAACAAAATAACTTTTATATGAGAGTAATTTTAAAAATTGGATCAGAACTCATTGAGAAATAGATTGCCCAGATAAAGGCAAAATTAATCTATTTTCTTTCTATCTTAAATACTCCAATTAATAGATTGCTA
Source organism: Acanthosepion pharaonis (assembly GCA_903632075.3). Lineage (NCBI taxonomy): Eukaryota > Metazoa > Mollusca > Cephalopoda > Sepiida > Sepiidae > Acanthosepion > Acanthosepion pharaonis. The sequence continues at coordinate 553,298 of CAHIKZ030005331.1, read as the reverse complement.
AGTGATGGCAGAAATCTTATAAGCTTAGGGGAAAATAAATTGTCTTTTAACTAACATGTAATCAAGAAGATAGTGCGATTTTGGGTAAAGATGTTTTGTCAATCATTAAATAAAATTAGTTTTTTTTTTTTAAAGATAAAAAGAAATCAATTAAGTGGGAAGGTCTTTTTAGTCAACCATAATGTTGATTAAGAAAATCATTTTGAAGAGGGAATTTGCTAATTATTGCTAACATTGAGATGTTGATTTGTCAACATATATATGATCAATTTTTAAATAGAAGATTTGAAAATTAAATGAAATAGAAAGTGTTTGTCATAAAAAAAAAAAAAGAACAAAGGCAGGTGTCTTTGACAAAACACCAAATTCAAAATGAAAAATGACTATTGCAAGGAAAGGAAATAGACAATTAAGAGAAGAGTTTCAAGAGATTGTGAGTTGGTTTGGTTTTTGCTTTGAGAATTTTGATCTTGTCTCCAAGTTGTGAGAATAGTTTTCAAAACCAAAACATAAGTTGTGAATGTTTTGCGTCATATGAATCAATAGAGTATCAAGTGGTCATCATAAAAATTGTTTTTTTTTTGTTTTTTTTTACTGTTTATCATTAAGATGAGTAACAAAAAACTATTAGGAAACTTTTTTTTCACCAAATGTTAAAGGAAATAAAACAACTGAAATTACTTATTCTTTTGAAATTTATTACCAGAAAATTACGTGGATGTGCTGAAAAGTCCACAACCCAAGTTAGTTTCCAAAATATGAGAAAACCTTAAAATTTTTTGAATCCCTTCTTTGGCTGTGACAAGAACTTTTCAGCACTTTCTACACTATTTTTGCGTAAAAATTAATTCAAACTTACTTAACAGACATTAAAAAATTATCTGGTTTCCGTTTGCAATAACATTTTGAATAAGCTAATTTTAAACTTTAAAATAAATAGCAACAGCTATTTAAAAATACATTTTTTGTATAAATTAAGAGATTTGGAATGGATTTGTTTGTTCACGTTATGTTTCCGGTACAAAAATTAAAAATAAAAAAAAAATTTATAAAACAACTATAAGAATTGTTATTTAGAAGATCGCCTTTGTCAACTTAATAGAAAAATAATGGAACAAAAAGAACCACTTTAGTTTAAGAAGTTTAAAAAAATCAGAATTAAAAAAAAACAAAAAAAAACACATTTTTCAAATTTAGTACTAAAAAGTAAAAACACTTAAAAAAGCCGAGACTAAAGATTAATTTTTGCCTCAAAGATAAATAAAGTGGAATTCATATGTCTGAGAAACCGAAATAAAAAGAATCGTAGATAATTCCAATAGAAAAAAAAAGTATGAAAACAATCATTAAGAAGACTAGGATGTTTGCAATCAACAATTCTTTCAGGTGTAAAAACTAGTTTAATCTTCATAATTCCTGACATTTCAATTTTGTTAAAAATTGAGATCAAAACAAATAAAAATATAAAGAAATACGAGATAATAACAAAAATAAACGAAACCAATTTGGAAAGACAATTTGTATTTCACATTATTTTCGTTTATTTTATTTATTTATTTTACGGTTTTTGTGGCAAAAACCGTATCAACAAAAAAGGGAATATTTCAAAGGGTTGAGTTGCCAGTAAACGTCAGTTATCAAAAGTTACATAATTCTTTCATTCATATTCTTATGACTTATTTATAAAATGACGTTTAAGACAAGTAAATGTAAATTGTAAATTGTTGACAACTTTTTTAAAAATCACTAAGTCTTTAAGACAAAAAATAAAATCTGCAACTTAATTTTTCTATTTTTTTTTTTTTTTCATGATAAAGTTTTGAAACCCATTCTCATCAGATTTAATGTGGACAGAATGTCCAGAATAGCAAGAAAAACAAAAAAGTTATATTTTTTTGTGTAAAAAAAGAAAAAAGAAAAAAAAAGTGTCCGTAGATTCAAATCTTGACTAAGTTTTGAAAGCAAAAATATAAAAATCTTTCCTAAAGAAAAAAAAAAGCGAAAAAAAGAAAAACCGTAAAAATTTCGTAACTATGAAATAATAATAAAAATGTGCTCAGAAAACAACAACTTTCTTATCTTATCTGCGATTTAAATGGTATTAAAAAGGTAAACGAGATTTAAATTTTCAAGCAATTAAATGAGATAATCAGCATGTCTGAAGAAATGTGATAGAATGTTAAAATGACAAGAAATAGAATGTAAAAAAATGATTTGGAAAAAATTTGATGGGTTGTCACTGAAATTTTCACTGAACATTTGACAAGTGTAAAAGGAGGGGGCAAAAAAGAGAATGAGAGAGAAAGAGAGACATAGCAACAACAATATTTGACGTGATGATGGTGGGGGGTAAAAATATTTTTGACAAGTGAAAAGAACATTTAAATAATTATTAAAAATAAAGAAAACTGCTGAAAAAGTTGGATTTACGAAATAAAATCGAAGCATGAAAAGTGTTAATTTGAATGTACTTACAAATATCATGGTCAGAAGAGTGAAGGAAATTATTTCTGATGAGACAGGAGATAGGAAGACAGGAGAGGGAGGTGCTGATGCGCAAGTCAACTAATTGAAGTGTGTGTGTGTGTGTGTGTGTGTGTGTGTGTGTGTGTGAAGGAGTGAGGGTCTGCATGTGTGTGTATTTAGAAATGGATCCTGTGTTCAGTGCAAATAATAAAAAGCCAAGGCAAAAATAGGCACCCGGTCTTGGCATCCCTCTTCCACTATTTATATACATAATAATAATCATAATGTTCCACTATTTTTACAATCAGAAGCGATCTACGGAGAAACGGAAGAGGCAAAGAAACTTGGGATAAAATAATAAAATAATGGAATCAGCAGTTTGCTTGAGAGTTTTAACTTTTATTTGACTTCTGAAAAATTCTTTTTTTGCAGTATTATTACTTTGTTAAAAAAAAAAAAAAGAATTACAAATAAATGATGGTCCCATTTCATAAACTTTTTAAACAAACATTCAGAATTTGTAATGTAAATTATCATTTTTTTTTTTTTTTTTTTTACTTTTCCAACATTTTTTTGTATGACTAACTTTTTAAAATCCCATTTTGTGTTAAATTAGCTTAAATATTATCTTTCGTTTTTGACTTTATTTTATTCTCTTCAAAAAAGAAGGGCAGACTGAGCACTAATTCTGTTGAACATTTTGACATTAACAATCAACTTGAAGAAAAAAAAAAAAAAAAGAGAGAGAGAAAAGTTTTACTTAGTGGAAGAACTAAAGAAAAAAAAAAAAAAAAAAAAAGTTTGTCCCTAAAAGAAATGCATCCACATGCGCCCATTAATTGGTTATGAAAATGAAATGCAAGCCGCACTTTAAATTGCGAGAAAAGTATTCTCAGACGATGAAGTTACTTTTTTAATGATGCAAAACATTTGCCACGGTCTGATGATAGAACTAATCTCTTCTGGGACAGACAGAGTTTTAGAAGAAGAATCACGAAACGGCTTTACATGCGAACCACATGCAAAGAGCGGCATGGATCTATTTCGTAAAAAAGCAATTCAGAAGAAAAACGGTGAGAAAGATAGGATAAATAACCAGAAAGCGAGAGAAGGATTAAAAAGGGAAAAAAACTTATGGGAAGTTCGAATTACTAACAAGAAAGTTTCTAGAAACATGTCAGTTATTAAATTCAACAAACGTTAAAAGTAAAACTAATAGTATACAAATTAATTCTGTATCTTCAGTTTACTTTTAATGTAATTATATTGCATGATTGTATTCAAGCATTTGTAATATGACAAGTTGGTAATGTGTACCTCCTCCTTGTAAATAAAATAAATAGTGTTTCTGATCAGACACATGGCGAACAACCAAACACTGTCTCTAAAACCCGACAAGCCGCATGTACAACACTTGGCCCATTCTTTGAGAGAGAAATGATTAAAGTTTTCTTCTTCACATCAATCACGAAACAATTATTAAAGTGATGTGATATCAATTTTGGAAATTGAAATCAATATTGTATGTAAAGAGGATATTGTAAATAAAATCAATGTCAAAATTTTGAGTCTGAAGAAGAATTACATCACTCATCATAACAAAAGCACATTTTCCTTTTCTCGGTTGATCAGGCATTGCATGTTTTTGTTTTGTTCAGTTTCAGTTGTATTATTATGCAAATTAAACAGTCTTCTTAATTCAAATAATTTTTAGAAGAACTTATTTCACACTTCTTAAACTTATCAATACGAAATTGAACGTAAAATATTTCTCTTTTGAAAATATGGTCTCTTCAGAATTAGTTAACCGATATAACCATTTATGATATAATTAATAATTCATTGATTCAATGACGATTAACTTAAAAAAATCAATTTAATTTTAACAGATTCTTTAGTTTACAAGTTACATGTCTATTTCCTTAAGTTATATTTTTGTTTTATCAACTTCGTTCCTTACGTCTTGTCCTCGTTCCACTCACAAAAGAAATAAATAATAAATCTCAATTGAAACTAGAAATAACAACTTGACAATATTGTGTAAATGTTGAATAATAAGACGATTTTTTTGTCTAAAATTATAAAAAACAATGAAATGAAAACTAACCGAGAAATATAACGAAAAATGAAAGTAAAAACAAACTACGATCATTATTACGTTAAAAGTCAAAAGCACCTGTAATTTTCAATTAAGAAATATTCCTCAATCGGTAGAGACGTTTTTCTTTTCTTTTTTTTTGCAGACGTCTTCATCTTTGCTTTTTTTTTATTTATCTATAAACGTCCCAATGTTTTCAAGTTGGTAATTGAAACGTTTTTAGTCGAATAAAAATCCTTAAAGAAATACCAACACGAGGTAAATGTAAAAAAAAAAAGTGTTTTTTTTTGTTGGTGTTAAGTGGACTTACCTGAGGGTCGGCCGAATTGACGGCCGTCTGGGTGTTGGCAGCCACCCAGGCCTCGGCGAATGTTTCCATGGCAGCGTGGAAGTCCATGAGGTCCACGGTGGAAGAAGAACAAGTATGACGGGTATGGTGATGATGGTGATGGTGGGTAGTTTAGGGTTTTAGTTTGTGTAAAGAGTTTTTAGGGGTCGTCGCCGCCGCCGCCGCCGTCGCCGTCGTCGTCGTCCACTCAGGACCGGGACCTGCCAGGGAAAGGGAACAATCTCTCTTTCTTTCTCTCCAGCACAACACACGGAGTCGGACCAAACTAAAAGTAGTGCAGTGGAATCGGGACGACAAGGAGGTGACGACGACGTCCAGACGACGACGATCGTCCGTCTGTCTATCTATCTAGCTAGTTGTCGTTGTTGTTTTTGTGTATGTGTGTGTGTGTGTGTGTGTATGTATGTATGTATATGTGTGTGTGCGCGTGTGCATAGATTTTCTTTTTTTTCTCGCTCCTCTGGGTTTTAGTACCAACCACCACACACCGTCTCGTGTAGACAAGCAGAACACCACTACTATTACTACTGCTTCCACTACTACTTCTCTTGTTTGATATTATTATTATTATTGTTACTATATAGTTGCTACTACTTTTGAGTAACTCTCTCACAACTCTCTCTCTGTCTTCACACATACATATAAAACTCTTACAACTCTTCTTTTTGCAACTGACTCCCACTACAGACTGCACTTGTTTTCAGGCAGTAAAATACGACTGAGATGATGTTGTCGAGTAGGTGGTAATAATAATGGTGATCTCCTCAATTCTTTAATTCTCCTCCTCTCTTTCTTTCTCTCAGTTTGTCCGTCCTTCCTTTACTTGTAAATATACGTCGGCTGCTACAACAGAAGATGAAAACAGGAAGGGATGCGGACAAATTTACTAACAAGGAAGAATTGCGGGAAAAAATAAGCCACGAACAGAAGGAATTAGAGATCAAGAAAGAAGAAAAAAAAAAAGAAAAAAAAACTAAAATATTTTTTTTAAAACAAGAAAGACTACACCAGATGAAGATATGAAGAATGTTCGGAAGTGATGGATCTTTAACTCCCACCAATAATATTTGTTATGAACGACAGTAGAGGTGGTCGTCCCTCTCCTCCTTTGAGGAACGAGTGATTGAGAAAGAACAACCACAACAACCAGGAGGGAGGGAATTTACGTAAAAAGAATAAGAATAAGAAGTAGTAGGAGTAACAATAACAACAACAACAGTAGATGAAGCAGAGGGGAGGAGCAAGAGCACAAGGGAATCAGACATTCACACCGATCCACTCTTCTTTTACACACTTCTTAACTCTTAAGACTTAGTCTGGTGCTAAAAACCCATGCATCTTATTCTTCATGTCTTCTCGGGATAAAAAGCAAAAAATAAGCTTCACTTAACAAAAGATTAGTCGTTTTTTGTTTTTTTTAAGTGTATGGATGTGAAATTACGGAGGGTAGGGGGGATGCGAAAGCAATCAAGGTTTCAAATCTATACAAAATAGATAGAAAAGGTGTACAATCGAAAGAGAAAAACGTGAAAAGAAGTAAATCGATTTGTGTAAGGTAGTGTACAAAGTATAAAATGTGTTACACTCTTTCATGGAGAAGTTTACTTTCGAGTGATGATGAAAACAATAGAAAACGGCAATAAAAAAAAGCAAACAGACTAAAAGACGTCGGTGACCAAATAAACAGGTTAAGAAAATGAAATACGAGGGATTTCTCCACAAAATGTACAAAAAGAAAATGGCTTGTGGTTAATAATATTGCAACTGGAGAGACGGACGGAGAAAATACAATTTCGATAATGACAACATGGATTTGAAAAAAAAAAAAGAAAGAAAAAGAACAGCAGTAGAAGCACCGATTTTTATGAGTAAAATATTAAAGAAGTAGTAAAGAGATATTTCCCTTTCGTAAAGAGTAGCCAATAAAAATATCAAGAATTGTTTTTTCTTTGTAGAAATCCAATGCCTGTAAATGTTTTCATTTCCAATGATGTTAGTTTTATTTATTTTTTAAGTTCGATAAAAAAAAAAATGGCAGCAGTCCAGAGTTCGATTCTTAGTCTCAGAACGGGACATACCTTATTTTATTATTCCCTTATTTGTTAAAAATGAATGAAAATAGAAAACAAACTCTTTTTATAATAATCGTTGTAATAGAAACAATAAAATCAAAAATGATAACAGCAGTTAAAAAAAAAAAAAAAGGAAAAGGAGAAATAGACAAGAAAAGAAAATAAATCTTTTTAAAAGTTTTTTTTCTCTCTCTCTCTCTCGTCACAACAAAATCATTTTTTCTCTTTGCTTTGTGTGTGTTTTGTTGATAACGTTTGTAGATGGCAAATATATCCAACAAAGTCCATGTTTTGGCTGTAGTTGTTGTTTGATAAAGAAGATCATCATTATTATTATTATTATTTATCAATTAATCATTAGTACGCTGTGATTGTATTATTGGTTTGTTGACAGTTGTTATCAGAGGGAAATAAAAAAAAAAGTGCAAAAGGAGAGAAAAAAAATAGAAGAATCAGAAAAAGAAAGCAAACTAAATATAAACTAAACAACAAGAAGAGTGAAACAGAATCGAGTCCATCACATACAACACAGACGAAAAGAGTTATCGGTTGTGGTTTGTTAAATACTTACATTTACTTAGAAATTGAATAACAAGAAGAAGGTAGTAGAAGTAATAATAATAATTTAGAGACGGTACGGCAGCAGGCGGTAGTAACAGTAGTGATATACAACAGAGGAGGGAGACGGATTAGCTCAGAAGTTGGCTGTAGTAAAACCCTAGAGTCCTTCGTTCCTTAATCTGACATCCATCTTCTCTTATCCACACCCTGACATTATTCATCTAAATCTTTTTTACCTACCTACCCGGGGCCGCAGTCGGGCCGAACGTTTCTTACTCTCCTGGCGATAGACAACATCACACACAGTTTTGTCAACTAGTTAGTAAAAGAAAAAAAATATCATCGGATGGTATGTGTGCGTGTATGTCTTTTAAGAAGGCTGCAAGCGTAAAAGTCTTTGCCTTTTTGGAGAGATCTTCGTCTAAAGCATGGCGGGGGATAAAACAGCCTTCATCTATCCTAAGAGGATTAGTCGGCCGAACAACTCAGTTGCTGTTATTCCGCAGGGACTATAGCACTGTTTTAACCCCCCCAGCAGATTCTATCCCGAACCACTAAAACTTTTCGAATGAATGAAAAAAAGGTATTTTATTAAGAAAATGCTAATTTTCGGTTGCAGACTGACCAGTTGGACTACTTTACCATAAAGGACATCGAGGGCGACGGGAGGGAGGACCACTTATCTAAAGCATATCGCATGAATACCTATAATGAAATAACACTAAAGAATAACTCAATATAAGATTAACCTCATCTCACAAAGGCCACTTATTTTTAATTCCATGATACTTGCTTTTAGTGATTTTCATTTTTAACAATTATATTTAAGTTTCTTTTTCAAATTTAGGTTGTATTTAGTCAACAAAACAAAAAAAGATATTTGTTATGAATTTTTTGCAAATAACGCGTTACTCTCCTCGATGCGGTATTTTACTTGGTTTGCTATCCCCTCCTCCCTCTCTCTGTTTACGTAGGTGTGAGTGGGTGCGTGAGTGACATGGCGACCGTTTGGATTCTCTCGCTCGTTACGTTGGCGATTGTTGTTTGGCCAGTGGCGATCGTGCACTCAACTGTCTACAAGGATAACGAAAAGGTAACGCAGTACACGTGTTTCTATGCTCATTGCTAAATTGTCGAACGTGCGCGTGTATTTTGCGTGTCTGGCCCACCTGTAGTGTGTTAGTGTGCATTTTTTAAGAAATACATGTTTCCTTCGTCTGCTTCATCATCATCCTCTTTCTCTCGAACTATGCGCTAAAAATTACAACTCAAATGAAGACATTTTGTTTAATTGGCGATATGATGTTGATTGCAGCGTTTTTAATGATGATTGCAAAGTGTTTCTGTTACATTTTTCTTTTAATCATTTTTTACGAAAAGATAAGACTATTTTCACCGATAAACAAATCATGTCGGCAAGCTAAGTTACCTGCCCTTAGTCTCATCACTCTCCTGGTAGATGACGCTTTTTAGACGATCTTCATTCTGGGTGTATAATAATATATTTGTTTATTTAGAGACTGGAGCTTTTTATTTATTGCTATACATTTTTGGGCAAATAAAATATTTATATAAAAGATACAAACACTTATATTCAGTTATTACTCTATTCAGGCGATAATTTGAACAGTCCTTACCTCAAAAGAAAACAAACTTGTTCAGTCATCTTTTAGTTTTACTTATAGATTTTTTTTATTTATTTCTCGCACATAAATATTTTAAGATTTTAGCAGTTAGCTTGTAACGTTTTATTTATTGTTACTTTTCTGCTTTTAAAAATTGAGTTTTCAACAGGAATCCTATGTTTCTCTTGAAAAGTTACTTGACGATAGCTGCTATATAGCAGTTATTTTTTATGTGTGACACGTTTAAAAAAGTATGTGTTTGTTAAATTATTGTAATTTTATACTTATTGAAAAACCTTTAAAATGTATAGTACTATGAGATCTACGTTATGGATATGTTTTTATTCACTTATTGTTTGGGAATTATATAATTTAGGTTTGATATTGATCATAGGGTTTTTATTTTTTTAATCGTTCATTTGTTTTTGAAAGTATTTTATTTAACTTTCGCATAATTCAGCTAAAAATACAGTAAATCTCCAATTTAAAATGGAATAATAGCATCAGTAAACGAAGATAAAATATATAAATCTTAGTTAATTTAACTAAAAAAGTAACACTATTTTAGAAAAAGGTATTTGGCTACAACACAACACAAAACTGAAATCGATACATGACCTAAATGTTTTAGTTTTGCTCTTCCGGTTATTTTTCAGTTGATTTAATTATTGATATAGATTATTTTTTAATATAGTGACTGCTATTTTTATATTTTAAACAATCTCTATACCTAGTTATGAATTTAATTTATTAAAATTACCGTCAATAGTGGTATATTTGTGGACGATATGCTGACGTGTAATTGATAAAAACATTTTTAAACTTGACAAGTTATAACATGACTCTAAGGCTTAATTAATTTTTTTGTTTTTATAACCTAAATTAATTCTTATTTAATATTTTGATAGGAATTTCTGGTTTTTATCGTCTCAATACAGTAGTCTTTTGCTACATGTTTTATTGTGTTTGGTTTCTGTGTTAGTGTATTTTGTTTCGAGTCTTTTTGTACCGGAAGTGTCTCGTGTGGGAAGCGAATCAATTTGCTTTCCTTATTTTATGTCGACACATTTGCGATGGGGACGATTTTTGTTTTTATGCAATATTTGCAACCGTGTCAATTATTATCACGATAAGAAAATAGTAATTGAAAAATTATAATAAACGCTGAAGTCTACATTTAAAAAATAACACTGAAAATAGTTATTTTTAGTAGGTTTGTGACTATGAGCAACCATTTTTGTTTTTGTATGACGAAGAAGTGCAATAACTTACAAACTTAGTGAATGGACTATTTCACAACTCAGCATATAGATTTTGATTTAATTTTGTTTTGTTCTAAAATCTTTATTTCCCTTTAACTAAATGCTTTCAATTTTTTAAATCATAAAGGCATATTTTACTAATTCTATTTTTTTAATCCCATATTTAGCTGAATAAACGCTTTTTTATATTTTTTTTTTTTTAGTTGATTTCTTTTCGTTTCTTCTTTTTAATAATTATTCAGGGTGTTTTTCTTTATCTGTTCGCTTTTTAAGAAGAATCAGTAACCCAAAAATAATGGGGAGGTGGGACTCAATAATGTTTTATTGCCGGTTGAGTGATCAAGCCTGACTAGTGTTGACTCAGAATTATTAATCAACAATATCCCTTCCTTAACACTTGGTAACTCCACTTATTTCATTATTCAAAGAAGAAACCTAATGCATTCTTTTACTGTTGTGTTGTGAAATATTATTTTATTTAAATAAACTAAAAAGGCAATATAAATAACGAATTAATTAATCTTATTTTTTCTCTATGGAATAATTTAAATCAATTATTTTTTTTTTGTATAAGTTTTCAAAAATCCACTGAAACAGTAAATTAGCAAAAATGTAATGAGTAGACGTGACGATATGGTCATTGGAACGAGAACAGTCTGTACACCCGTAGAAATAAAGTAAACAGTTCTATTCAGTGCAAAATTCTCTGTAGCTTTTAATCGATATATGCTCATCTTGATGAAAGCCGGAAGACAAAACGGCCGAAACGGTGTGACAACAACAAAGAATAGGACAATAGTCCGAATATAAATACTGTAAAAATATTGTATTTTTTTTATTATTTATTAATTTTTTATTTTTTTTTATATGTTACGTGACAAATATTTCAAGACGTAACTGTGTCTATGTATATTGTGTACAGTACTGTAGGAACTTTTTTTTATGAATTTTGAGCTCAGACTGAAGTTTTTTATTTAATGTTGAATTCATATTGAATGGACGCATTGAATTTAGCCAATTAAAACACTAAATGTAGCTGAATAGCAAAAGCTGAAAGCATTATCAACTGGATCAAGTTGGTTGATATCTGACAATCGGAATCCTGATTAATAGTGTTTTATTGGTACTTGTTTTTACCTCATACAAAAACACTGAAACAATCAGGTTTGTTATAAGATTAACAACAAAAAAAAAATGTAATGTAAATTGCAATATTTCTGCTATACACTTTTTTTTTCCCCCCCATTATGAAGGTCATTATTTAATGGTCTTGTTGGAAGCAGAAATGCAGCCAACAGGTGTGGCAGATTATCAAGCAAGTTCAATGAAAGCTTTTTTTTTTTTTTAACACTACCAGCAACTAACAACAGGTGTCTCAGCTATATTTTTTTGTCATTGTGTCATTTTGATGTTTTGTATTTTATATTGGAAAATATATGAACTTTTAAACAAAAGCAATTTAAGGTTAGCCTTTTTAGCTCTGATAAAAAAAATGACTTCTGTTACCAGTTATTATTTTGAATTTAAAGCCAGTGAAAGCAATGTTTTTGTAGATTTATAAATTTAGTTTTTCTTAGATCAAATAATTATTCATCAATAAAGAGATAAACTTTGATTATAGTTGAGCATTTTTAATCCTTTTAGTTTTTTGTTCATCTGTTTAGTTTACTTTTTCTTCAAAGAAAGACAAATGGGGTTAAAAAATATTTTGAATCCAACATTTGCAGGTAGAGCTTTTTGGTCAGTGACATGATGGATGGCAATGTTCTTAATCTTAAATCACATATTGAATTTTTAGTCAGAATACTTTCTATGTTCAATGCACGATCATAACCATTTACATGCATCAGCTAAACCCAGTTTTACTAACATTACTGCATTAGAAGAAAAAATGGTTTGGTTACTATTAGAATGTTTTGCACTGAAATTCAGTGCATATTCAGGCACAAGAAAATACTCCCTGTTTTTGAACCATACTACTATTTTATATGGTAACAGTATCATGTATGTTGGTTAATATAGCAAAAGAATTATCGAGCTTTAGTCAAATGCTGTAGGTAGAGTAGAGGTCCCCAACCACTGGGCTGTAGACCATTTGGTACTAGCAGCGCAGAAAGAATTTTTTTTTTCTTTTTTTAGTCCACTCTTGTTTTGCTATGCACGTAAACCCCTTCCAGTCCATGATGCAAAAAGGTTGGGGACTGCTGCTGTAGAGTATCAAACTGTACTCAACAAAAAGAATAACCTAGTTTGATGATTCATATATGTCCCTTTAGTATGTGAAAAAAAGCAAAAACCTTCATAGGAAAGATATTTCTGATGTAAAATATTTACAGTCTCTTTCTTGTATTACTCAAGCAAGTTTCTTTGGACTAATCACTGTATAAATTTAGTGTTCAACAATATATTGTGATGATATTTGTTTTTGGCTTGGCAGTCTTTATAAGTGAAAAGTAGCCATTTCTTACTTTTGACTGCTTTAATATTTCTCTTAAAACTGTACAAGCACACATTAATTCTTATAAACTTCGATAATGTGCTAAGCTTTTATTAAGCGCTTGTTTTAAATTTACTTTTTACTCTTGTAAAAGGAAAACTTTCATCTGATTTAAAAGAAATGATAATACTGGGAAAAAAACTTAAATGAATTTTTTTTTATTGCATAGCTTTATTCAAGTATCATTATTCATTCCCAGATATGAACATTTTTTTTTTTTTGCATTGTTTTGTTTTGAATTGTGCTATCACTCATATTCACACCAGTACATACACTTATGAAAAATCCCAACAACAATATGGTAAAATCTTGAGATGTAATTTTTTAAAATATATATTTGAAAAAAGTAACTTATCAGAATCAATCTCAGAAGATTTAGAAAGTTCTTAAAATTTTGAAAGAATTTTATTCTATTGTATTATTTCTTGGGCATATCTGTTATAAACCGTAAATACTTAAGCCATTACAACTTATTCTGGATTGTATAAAAGATATCAATGTAGTTTAGACCAATCATCACTTACTGCTGATTTTTGTCCTCATCCTTCCATTTTAATTTTTTTAGTCTGTATTTCGCTGAGAGATCTCTTCCAAAGATAAAACATGGGTTCATAGGCCACAATTGTGATATATTGTAAATATATCTAGTTACTGAAGTTGCTACACAATTGTTAAAAAGAAAAATTATCATCAACTAGGATCAAATGCTCTTTACTTTGTTGTTTAATCTACACTTAGTAATATTCCCAATTTGCACATAGTATAAATGGCTATTATACAATGAGTCAGACAAGTTTCCTTAACATTGTTGCCTTTATTGCTATTTTGAATGCCCTACCATCCAACTTAGTAATCTTGGTATTGGACACATTATCCAGCAACCCATCTGAGTTCTACTAGTACATTTGTCCACTAGGCCATGTCCTCAATTGGTGATTAAGCAGACTAGGATCATGAAGAAACATTGATGATTATGAGTTATTAAATCTTTAGGAAAGACATTGGATATAACAAAGGAATGCAAATAATATGCCCCATTAAATGAAAAAAAGGCTTCTGTTTCTAGAAGAATACTGACTGCAACAGATACCTGGGGAAAGAATGACAAGCACCACAGCTAAGACATGGTGATAAAGATAAAGAATCTGATCAAAAGCAAACTTTGTATAAAGTAACAATGCTCTGTCTCGGAATTGCAAATGGAGCTAAAAAGATAGTCATAATAGATAATTATGAGTTGTTTACCTACAATTGGGCATATAACCAAAAGGAAATGTCATTTATTTGTATCTTCAGAATAAATTCTAAGAGACTAAATAACATACCGTTTTTTTTTTTGTTTTTTTTTTCTAAAAAGATCAGAATTTTACTTTGACCTACAAAGTCAAATAGTTTCAAATAAACTTGATTTTTTGTTTTTTGTTTTTTTTTTAAATTTTTTTTTTCCAAATGGATTGCTATTCTTGAATTCTGACAAAGCACTCTGTGATCTGTATCAAATTGTTGGAATGTCTATTCATAAAGAAAAATAACTGCAACAATCTCTTTCTATAGTTATATAAATCCAGTTTTCTAATAGTTGAAAATAATATCTCTCCAAAGCCCAATGTGAAGTATCTCTTCTCAATAATCTTTATCAGAAGAATCTATTCATTGTTCTACAAAGTTGATTTTTCTTTTTTCTGTAGCATACTTATTAGTGTTTTTCACTGTTTTGTTATGTTCCTTTTTTATTTTCATATTCTAGATAAAGAGTAATAATTTTGTTAAGAGCAGAGTATTGAAAAATGTATTGATTGTCTGTATGAACTTGAGTATTGACACCTGTTTTAAGTTGAAAAGAAGACATTAACTATACTAGATTGGGATTTTGTTGTTTATCCTTGATGATACAACATTGCATAGGTACACTAAATATGCTTTCTGGTTAAGGTTAATAAAAGTAAGGATTCAGTAAATATTTAATTACTTTAAATACAACTCCTAGTAGCTTTCATTTCATTTGGTTTTTGTATTACTTTTCATGTGTTTCATAAGATTTAATAATATATTAATTATATATATATATATATATATATATATATATATATATATATAGTGAAATAAAGTTCTATATTCTCTTGTGGACAGTAGAAAAGTTTTCTATTATGTACTCGTTCGACAATACGAAGGTCCTATTTAAATTGCAAGAAATCACTATCATCATGGGAGACCTCAATACCAAGATAGGAAAAGAAACAGATGATGTGGTCATCAACTTTGAACTAGGATCCCAAACTGAGCGTGGCAAAAGATGGGTCCAGTGGTGCACAGCAAACAAATAATCACCAACATCTGGTTCCACGAACACACACGATGCCTGTGGACATGGAGAAGCTGGTGAGGAATCACAAAGAACCAGATTGATTATATAACTATCAGATTATCAATAACAAAAGGTTCAGAAATGCTGCTCCACACTGCAAAACATACCTAAATGTCAACTGTGGGGGGACAACCATCTTCTAGTTGTATTCTATATCAGTGTAAAACTACAGGAACTAAAAATCAAAGCAATGCCTAAACTGCAATATGACAGACTCCTGAAGCACCCAAGTTGAAAGGAGATATACAAAAACAGTAATAAATGAATATAACTTGAATGAAACTACAAATTCAAAGTAGAACATACTGTGAGAAACTCTAGTGATGTTGGCAAATCATCCCAAAAAACTAGACAAGAAAAGAACAAATGGATGACAGAAGAAGTTCTAGAGGTGATGAAAAAACAACAGCAAACAATGCCAATGAATGGAAAGGAATACCAAACATTAAACACAGAAATTAAAAATAAATGTATGCAGGCTAAAGAGGAATGGCTCAATGAAAATAGAGAGGGTGAACAACACAAATACAGAAAATGTACAACAACAGAATAAAACACTTAAGAGGACAAAAGGTGGGCTAACCAAGATGCTTGATAACATCAAAGGAAGGTTCACTGATAATAGAAAAAAATACTCCGAAAGTGGAGTTACTACATCAAAGAACTTTTTAACAATGTGAGAAAGAAACATATAAGACTTAAAAGTATAGAAGAGCCAGAAATACTAAAAGATGAAGTAAGAAGATGAACTGGAACAAAGCAACAGATTCTGATAGGATCATGACAAATTCTCTCAGCCTTTGGCGATTTCAGCATCAACAAGATCACAGATGTAATAAATGAAATATACAACAGTGGTGACATACCAGAAGACCTCACTAAATCTATCTTCATAACATTACCTAAGAGATCAGTGGTGCAAATGAATGCAAGCTTCATAGGACAATCAGTTTAATGAGCCACATGACCATTTGTCACAAATTCTGATGAGAGAGTGCAAAGCGGTATTAGACTGGAAATAAGACAAGAATAGTGCAGTTTTGTCAAGGTCATTGGAATAAGAAATCCAATATTCATGATTAGAATGGTATCAAAGAGCTATAAAAATGCAGAAGTATTTGCATTTGTGTTGTATAGATTACACAAAAGCATTTGGCAAGATACAGCATAAGGATCTATTTGAACTGCTAAGAAAACTCAATCTATTTGGAAAAGATATTAGAATAGTTCAGAATCTATACTGGGAGCAAACCACCTGCATATGGATAGAAAATGAATTGAGTAGCTATACAAAAATAGAAAGGGGCATGAGACAAGGATGCATCTTCTACCCAGATTTGCTCACTCTACAGTAACACCATCCCAAGGGAACTGGAGACCCTACCAGGGTGTATTATTGGTTAACTTAATCTTTACAATATAAGATACATAGATGATACTTTGTTGATGGCTGACACAGAAAGAAAACTACATGACCTCCTAGACAGGATAGTAGAAGAAAGCCAATAAAAAGGACTAACCATCAACTGCAAGAAGACAAAGTATAGTCATCAGCAATAGAAAAAGCCCAAGATATGAGTTACAAATTAGAAATATAAACATCAAGCAGTTGCAGAAGTTTAAATATTTGGTAAGTGTCTTAACATAGGATGGAAAATGTGACATTGAGATCTGAACACATATTGGACTAATGAAAGATGCATGCCAAATGTTAAGCAAAGTGCTGAGAAATGGAAAGATTTTGGTAGAAACAAAGAAGAGTATTGGATTGCTGCATGTTATCCATCCTTTTATATGGCAGTGAATGCTGGAAAATCTCGCTACAGACGAGGAGAAAACTCAACAGGGCAACAAAGAAGTCTTAAAGAAAATGGCCACAGAAAGAACACTTCTACTTGACATCAGAAAAAGAAGACAGCTTAAATTCCTTGGACACATAGAAGGAGGGCTTGGAAAACTTTAGGGCATCTTAAGAACAAGAAAGATAGGGGAAGGCAGCAAACTACTACCTGACAATCTTTTCTGAATAGATGGCAGAATTGGGTACAAGCCTTAACAAAGGGAGATAAACTGCTAAAAGCCACATGCAATAGGAAGTTGTGAAGAGCCAATGTCTTGAAGGGACATGGCACATAGAAGATCCAAGGATAGTGTCTGTTAAAAATATTAGAGAGAATAGATAGGAATTATATTTTGAGTCAGGCTGGTATGTGTAACTTGGAAATAATAAATGTGAAGATAAAAAGTCTATACAAAATACTCATTATTTCAAAAGTGATAATTTCAACGTTAGCTGCTCTATAATAATGTTGCTTTATTTGATGTTGTGCTATAAATGAGTTGCTGTTGCATAACATCTGTAGATGTCAAAAGTATGCCACAAACAAATCTTATATTTATGTTCTTCATTTAGTGCCATATGAAAATGTCTATACACAGCTGTCACCTAAATTATTAAAATTATGTTTTAAAGGACAATACCCAAGTGGATAAGAACATTAGATACATTTATTTGATGAATAAAGTCTTTAATTTTTCTTTTCCCATTTCACTTGTCTACAAAGTGAAAAATGGAGATCATATGTTAAAACATGTGTATCATTGAATCATATGATTTCCCAATGTTCATTGGACTAAACTACTAAAACAATTTTTTTTCTTAAGGCAGGTGTTACATTTTTTAGTTAGATTAAAAGAATAATCCAATGTCTGGAAGTACTTGTCATGGTTAAAATCATGGCCTGGTGGCCAGGAAATTTGAAGTTTTCATCTCAAGTGTTGAGTCAGTCCAGTTCATTACCAAACTAGAAAGAAAAAAATTCTAGTTTTTAATGAGAGCAGTAAGAACCTTTCTTTCTAGTAATCAGTTTTGTGATATAATCTTAAAGGTGAACTAATTTATGATTTCCATTCTTCTTTGCACTTGGGTAAAGAAAATATGTGAAAACAGATTTATCAGCAGTAAATTTTAATGATAAATATTGAGCATGTGTGGGTAGCATAATGGCCCTTAGCATGGAAAGTGGAATCGGTAGGCATGGTTCAAATTCTGCCCTCATCTGTTGCATTCATCTTTATACTAATCTTTGGGAAAGATGTGAATTCATTTCTTCTCCTCTTATTATGGATTAAATAGCAAGTTAGACCAGGCACTCAAACCTTGGTTAGCAATCAGTCTATGAGAAGGACAACTTTTGAATGCAAAACCATGAAGGTAACAGGAAATGGCATTACTATTTTTCCAAGAAATCCTAGCAATTCAGAAATGGCATTAAAATAATATATTGGATAAACCTGATGGCTAGTCTAGAGGTTGAGTGCTTCATGGAAATATTCAATCAGCATAACTTAGAAGACAACAGTGAGTGTGGGGAGGTAGAGCAATGTTTTAAAGCAGCATTGCAGGCAGTAAAATTATAGGTCCTTTCAAGGTTGATGATGATAGCAAGACAATTGCAAAGAATTATAATTTCTTGTACAAAACATTTTTGAGTGGTACAGGTCATAACCAAGATTTCATGCAAGATAACATTCCTTCACATTCTGAAAAGCTATCTCTTGCCCACCTTGCCAAAAGAAAAGTGGGTGAATGGGGGTTCAAATCAATGGAATAGCCCCCAACCTTTCCTGATATTAATTCATTAGAAACCTTGACCTTCATTGTAAAGAGATCTATATAAGAATGAAAACAATACTGAAGCAAAGATCTCTGTAAAACCATAAAAACTGATCAAGCAATGTTACAGTCAAGAAAAGTTAGAAAAGTTAACAAAGTCAATGGTTGAAAAGATTAATGAGGATTATAGAATGTTAATGAGTCCATATCATTATGAAAAGTACTAAAATAATTTATTTGGGTATACTGGATATTGAATTAAATGTTTCTTGGCTATACAAATTGTTTCACTTGTTATCAATATTTTTTATAAGAATAAATATTAGATGCTAAAATTGACGTATATAGTTTATATTAACTATATCCTTTATTATTTAACTAACATCAATTGGTTATTATTGATTTTATTGTTGGAAACATTATCAATAATAAACATTGTAGATAAAGAGTGCGATGGATAAATTGTCGCCATTTTATATTTTTCATTTTGCATATGCACCTTGTTTATTTTTGATTTTGTTGACTGTACAGTACAGTAGGGTCAGTTGGGCACCATCTGTGAGAAAGAGGACAATGACGCCATTCACTCCATCAAAAATTTAAAAACTGCATGCTGTACTTCTTGGCATTTGTGCTGGGAGCTCCTATATGATTATTTCAGAGTGTTTGGGTGTCAATCTGAGGACCGTGCAGAGGATTCAGAAAGAGTTTAATGGTGATTATCAAGGTGTTTGCCGTGATCAATTGTGATGGCAATGTTAAGCCTCCATTCATCTTCCCACAGGGCCTTAGACATGAAGGCCTACATCAAGTGCTTTCAGAAGGTAGTAATGCACTGGGTCAAGAGGGTGTCTGTTGGAATACCAACAGGACTCAGCACCATGCCAAACAAGCATGGCTGTTAGACAATTTCTACGACCATATCACTCCTTTTATCTGGCTACCTAACTCCCCAGACTACAACCCCCTTGATTATCATGAGTGGAACACAGTTGAGTGAGAGACCAAGAAAACTCCTTGTAATACCAAAGGTGAACTGAAGGCAAGGATTATGGCAGCATTCACCAACTTAAGAAAACCATCCAGAAGAATTGCAGGAGATTCTGAAGTTGTCTGGAGGCCATGGTTAAAGCCAATGGTGATTTTATTGAATAAATGTACTCTTTAGTATTTCAAGATATTTTTTGTGTAATTTTGGTAAATATATCTGTTAAAATGAGATGTCAGTGTTATATTCATTTTTGCATATTTATCCATCACACCCTGTAGATTGTATGGTTGAAAATGCTTGATCCAAAGCTTGGACAAAAAACTAGCTTTAAATATTTTCTTGTTCATCAATCCTCTTTTCTTGCTTATTACACACATTATTTTTTTTTCAGATCTTTTTTTGTAACATTCTTAGTTATTTCTCTTTTTTCTTTTTTTTTCTTTTTTTCTTTTTTTTTTCTTTTTTTTTTCTTTTTTTTTTTTTGCCAATAATTTTTTACTTGAATCTGTTAAACTTTTGCACATTTTCCATTGTTTTCCCATCATTTAATAACTTGACATTATCTTTTTGAGATTATATTTTTGTAATGACCTATGGCAATCTTTAAATTTCTGAAATGAAAAAAAATATCAATAGCATATAATCATGAACAACCCTTAAATTAATTAATGAAATCTCACCTGACTAAATAAATTTATTATAAATATTTTTAATAAGGATAAATATAAACTGAAAATAACAGGTTTTCAGATGAATATAATTTTACCAATATCAATACCAATTTAATTGTGAAAACATTGACTAGGATAATTAAATCTGATGTAGTATAGGCTCCAATCTTATATATGCTATTACTTGTTGGTTATAGCAAGAATATCCCAAAAGTGAAAGGTAGCAAATTACAATTTTTTTTTCTATACCAGATGTTAGATTAAACTGTCTGTGGGTTTTTAAGAAATTAAAAAGATCTTATTTGATTAATGGGTAAATTTTTCATTTTTTTTACTTACTGAATTTTATATATGCCAAGTAAATGATACTTGAGACAAAGACTTGAAAATTTTGAAAATCTTGCAACCTACTTCAAGTTGATAGATTTGTCAATCATTATTAGTGCATCATTTTCTAAGATAAAATTCCTTAAAGTAGAACATTTCTCATGTTTTATTTTCCTGAGGTTTTTGATAATTCCCATCTTGTACAAATTAAAGATATGTTGAAAGGATTAGTGAGAAATAATTTCTTTTTATTTTTGTGGATTATTTTTTACTGAGAAAAGTGTTAAGTTTCTTGACGAGAAGGAAATAAACAAAACTAGATCCTCTTAACAGCCCAAACAATCAGACTTCAAATTTAAAGATGTGCATTTAGATTTTAGGATTAGGTTCAGTCAATGATGTTTATTTGTTATTGTATTCTCATGGTTTCACTGCATGTGCACTGAGCTTAATGATCAATTTAGTATACAGGATTGGCAGAACTGTTTATATTCTCCACTGATACAAATTGGGTCCTTTTGCTCCTGTAGGGAACTTAGCAAAATTTGCTTTAATAAATTAAATATTTTGAAGTATAATATTGGGTGTCCTTATGAATAGCTTTTTGTACACACTCATGGACATTATTTGGCTTATGTTTAAAAGTGAATAACTTAGAAATCAACAGTTTCACAGATTTTACAATTATATATAAAAGAAAACTCCAGTTGGGATGAAGTATGTATGACATGTCCACAATGCAGATGTCCATTGTTAATCATCACAACCTTGTTCTCATCAGAAAAAATGCAATATTAAACACTTTATGGTTATATTTAAAATGGGTGAATCTGTGAATATTGGACCACCAGATCACAGATAGAGAAGAGACTTGAGACAACAAATGTTATGTTCTGCAGAAAGGTGCTGATAATAGCATACACTGAACATGTGAGCAATGACAAAGTTTTAGAGAAAAAGGAAATAAAAAGGACACTTATATATCACATTGGAAAGAGAGTTGAAATTTCTAGTGCACATAAAGAGGAAAGAGTGCTTAGAATATTTTATTCACAGGACATATGGCAAGAGAGAGAAAGGCTGTGCATAACCTACTTAATGAGCTTGTGTAAATGGTTGACAACAGGGATCAAAAGATACAGCACAAAAACAAGCTTTACTAAGAGCTGTAAAGAACAGGAAGTTGTGGAGAGCAGCGATCGCCCACATTCTGAAGGGACACAACACATAGAAGAGACACTGTAAAATCCACTGTAAAACTTTTCTTACATATTTGTAAGATATGCATATGGAATTAATCATCTTTATTTTTCACATAGAAACAGAATTGTGTTCCATGAGAAAAGTTTTTGATCTGCTTTTTTTCTTTTACTATAAACAACTGAGATTATTTAATTTACAATTCTTTTCATTTTGTGCTGAGTTTTGTCACTTGTTTTGACCCTAATTTTATATTCTCAGTAATACTAACATTTTTTAATCTTGATGTTATTGTCTTTTTCTTGAATTTTATCAGCAGAACAAACCTGATTACATGCAAGATATAATCTCATACATTCACCTGTCAAAAGTCATGAGCTAGCAGGATAGGTAAAGTTATATCACTGGACCTTGATGGAAATGCCCAAACCTGTCAACTGTACTCTGGTATCTGATTTAGAGAACAATTAGTTGACTCAAACAAAGCTGATGATGAAAGTAAATACTGCTATAATTTGTCTGTTGTATGTGAGTTGACCCAGATCATGGATGAGCCAACTCTTGTTCTCATTACAAATCTGCTAAACCTCTTCCTCACCACCTGTCCTGACCAGTATTCATTTGTTCTATCACTTTCCTTATTGATGCTGGAGAATCACTAACCTGTTTCTTTCAAGAAGTATCAGCAAAGGAAAGAAAGGCTGAACACAGCCCTGGTTTTGTGGTCATAACTATGTAATCTTCTCTTTAACATTGAAAACAGTGTTGCAAGACATTGCAAAAGAGTTCTGGAAAATGTTATGGTCAGCTATGCACAGTCAGTAAAAAAAGACTTGGTTCCCATCAATTCTGAAGAATCACCAACAAGATTCTTAAGAGGTAAATCATCTGTGCCTAGTATTATTAATAGCCCTGAGGTTATTTAATTCTCATCAGACAAAGCTAAGTTCTTAGCAATGAATTTTACCTCTATCTTCCCACCCCCTCTCATGAAGCACAAACTTTGTTACCTCTCTGTTGCAGTTTCCAGACTCACCAGAAACCAAAGGCTACTGGTCCAGATAAAATCCCTGTTTTACTTAAGAATCTTTGCCCAGAATTATCTTTTAATCCTGGCAAAGCTGTTTCAGCTGTTGCCTGAAAGAGAAAAGTTTTCCAAGTCTCTGGAAGTTAAGTATTTGCCCTGTTTTCAGAGCTGGATTTAGGCTTTTAGAGGCCCCTGGGCTAATAGAATCTTGAATTCCCCTTCATTATGTATGTTTGCCCCCAGTGTTTGTGAAAAAAAAACCCTAAATGGGGGCTCCATTGAATTTAAGACCCACTCCAACTAGAGGAATCCAAATATTCCATGGTCTCTGCTAACAATTCTAAACTGGATCCTCACAAAACATGTGGATGATGGTATCCCTGCAATACTCCTTGAGAAATGTGCTCCTGAACTGTTTCCTGTCTCTTTAAACTGTACAATAAATGCCTTACTCCTTCATGCTTTCCTGTTTGTTGAAAATCCTCTTCTGTAGTTTCAGTCCTTAAGAACTTGGGTGAATCTTCTGATCCTTTTATCGGCCTATTAGTGTTCTACCTAATGTTTGGCAATGTACTAGAGACTCTAATTAAGTTTGAATTGGTTAAGTATCTCACATCACAGGATCTTCTTTCAGATAAGCAATGTGACTTTCGCTTCTTTAGGTCAACAGCTGATGTGTTAATTATTGCTGAAAGAGACTATCAAGAGTTGTATAAGAATGGTGAAGCTCAGACTGTTGATTTGGATATCTTGAAGGCATTTAACGGGGTTTGGCATACTGTTTTTATTCACAAGTTGAAAAGATATGGTATTCTGGACAAATTTTTGAACTGATTCAGTTTTTCTTCTCAAAGCACGAAATGAAAGTGATCTTGAATGGCCACTCTTTTTTCCATAAATGCAGATGTTTCCCCGGAGCTCTATCCTTGGACCTGTATTGTTTCTAATTTTCATTAATGACTTTCCTGATGGCATCAGTTCTCAACTTGACATCTATGCTGATGACATAGATAATTATTCCTATCTTAATAGTAAATCTAATCAGTTCAATAAGGTCAAATTGGCAGCTGATCTAAAAAATGACCTACAGTCTGTTGTTAAAAGTTGCAAGGAGTGATGTGTTAATTTTAAAAATATGCAAAACTGCTTGCTTTTAATCATCTGAGAGAACCATTTTTATCTTCCATCAGAATGGCTGATGCTAACCTCCCAGAAGAGTGACTCATTGCGCTTCCTCGAACTAGTGTTTTCAGCTGACATGAAGTGGAAAGAGTATATTGAATCAATTGCTCAGTCTGCAGCTAAGAAAGTTGGTTTACTGTGTCGTGCTAGACAGTTTTTCTTTTCAGAATCTATCTTGCATATTACATTCATTCTTGCTTAGAATATTGCTGCCACATCTAGTCAGGTGCTCCTGTTACATATTTAGACATTCTTGATGAAATCCAAGGAATTTGCAAGGCATCTCTGCTTCGGTTCCTTTCTTCACCACCGTAAAGTAGCTTGCCTATATCATTTCTATAAATACTTTCAGGATAATTGTTCTGATGAACTTTCCTCTATGGTACCTAGAGTTTATGAATTTAAGTGCAGTACTAGATTGGCAGAGAGGTCTCATCATTTTACAGTTGAAATGGCTAGATGTAACTAAGTTCTATCCTAACAGTTTCTCTGCTATTGCACTTCTCGCTTGCGGAACTCTCTTCTGGCTTCTTGCTTTCCAGTCAACTTTGATCTTCAAAAATGTAAATGCAACATCAATCATTATCTTCTGTTTTAATTCTTGTTCTTTTAGTGTGTTTTTTTTTTTTTTTCTTCATATTGTCTAATACTCAGTAACCCATTGTGGCCTAGTGGTTTTATTGCTTTGCTTGGGGTAAAATAATTTAAAACAAAAACACACACATCTGTAGAAGAGTTTATACAATCAAGTCCTTTCTCTTAAGAAGACCATTGCAGAAGCTCAGCCTTTTGAAGGCTTTTTCTTTGATCCTGCTCTCTTTCTGCTTTTTATTAACAATTTTCAAGGAACATTCTCATATCACTAGTAAACCTCTATGTAGATGATAGCACTGTTTATGAATGCACAAGATTAAGATGATCAGCTTTACAGCTGATCTTCCCTCTGACTTAGCTGCAACAGCTCAATGGAGAAATAACTGGCTTGTAACTTTCAATACCTCAGAAATCACACTAGTATCATTTCATTATCACTGTTCAGTTCCTGAATTTTCTTCAGTCATGATGAATAGTTCCATTCTCAATGAAGCTCCATGTTTTGAATGTCTTCTGGATCTCAAATTCACTCTAAACCTCAAGTAGAACACTTATATACAAAGCATTACTCAAGATACTGGGAAAATATTTGGCTCTTTTTATCACCCCAGAAAGTAGCTGTCTTCTTCTGCCATGCTTTGTCTTTGCAAGTGTTGGATTAGATCAAAAATGGAATCTTGCTGCCATATCCAGGCTGGAGCATCTCAATCTTCACTTACTAACCTTGATAGTCCAAAATTGTTTACAGTTTTATTTGGGGAGGCTTTTTTTTCCACTGTGATGCTCCTCGCCAAATGTTGCAAGCTTGTCACTACTCTATTGATATTTCCATAGCAAATATTCAGATGAGTTCCATTCTTTAGTTCAGACCTTTACATGTCATGTACATGGAATCAAGTCATCCTCATTTCCTCATATTCCAATTGTAAAAAGAAAGTTCCACTCAGTTTTTCCCAAGAACTGCCTTTTTTTTTTCTTTTTTTTTTTTTTGAATAGACTCCCACATGAGTGCTTGTTTGAACAATTCAATCTTGATTTCATGTCAAGAGTCAATTGTTATATATCATCTTCATATCCATTCCTATCATTTATCATTACTATTTCAACTGTAACTTTCAACCTTGCATGGCTCTCTAGCTTTGTATTGGTTAAAATTTAGTAAAAGTAAAAAGTCGGTATGAGCACCAGGTTAGGCTGCTCATAGCAAGATGTGAATTATCAGTTCAAATGGTGTACAATAGTGCCAGATGGATGAAACATTCCATATTATGGTGACAGATGTGTACTAGAAATACCTAATATATAATGATAACAATAAGTTCTCAGCCCAATCCACAACTAAAAATCAGACTAAAATTTTAGGGGAGCTTTTTGCCACCCTCTTATCTTTTTTTTTTTTTTTTTTTTTTAAATTATTTCTGCCTATGCACTCAAAAAAAACTTAAAGAAAATGTGCTGGCTAGTAGGCCAGTAGATAAATACAAAATTGTTTAAAATAAGAATAAAAATAAAAAACAGTGTGTATTTCAAACACCGGTATCCACTAAAAATAATGTTTAAAGTAATAAAATGTCGGAAATTTTCAAATTTTTTTTTTTTTTTAGAAATTACTTCATTTTCATTCCCAGGTTACAAAATTGAGCAGATATAGGCTTTCAAGAAAATTTGAATGAGAGATAGCACCTTGCTGAGCTGTGATGCTATCTTTGGTCAAGTGGTCTAAAGCATGTCAGATCAAACAGTGGTTCCTCCTATAAAGAGGAACACCGGTTCAAACCCTGCTAGAGAACACATTTTCTTAAGTTTTCAGACCATCAGATGTAATACACACAGTTTAAAATAATAAAATGTGGTGCGTTTACTTCAAACATTGATAACCACTAAAAATAAGAATTGAAGTAATAAAAATGTTGGATTAAAAATAAATACATAAATTATATATATATATATATATATATATATATATAATTTCTTATTATAAAATATTTTCCATTGCTACACAAAAATTTCTATGTTTCAGAACTTAAAAATTGTTCACTCATCAGGCGATGTTGGATAACTTATGAAAATGATTTATTTACTTAAGAAATCTGAAAACAATTCAGTAGCTCATTTGAGAGTTTAAAAGGAGTGGGGGAAAACCAAGATTTCAAAATTAAAAAACACATTTGTGAGTATGTCTTGATTAACTAATCAAAAGACGGATCAAAGCTAAAATAGAAAAATTGGGTTAGAAATTAGGGACAGGTGGCTTATTAATTCATGTCTAAATAAATTGACACTTTTTAGGCATGTCAGCAGACGACATCAGGTTATGAATATAAATTTAAGATACTGTGAAGTAGACAGATATATTTAACTAAGGGTTAATTTTAAGGAATTTCAAGATTTTTTTAATATATGCTTCAGAACTATCTTAAAGAGACCTCTAGTGTAATTAAAACATTTTTATGTATATTTTTTAACCCAAAATATGATACGATATTGAATGGGCAATAAAATATGGCAATATTAAAGTTGAAAAAAAATCAAATAATTAAATAAATATTATATGGGCCATTATATATTAATAAAATAATGGATATGTAATTGTAATGCATATATATTTTTTTTCTAATGAAAAATTCTATTAACTATACTTTAAAGTAAACATTAAACAATGTCTACAAATTACTGTTAATTCATTTTTTTTATTTAGATCATTCTTTATAGGAAATTTTATAATATGCAGCTTTTCATGTAGACACGGGGTCAATTCTATTTTTTTTTTTTTTTTTTTTTTTTTTTTTAATATTTTCCATTTTACAGTAGGGGTTTTAATGATTTCTTTCAATAGATGAAATGGTGCATTGGTAAACAATTGATTCTGTAAGACATCTATTTTGTAAAGGCCAATTCTATAGGATTTCTACAATTACATAATTTATTGTCATTATTATTGATTTCTAATTTGAAACTTCTATTGTTACTTTGGTTTAAGTGTTGATTTAAAATTTTATGTTTTTTTTAATAATTTTTTTCCAGATTATCAATATGATTGTAACTTAAGCATATTTTTATTAAATCTTGCTTAGAGACTTATTACTTGGGAAATGTTTCTCCGGCAAACCAAGAAACTTTTGCCCTAACCTAGTGCTAACCATTTGGTTAAATTGAGGGTGTGTACCAAATGATTTTTCTCTTTTTTTTTTTTTTTTTTTTTTTTTTTTCAGGCTATCATTATGTTTTCTGTATTTAATATCAGGGCATTTAGAGCCACTATTTTTTTTAAAGCATTGTTATAAAAATTGTAGTGTTTATAAAATATATCTTCATTGGCAGAGTTAATACTAATTCTATATTCTATGGAGGAGGATATGTTTTATTATAGATGGAGGGTGATTAGACTTTGGGTGGATATATAATGGATTAGTATTTGTTTTCTTGTATGGTTGGTATATATTGTTAACTATGTCTAGTGTTACATTGAGGAAGTTCACCTTTTTTTAAATTTGTATTGATTATAACTTTTAGCTTTATGCTTTTAAACTCTCTCTGTATTAATTTTATAATCTTGTCAGTTTTGAAATTAGTAGAATTCCTCAAAACCATAAGGCCATCATCCTACCCTATGTCCTCTATACTGACGTCATGGTGGGCAGTAAGGCTGTATAAAATGTATAAGCCAATGAGCTCGAAAGACTCCACAGAGTCCAATGATCCCATTGTAATGTCAAAATGGTCATCTGAATTATTCTTCATCCACTGTTCCATGTTGTGGATAAGAACAGATTTTTTTTGCATTCACTATAATATTCCATTCGTTCTTAGATAGATCAGAATACACACTGGAAAATTCCAAAGCAAATGTAAAAAGTTTCCCTGAAATGGGCAGGTAGTAATCCTCGATATCAAATTGGATTAAAGAACAATTGGTTTTATCTTTCATATTACAAAACCAATTGATGACATTGGTGGTGTTGATCCATTGTGTTAGTTCAAGGTGCTCCTTAATTTACCCTTTCAAGGGTGATTTTACTTATTTTACCAATCTCAGGCCTAGTAGGGTTTATGATCCTGTTGGTAAGATTTGTTTATATATATTGGGATGTTTCAAAAGTTTGAAAACTGCACCTCCCATTGAGCACTGAGATGGCTTTGAAAACTATCTACTAAGCATTATTAACGATATCTCTTTTCATAAAGATAGGAATCATTTTCAAAGGCATTTAGATTCTATTGTTAGAGATATTAATAGTTCTAACAAAATCTTTGTTAAATCTGGCAAAACTGCTAATTTTTTAAAATTTAATCATAAAGGTTATAATGTTTTAATTAAAAAAATTTAACCAAAAATTATAAGATATATATATATATTAATTTAGTTGATAGAATTAACACTGTAAAAATATAACTGATAAACTTAAAATTAGCAATAAGGTTAGTAAGCTCTGTACCAAAGAATCATATGTCCTAATTAAAGATCATGAATCAGACTTTGAGGGTTGCTAATCCTCATTGGTAGTTACCTATGAGGATTATCAACCCTACCAGACCAAAAATCAGAAAGATAAGCAAAGTTATCCTGGATAGAGACAACAAACAAATTAAACAATGCCTTTGACTTTTACAATGGACTGGTACCACTGATGTCATTAGTTGGTTCAAAAGAATTAACAACAAAAGGTGTTCTTTTATCCAGTTTGATATCATGGATTTTTACCCCTCCATTTCCAAGGATCTTTTTAACTTAGCTTTGGAATTTGCCAAGGAATACTCTAACATTTCCAGTGAAAACATAAATATAACAATGAACTGTAGAAGATCTGTTCTCACTAACAACAATGAACAGTGGATTAAAAACTGATGATCACTTTGATATCTCTACGGCATCATTAGATTCTGCAGAGTCTTTTGACCTGGTTGGTTTATTTATCCTATATAGTTTTAGTACATGATAATGTTGATAGTATAGGGTTATAAAGAGATGATGGTCTTATGGTAGTAAGAAATTCTACTAAAATCAAGCTTGACAAATTAAGGAAAATGATTCATAGGGAATTAGAAAGCTTAAATCTTAAGGTTAAGGTAACTACTAATGTTAAATGGGTTGATTTTCTTGATGTTACATTAGATCTTGTTAATGATGTATTCCAACCTTATATGAAAAATAATGCTAACCCTGTATATATTCACCCCTATTCTAACCACCCTCTATCTGTAATCAAACATATGCCCTCATCTATAGAACATAGGATTAGTAACAACTCATCTGACAAAGATATGTTTGATAAATACAGTGGTGTTTATAATACTGCTTTAAAAATAGTGGTTATGGTAATGATAATATTGATCTAAGGAATAAGAATAGGAAAATCATTTGGTACACACATCCATTTAACAAATTAGTCAGTACTAAGTTGGGCCAGTTGTTCCTCCATTTAATTAATAAACATTTCTAACCCTCTTAGTAAAATATTTAACAGAAACACACTAACACTAGATTATAGCTGCACCGATAATCTTGAAGATTATAAAGTATAGTAATAAAAATTTGGTTAATAATGCACATTCCAAGATACTGTTAATAATATTAGCAAATGTAATTGCAAGGAATCTAATAAATGCCCATTACAGAACCAATGTTTAACCACCACTTTTGTTTATCTAAGTACTATTTCTGCAACAATTTTCTGGAAAATTTCAAATTGGTACTACTAAGAATTCTTTTAAGACTAGGTGGTATCAAAATATCTTTCACCAATAGCACTTATAAAAATACATTATATAAAAGTACCATATTTTAAAAGTACGTCTCTTTTTAATATCTGTCTATATTTCTGAGATGAGGTATTATGTAAATTTACATTATTCAGACTATTGTCCTCATCTTTGTCGCCATATTTATTACAACATTTTGTCCCTTGTATGCTCCGGCCTTCTTCAGGTGGTTGGAATGTCGAACTGAACCCTTCATTTTGCCAACTGAAGACATTAGGTTTATAATACCCAGAAATTTATACACAGATGTTCTCAAGGGCACATGGCACAGTGGATGGGGGCGTTAGTTGGATCCAGTGACAGGACACAAAGAGTGTGAGTTCAATACCCGGCTGAAGCAGTGGAGAGCTTTCAGAAGGAAATCAATAGAAGATAACTGATAACTGACATCCATTAGGCATGGCATGGCTGGAGCGGTCTACCCCAGTGAGCAAAATAAAGGATTCAATTTGACATTCCAACCACCTGAAGAAGGCCGGAGCATACAACGGCTAAAACGTAATAAATATGACAACAAAAATGAGGACAATAGTCTGAATAATGTAAATAATGTCTCTTTTTAAATATTTTTGGAATTTAAAAGAAGCTAATAAAACTCCCAAGGTAAAATGGAAAATTTAAAAAAAAACTACATGTAGATCTTTAAATGAACCCTGTTTTCTACTCTGACATGAAAAATTAGAAGTTATCTGATTTTCTGATGAAAACTCCTTATTAAACCAAAGAAGTGAATTGACTGTAAATTGTAGGCATAGCCTACTGTTTACCTTACAATATATTTAAACTTTGAATTTTGGTAATACTTTTTATTATAGTAATAATCAGTAGATGAAATATTGTGCACCTTTATATGGCTTACTATTCTATTTGTATGATTCATTTTGATTTAATATTGCTTTGTATTGATGTTTGGTTAGTATTTTTAACATCTTATATGGATGTACAGGTGTTTAGGTAGTAGTATTAACATCTTACATTAATTAGTTGGTATTATTAACATCTTATATGGATTCTCTTTAATGGTTGTATAGTAATTTGCTGAAGTAGTTCCGCATTTTTTATCTTTTTTTTTAAACGGTTGTTATTTACCAGTTTCTTAAAGGGGCTTTTTATTTATCAACTACAAAATTTTATCTAAGAAGCTGAATGAGCATATAACTAGTTATGTTAAATTATGTTAAATGCATTATGTTAAATTACCTCCCTTTTTGTTTGTTTTTACTTAGGGAAGTTGAACGTCAGACTTTGTTACATTTTACGAAATACTGTATCTGCCCATAAGGAAATTGTCTAGGATTTATATGCAGACAACTTCATGTTATGGCCTATATTAAAAAAAATTTTCTGATGAATTTGCATTTAGGTCATATTCAATTGGTTAATCATGCCAAAGCCAAGGAACTTTTTTTTCTTTTTTTTTTAATGTATTTCTGCTTTTGAAATCAAATTAACCTTTCACTTGGTGGTAATAGTTTAACATGTCCCATGGAGACACATTACCATTATGTAGCAATTTTTAACATGTTTTAATATCCTAAAATTAATATTTAGCTCTACTCTCTATTGAGCTCTCTTTTAAATTAAATGTTATGTATAGTGGGATTATATTCCATTTGTTCTCATTTTACCAGGATACACACACATATATATGTGTGTTTGTGTGTCTAGCACTTTCTTACCTTAGGCAATCATAAGGGACATAGTAAAATCACTATGTTGGATTTTGATATATATGGATATAATTGAGTCCATGATCATTTAGTCAGTGTGGAGGTGACATAGTAGGTACTTGTTCGCATGCCTAAACTTGGAAAATAATTGTCTTTTCATTCACTGTTCTCCCCTGTTAAGAGAATTCTAAAATGCAAATACTTCTTTTTTTTTTTTTTTTCTTAATGTTTTTTTAATGTTTTATTTTTTAATATATTTCTGTCTTTGTTTTTCAACTAATATATCAGTATTATATATATATATAAACAAACATTGAAGTCAACACTTAGGCAACAGGCTGTTTCATGCTTGACACAATCGTCAGGCCACCTTTTTCTTCATATATATATATATATATATATATATATATATATACACACACACACACACACACACATTATGAAATAGACAAAGTCCAACAATTATTTAAGACATTTTTATGTTTATACGTTCTTTTTATAGATACAAATATTTAAGTAAATGCTCTGTTTATAATTCAGTCCGGTAAATGATGTTAATACTGTTTATTATAAACAGAGCATTTACTTAAATATTTATATCTATAAAAGAACATATATATATATATATATATATATATATATATATATATATATATATATATATATATATATATATATATAGTGTGTGTATATACATGCAGATGCTGGTATCACAATGACTTTAGACCTAATGTTGAAAGTACTAAAAAAAAAAAATTATTCTGCAATATTATTGTATCTAGATGCTTTTGGATAAATTTGGCCTTGGATTACTGCTAGAAAACTTTCAGTTGATCTCC
This sequence comes from Acanthosepion pharaonis, assembly GCA_903632075.3. Classification (NCBI taxonomy): domain Eukaryota; kingdom Metazoa; phylum Mollusca; class Cephalopoda; order Sepiida; family Sepiidae; genus Acanthosepion; species Acanthosepion pharaonis. The sequence goes on along the minus strand of CAHIKZ030005331.1, from coordinate 520,126 downwards.
AAGTTAGGAGTTTTCTACTTTCCCAACAGTCTCTTTATGTGATAACAATTTTTTCTTGTTTGTCTTTTTAATTGAAATCATAGCTATTGCCAGGCCACTCTAAAAAATTAATCTACCTCTCCTGGGTCCAAATTATTACCATATAGCAGGCAGCATTGTTGTGCAGAAACACTTCTAAGCATGAATGCCAAGCATATCCACAAAATGGCCTTTATAAATGTCTACTAAATGTTACAGTCAATTACCACAGCACAAAGTTTAAAAAGATAAAATACAACAACTTGTCATCTAAAAGACACTCAGTTTTACCATTCCACAGTGAAAGGTTTCAGTGCAGAGTCAAATATAGTTTTGGAACAATAACCAACAGTAACCACTAACAAACACCAATATGCAATTTAACAAGATTTAATTACAGCTAGACAATACATGAAAACATTTAGATATGTAAGAATGCATGAAAAGATGTGTGCAATACATTTCTGTGAAAGATGTATGCATTATTTTGAGGGTAAAAGTTGGAACAAAAACTTAATTTCAGTTTTTCTTCTGAAATAAAATATGGTTTTCTCTTTTTCCCTTCTCTTTCTTTTATGATTTTTTTTGTCCCTTTTAATTTCAAACCAGTTCATTCACTCAAGTAGTGGTGTCCTTTGATCTGTTCTTTTTATTTTAACATTGCATTCATTATCCAGTCATTTAGTTTCAGCACTTAAGAAATCGTACATTTGGTTATGAAGATTCAATGCTGTGTAAGTTATAGGTTTAACTGTGCAGAATTCATGTTTTGGATCCTTCATCCAATAAAGTATATCACATATGCATTTCTTAGGCGATGGTCACATTTTGCCATTCAATTATACCCTTACTGTAAGCTGCATAGTGTTAAGTTAAATTGGAGTTTGTCTCTTATTGTGTGATCACTCTTCCTTGACTGTAACAAGTGAAAGAAGAATTGACTGCACAAGACTCATCTCCATTTAATTCTGTGTTGGAGTTTCATGTGAGTTGGAGTCGTCATTCCTTCTCTTCTATTTGGAAAGTCAATTCACATGAGAATTTAATATACACTCTGTTTCCTTTGAGATTTGTCACCCAATTGAGTTTTGTTGATCTTTCCCGCTCAATCATTTGTATCTGGTATTGTGATTTGATGTATGAGAATCTATTTTTAGCTTTGGCTTCCATCTGTTGCTGTAGTCATCAGTCTGATCTAATTGTCTTTACGTTCAGTGACTGTTATTATATACAAAAAATGAGACGGGGAGAGTTCACATATTGTCAGAGAGATGGGTCACTAAGTGTAAGATTTTGTGTGGATATGGGTGATGAGTTGCAGAAAGCCATAACATAAAAAATTTCCTTACCTGACCCACTGCTGCTTATTATTTCAATGAACAAACTTCAGAATTTTTATTATATTATTCTTTTTTTGTAAATTGTTAAAGAAACTTAAATAATGTGCCAAGTATCTTGAACAGTGTGGTCAATATTTAGAATGTAGATTTCATGACTCTAAATCAGCATTCCTCAAACGGGGCACCCAGATGTCCTAACATGTCCTGAAAGGTAGGTAGGTGCACCATAAATTAACAGAAGAGTAATTTATAAATTATTTTCATATTTAAAAAAAAAAAATCTTTATTCTTAAAGAGCTGGAGGCACTGAGCACATGGCTTCCATGTCTAAATCAAGTCTTTGTGATTTGATATTTTAAACTGAATTCTAAATTCCTTAATCTTTAAGGAGTGGATGATCTTTTTCCTTTTGCCTTCCTCATGGGATTTAAATCTGTCATTGTTGGCCTCTAGAAAATTCTTGAAGTGAAAACTATACCACTCATCTTCTTCAGAAATGCTAAAGCAAAATTGTATATTTTCAAATTTCATGACTAATTTTTCCTTATTAAAATTTAATGTGTGCCCCAGTTTTAGTTACTCTGCAAGTGTGTCCTGTAGTTAAAAAAAAAAAGGTTGAGAAATACTGCTCTAGATCATTCTTCTTGGTTGAACTGAGAACTTTTCAGCTTTACCTAATCATACATTCAAATGCCAAAAATCATAGGATAGCAGTATTTTCTATTTCTGAAATAGTGGAGATGTTTGATATCCCTCTATCTACATTATCACATATGTGTACTGGGGATATACAGCTCTACAAGTAATGATTGTGACCAGAAATATCCAGCTAGAATTATTAGTAGAAACAAACACTGGCTCAACTCACATCCACATTCAATACATTGAGCATTCTTTAGATTCTATGGTATATGGGAACAGAAAACTATGAGGGTACCCTGTTAACAGTATGACAGCAGGCACAGTACCTCGTCTGTAACTGTGATGTTTCCAGTTGGACACTGGAAGACTGGCAATGTGTGGCATAGTTTGGTGACTCATGGTTTCAGTTGTTTCAGGCTGATAGTAGAATTTCAATGTGATACAGATCATCATGGACCCCCCGCCCCAGGTATCATATAGGCTTGTGATAGTTCCATAATAGTGTAGAGTGTATTAATATAGCAAAAGTTCTGCTTTGCATAAACACGTCATTAACCACCAACCACTATGTTACACTGCTTTGTGACCATTTGTGCCTATTCATGTACTCATGTACCTCCAATAATGATTATTTTAGCATGATAATGCATTGATCATTGAGCCCATTTTGGATACTTCCAATGAATGGTGTGACCATTTTATTATTAAAGGGCAAAGTTTCAGCACTTTCCAAGAAACTAGTGGAATATTAGTTTCTCATCAGTTTTGGATTATTTAAGTAAACAAGTTAGCTTAATGAATTAGAAAATGAACTTTTTCCATGTAAATCTCTAAATAGTTTGTACAAAAAGAACCTTTTTGAAAAATTAGAAGTAAACAGCTATTAGTTAATCCTAGCCTAATTCCTCTTGTTAGAATTCAGTCATTGTTAATTCAAAGAGACCCTGAATTCCCCAAAGAAGCCTATGACTTAATATTACTATATAGCCTCTGTGGTATTGTAATCTATTGTTCACATTCTGTTGCTATTATCCTTATTCAAACATTAATTATATTTCTCTCATTTCTAAATATACAGTTGACTGTTTAGTTGCTAAGTAACACCACTGTTCAATTCTCTTAGAAGAAGTGGTAAATATAGAACTGCGTCTTTCCAGTGAATATGTCACAAAAGCAAGACATGTTTTTATATACAAAGATAATTGCCTAACAAAACCAGCCCTGACCTAATATGCAAGTAAGGAAGCACATAAAAACTTCTACTATTGTTTATTCAACTGGTGATATTGTTTTATGTACACAAATAAAATTTATTCAACCCACTTGAATTTTTCTTGATCTTAAATTCTGCTTATATTTCTTTTATATTTCTAAATGTAAACACTTTTCATCTCTTTATTAATTTCCTTTTCTATTTAATTAGGGAGACCTATGTAATTTAAAGATTAGTGATTATGTAACTCATTGAATTACTTCAACAGCTTTCTGCATTTTAAAACTTTAGTTGATATGGATTGCTTCTCTGCAAGTAAAAATTCAACATTTTGATGATCGCTTGAACATTATCAATGAAATGTATTGTTCCAAAATGCCATCATAGCAAGCATAATATTAAGTATTATTATTGGAATAAAATTGCTAACATTTTCGGTTGATTTTAATTGAAATCTCAAAAAATATTGCAAAGTTTTTATGCACCACTATTAGGTTTTAATGTACAAAGTATTAATTTGGTGACTATACATTAAAAGAAAATATTTATTAAATTTGTCATTAGTCACCTCACTTGTGTGTGTGACTTCAAATAGATGTTTTCTGAGATTGTGTGTGTGTCTCTCTCTCTCTCTCTCTATATATATATATATATATATATATATATATATATATATATATATATATATATATATATATATATATAATGCTTAGATTTTGCTTAATTCTTGTTTTCTTGTGTTTTTAGTTCTTAGAATAAAATCATTGCATAATACTAAATTTATACATAATTTTTCTCAAGACTATAAATGTTGTTTAAATATATATATATATATATATATATATATATATATATTTTTTTTTTTTTTAATTTAATTTAGGAGCCTGAATGAATTTATAATAATTATCATGCCGTGTAAACACTTCATTTTGTATTTAGATGTAATTTCAAAATGTTACAAAATTTTATAATACTTTAAACAGGACTTTATTTCTATTTTAAAAGTATAGACAATTGTTATTCTCTTAGGTTTGATTGACAATCTAAGATGGACAACAAAAATAAGAATTGATTTTTTTTTTTTTTTTAATAATTTCAAATTTATTTTAAATTTAATTCTGAAAATTTATTTAACTTTTTAGTAATTTCACTCCTCAGACACAATAGACTTTACAATCAGTTACATTAAGAATTAGCAAAAATAATCTACTTTAAAGAGATTTCTATTTAAATCTTTTCTAATAAAATAGCAGGACTATAAGCCATTATTGCTAATTAATGTGTAGTATATTTGTAATCTTGATGAATTTTGTATATACTTGATATAAGATCTGAGTATCGGTTTTGTTTTCTCAGTGGACAACTTAATGGAGTTGAAGATCAGCAGATGATGTTCTGCTTCGAAGTTGAAGTTCTTAAAATAGAAGAAAATCTCTGAAAGAACATAATTTATTTGGAGTAATTAATTATGACAAAGGAAATATTATTTAATATTACACAGATATATAAATGAAAAATGTCATTGTTTTAGAGCAATTTACTTGATTATGCATTACTAACTTAAATCCAATCATATTCAATTAAATAATTATGTGAATTTAGATTAAATAGGATAAAACATTTTTTATTTTTATTTTTTTTAAGGTAATTTGTGCTGATGCTGTTGTCTTTTTAGCCTTTAGTGTTCAAGTGTTGATATCATTTTAAATTCATGCATTTCTTTTTTTTTTCTTTTTAATGGGGGAATTTTCAGATTACATCCCTGACTTTGGGTAAAATCATGAGACAAGTGAGAAATATCATTTATACTTTATTAAGTAGATGTTTTGTTAATAAGATTTTGAAGTTATTACTTTGAAAAAAAGTGTAAGGAAATTGCTCAAAGGTATATTAATATGCTTTAATAGATGGCAGTTTTCCCTTTTAATTTCCAATGTATATCAGTATAAGAACAAATTCAAACAGCTAATTCAAAGGAATTTGAGTTGGATAGAAAAGTTAAAAACTGAATGCAAAATGGATAACATAAATGCTCATCACTTTTGTAATTTTTGGGATCAGTGTTAATAAATAAGATTATGCAAACAAAATACTATTTAATGATTTATTTGAGTTTTAATTACTTTTTCATGATTTAAAAATTATTTCTCATATCTAGTCAATGTTAACCTTATTAATTTAGGAATTCTTTATACTATGTAGTGCTAAACCCAACACCACCTGTGATAGGTGGTGTTGACTAACCTTTCTCTCTCTCTCTCTCTCTCTTGATTATTCGCCTTCCTGAACTGTTAAGATTTGTTAAACAGTTCTGTATTTTGTGATGTTCCTGGTAAAATAAATCTTGTCAAATCAAATGTATTTGGCATTATATTTTAATATAATGCCAAATACATGAAAATATTACTGATATACTGAAAAGATAGCATTTGATAACCAATTCACACCTCAGTTGGCTAAACATATTCATAACATTCAATTCATGTTCAAATGAGCAAGAAGGTATTTTGCACAAAGATTCTTTACACATCATTTTAATTTCTCTGTTAATCTTTTATTTTCTTATTTGAATCCACTTCACTCACATTTCTTATGGTTGATGATAAGTTACATTGCTTCTTTCCAAAATATCACCTTTTGTTCTTCCTTATTCAAATTAGTCTTCTTTATATTTCTCATTAATCCTTTGATTTTTAAAGATAACAATCTTTTCTGACTTTTCTCACTTAGTTACACTTTCCTGAGTACCACTTCCTGATTTGTTTTATGTTAATCTTATTTCAAATTTTCACTGCAGAATATAAATCAAAACAACTTTGTATCCTAGGTTATTTTCTTAGCTCTTATAACTTTTTCTATTTACTACCAGTCCCTGTTCTTTATTTTGAGCAAAACAAATTGATATCAAAGTTCTTTCTACTGCCAATGATATTGCTCAACAATTTATTTAATATCCACATACAATAGTTTCATTCTTTTATTTATTTATATATAATCTTTTATAATTTTTATAAATATGGAAAGCAGTTTGTATACTTTTCCTCATCAATATTATCAGAGATCTGATTCATACTAATTCTGTATTCTACAAACATTTCTGTGTTTTTAAGACATGCAATTATATAGAAGTCAAAAAAACAAAACAAAAAACTATATACTGGTCTTCAGATTTTTTGGGAGGACACCATTATATATTAGTGTTTTAGATTTGTTCATCTCTTTAAAAACCAGAATAAGTAGATTGAGAGTGTGGAAGCCAACTATATTCATCCATTTCTTTCAGTACTTTTTCAAATGGTAAAGGAAATAATGATGTTGATGATTCTTCCTATTCTTTTTAATATATTGTGTATTCCTTTATCTATAAATCTATATAAATCTGTTCTTTGCTTTGTAGAGCACAAAACATGTCATGCTATATTTTTTGTTCATATCTAAGATTGTAGACCAACATTTCTTATTTTGCCTACATAACCAAAAATATCTGAATAACATGGTAGCAAAAAGCACAATTACTTAAAACAGGTTTTTAAATTGTTATTGAAGTCTTTGTTCATTGTCTCTTTATCTATATCTACCTATATAAATCAGTGTTCTTTGCTTTGTAGAGCACAAAACATATCCTGATATATTTCTATTTATAGCTAAGATTGTATACCAGCTTTTCTTATTTTGCATACATAACCCCAAGATGTCTGAATAATATAGGATAAAAAAGGCAATTACTTAAAACAGTTTTTAAAGTGTTATTAAAGTCTCTGTTCATGAAATGGAGAATGAATTTTCTAAGTTAAAAAAAAAAAACAAATGACTTAAAACAGATTTCATACTGTTTTTAATGTTGGTTTTTGCTATCCAAAATTAATTACATGGGTTACATTTCACTTGATATGCTTTGCCAGTAATCCTACATATGAAATTGTTCTTTCTATGGTACTGGATTTATATATTTTATTGTATATTAAAATACTGTAAAAAAATAAATTTAACTTGTGGGTGTCTGTTACCTGTTAACTCAAGTTGAAGTGGGTATTAAGTCACTGGGACAAGTGTGGATAAGCAAAAATAACAAAGCCTAATATTGCTCAAAATGGTAAAAATATATTCCCAACATGAAAATACTGTCATATGATGGACAGCATTCTTTATAAAGATACCCCAACATGTATCATTTGTTAAAGCTGAATTTATCCCTGGAGCATATTTAGCATTCTCTGGATGTTGTAAAGCAAAAAAAAAATCAAAGTATCTTAATTCCAAAGAAAAAGATCAGAATCATTAAATGATTGTTCATGTCAACTCTGTTAAAGGATTCCTTTCTACAAATGACACATCTTCAACTAATATAATTTAATAATAATATATAACTTTCTTATTTTTATTGTTCTTTAGACTTTGAGTTTTAGCATAGTGCTAGATTTGCAGCAAGGTCTCATCATTTTACAGTTGAAATGGTTACATGTAACGAAGTTCTAGGCTAACAGTTTTTTCTATTGCATTTCTTGCTTGTGGAACTCTCATCCAGCTTATTGCTTCCCAGCCAACTTTGCACTTAAATTTTTGAAGATCAATATCCATTGTTATCTTCTGCTTTTTTAATTCTTGTTCTTTCATTGTCCTCTCTCCTTAATAGTATTTTTCCCTTATAGTCAGTAGCCCCTAGCATCTTAGTGGCTGTATTGTCTTGCTTGGGGTGAAATGATTAAAAAAAAAAAAAAAAGTGTTGGAATTGTTGTGAATATGGATTATCTCCTCTTAGATAATCCAAGCTATAAAAGCTGTATAATTCCGCTGTCAAGTCAGATGAGTAGTAGTATTCTTAATTGAATAAGCGATTACTAGACAGAATCTCTTGTCCTGTTTTCATTACATTTTATTCAATTAAGAATGGAACAATTTATGCGACCTGACGCGACTTACCACAGATCCAGAAAGCGATTCAGCCGACAAGTGCTGGAAACATTGGCGGAGACATTTACAAATTTCATCGAGGTTCTACATTCAGAAAGACCAGGACGTCCATCAATAAGCGTGCGCTCCTAACCAACTACCTGTCTCACACAGTCAACGAAATTATCTCGGATTGCGTTACCTCTGAAGAAGCAATCGATGTACTGAACGCATACATGCATAAAGCCCCAAAATGAGATATTTTCTAGACACCTACTTGCGACTTCGCCGACAAGAATCAGGCGAGACATTGGACCATTTCCTTAAGAGCCTTCAGATACTGAGCAAAGATTGCAACTTCTGCCCAATGACGGCATTAAAGGCCCAAGAGCTACACATTTTGGGCGCCTTCATTAACGGCTTATGCAATACTCAGATAAGACAACGTCTTCTTGAGAATAAGACCCTTACACTTAGAACAGCTTACGAGCAAGCCTATATCTTGAAAGTGCTATACAGCAGTCTAGTTCTTATTTACAGCCAGACACCCATGGGCGCCGCGTTAAACCCACCTGTTCTTACTGTCCCCCCCCTGACGATAGTCCGGCGAAGCTTCAAGAACAATCGGTCACTGCTGCTTTAAAAAAGGACACTTGCTATTTTTGCGGCTTATCTAAACACCTCGAGTCTCATGCCCTGCCAGAGATACTCGTTGTCATAAATGTGGAAAACTTGGTCATTTTTCAAAGGTATGCAAGTCTTCTAAAACTCTATACAAATCCACTCGTCAAAAATACTTCTGCAACTTTAGCCACCTCCCCGACTGCCTTTCAAAACTATTGTAAAAGTGAAAATTAACGGAGGTCTACAAATGCTCTGCTCGATACCGGAGCTCAGGAAATTTTATCAAAAAAGCTTGGTAAAACCAACAAATTGTATTTTGTCCCCTCCCCCAGCAGAGTAACAATGGCAAACGCGTCATTGTCTGCGCAAGTAAGTGGTTATTGTTTGGTGGACTTACTATTTAATGACGTCTACTATAAAACCACTAAATTATCTGTAATGAAAAACCTTTGTTGCGAAATAATACTGGGACACAATTTTTTTGCAGCAACACTCGCAGGTTGAAATTCCATTTGGCGGTTCAATGCCCACATTGAAAATTTGTGGATTGGCGACAGCAAAAATCCAGTACCCGTCACTTTTCGAAAACCTAACTGAAAACTGCAAACCCATAGCAGTGAGAAGCAGATGTTTTTTTATAATAATAAAAATTCATTGACTCTGAGATAAAAAAGACTACTTGAGGAGGGTATAATTGAGCCTAGCAAATCACCCTGGAGGGCTCAGGTAGTTATAACCACTTCTAGCAACCATAAAAAAAAGAGAATGGTTATAGATTACTCCCAAACCATAAATAGATTTACTCTTTTGGACACCTTCCCACTACCCAGGATAGATGAAATGATAGGCGAAATAGCCAAATATCGTATGTTTAGCACTCTGGACTTGAAAAGCGGCGTACCATCAGATAAGCCATTAGACCTAGAGACAAGCCATACACTGCTTTTTCGAGGTGAACGGTCGACTATATCAATTTCGCAAGGATTCCTTTTGGCGTTACGAATGGGGTAGCCAGCTTCAAAGGATAGTCGACCAAATCATAACGGATGAGAAACTGGAAGGCACATTTGCGTACATCGACAACGTCACAGTATGTAGCCATAATAGAAAGGAACACGACAAAAATCTCAGACAGTTCATGTCCGCCGTCGATAAATACAACCTTACCTAAACGGCGACAAATGTTCGTTTGGACTGGACAAAATAAACCTACTGGGGTATACCATAAGCAAAGGTTTTATGGCACGGACACAGATCGATTGAAACCTTTACTCCAGATGCCTGTCCCTCATAACCAGCCTTCCCTTGACGTGCTATGGGCATGTTTGCTCATTACTCTCAATGGATTGCTTCGTTCTCAGAAAAGATACATCCATTGACACAAGTAGAGACGTTTCCTCTGTCCCATCAAGCCGTTGAGGCATTCGAGGGACTGAAAAAGGATATTGCGAAATCTGCAATTACAACAATAGACCAAAATATTCCTCTGGTTGTTGAAACGGATCGTCAGACTGTGCTATTGCTGCTTCTTTGAAACAAGCTGATCGTCCTGTAGCCTTCTTTTCAAGGACCCTCTCACTGGCTGAACGACGACACCCCGCAATTGAAAAGGAAGCCTCGCCATAGTCGAGGCATTAAGAAAATGGCGACACTACCTGATCGGACGCCACTTTAAACTTATTACTGACCAGAAATCAGTTGCTTTTATGTTCAACTCTAAAACTACGAGTAAAATAAAGAATGAGAAAAATAGCGAGGTGGAGAATTGAGCTATCTTGTTTCTCCTTTGACGTCAGCTACCGACCTGGCAAGGAAAACTTAACAGCTGATACACTGTCAAGAGCATGCTGTACGGCATCAAGCGGGGATGAACTCCGAACGCTACATAACAATCTCTGTCACCCGGCATTACTCGAATGGTTCATGCTGTGAGGTGTAGAAACTTGCCTTTCTCAGTGGAGGAGGTAAAAAGAATTACAAATTCTTGTCGAACGTGTGCTGAAATAAAGCCTCTGTTTTATAAACCCCAAACTGGCGTTTTAATAAAAGCAACACAACCGTTTGAAAGACTCAATCTTGATTTTAAAGGACCGCTACCAAGTAAAACAAGGAACAGATATATATTAACGGTTATCGATTTAATATTCACGGTTTCCTTTTGCCTTACCTTGTTCAGACATATTGGCTGCTGCAATTATACACTGCCTCTGCTCACTGTTTGCCATCTTTGGAGCCCCTGCCTATATACATTCGGACTGAGGGGTTTCTTTCATGTCAGAGCAGCCGCAATTTCTACAGGAATGAGGAGTAGCTATAAGCGGACAACTCCCTACAACCCTAAGGGTAACGGCCAATCGAAAAGATATAACGGCATTATTTGGAAGACCGTTCAATTGGCTGCCTCAAATAACGGATGTTCAATTGATAATTGGGAAAATCTCCTTCCTGTCGCATTATCGCCATTAGATTCCCTATTGTGTACCGCCACGAATGCCACCCCACATGAAAGGTTTCTACCTTTTCAGCGGCGGAGTTCAGCGGGAGCTTTGCTTTCATCTTGGCTCTCTCGACCCGGTACTGCGTTTCTGAGGCGACATGGGCGTTACACCAAGAACGATCCCTTGGTGGACGAGGTAGAGCTTATAGAGAGGCGAACCCTCAGTCACGCTAATCACGACATGCAGATGGTAGAGAGTCTAATGTGTCTCTCAGGGACCTAGCACCAGCGGAGACGTACCCGGACCATGGATAGCCCCTGAGGACAGACCAACTACCCCTGACACTGAAGCCCCTCCGGAAGATCATGGCACTGAAATTGTTCCTGACACACCGTCTGACGACACTGTCTCCGTTGAGGCCCCGTCAGACACTTCAGATGGGCCAACCCTGACAGATGAAGGGCTAGCACCGAATAAACGTGTTCATCCAGAGACTGACTCTGACGCGGAACGGCCTGCTCCTCTGAGAAGGAAACATTTCGGAGCAAGGTATTTTAGAGCCCACAGACAGGCTCGCACTGAAGAGCCTCCCTGTTCGAGTACTTCGACCACGAATCATGGACTGCCGAGGCGGCCACTGCGAACTCGTGGGGAGCCTAGACATTTAAGGGACTTTCTTCCCTATCAGTGAGAAATTTGGTGGGGGAGAATGTTGTGAATATGGATTATCTCCTCTTAAATAATCCAAGCTATAAAAGCTGTATACTTCCGCTGTCAAGTCAGATGAGTAGTAGTATTCTTAATTGAATAAACGATTACTAGACAGAATCTCTTGTCCTGTTTTCATTACAGGAATGATGAGTAGAAAAAGAAAAAATTGAATGTAAGCCTACTGATAAACCCCATAGATTATTATACAATGTGAGTATTGTAGATTTTATGAATATTAGACCAACCTCAATTTTAGTAAATTCATTCATGTGAATTAAGGATAAAAGTTTTCACTAATGCTATAATGCTACTCTTAAAATGGAATGTCAGAACTCCTATCTTTCAGTCGACTGTTCTAAATCCTGACTACAGTCTACGTGTACCTGCTTGTCAATATTGTAAAATCCTTTATATCTCAGTAATAAACATGCATATAATTGCACAATGTGCATTACTTTTCCATTCAATTTAAGTAAAAAAAAAAATATTCTAATATCTTTTGTGAATTTTCTTTGTTTCCCTTTTGCTGATAATCCTTCATTTATTAGAGATTATGGTTCCTGTGTTGTTCTTTCATGAGATTCTACTGGCTTTCAGATTTTAACATTTTCACACTCTGTTTCTCACATTGCCTTCAATTATCATCCTACATACTCCCCTTCCCACTGTAAATGCTTTTCACTGTTTTCTTTGGATTAATTCTCTTACAGAAATCTCCAATAATCTGCTATTGTCTTCAATTTAATTCACTAACATTTTTCAATTGATTTCACTGATTTTACTGTAAACTTAATCTCTTATCAGTTTGTTGCAAGCTATAGTAAATCTTTACTGCTAGTGTATATTAAAGGTCCTTTTGCTGAATTCTATTTGAAAACCAGCTGACCAAACAAGAAAAATTTTAAATGCTTTTCTCTAAAAAAAAAAAAAGTTTCCATCACAACTAGTGAAACCTTATCCAAAAAACATTATGAAAATACAGTGTATTTATATACCATTAAATGTAGTGGCATCAGTCACTGAAACATACAAACTCACTGAATTTGCACATTTTTGATTTTTCAGGTTCTGTTCACTTTTATTATCTTTACTGTCCTGAACAGACTCTTAAGATCATTTGTATTATGCTCTCACAATGATTCTTATATTGATAAGACCTGATGTTGCAATGAACCTTTGCTGTATTAAATTGTCATCTTCATATATTTACATTGGTTGACATAAACATTTTATGCAGGATTTTGAATTTTGACCAATTTATGTCAAACATTGAAATACAAAAGTAATATTGATGTTTGGAATGTATACACAATGAATATATAAATGAATGACATCAATTATATCAAATTTATGTATGATGGCAGATAGAGTATAACAATCATATTATCACAAAATAAGTCTCTAGCCACTCTCATGGGTCATTTTATATGAATAGAAATTAAAATGAAACATCTCTAAGAATAATGCACAAACAAATTTAATAAAAAAAAATATTGATCATAGATGTTGTATAGAGAGATATTCATTTGAATTTCAAAAGTTGTACTTTGTTGAATGGAGTCGCATAAACTTTGTAAGACCTTAAGCTGTGTAGATGAAGAAATAAATTAATTCGCTTATTTTTTAATAGAATACCTTTTTAAGTCTACAAATAAAACAAAATGTGAATTTTTATTCTCTACAGGCACATTGTAGAAAAACATTTTAGATTAGATTGCATACTATTTAAGAATTAAGAGTTAATTACAATTATTTTCAGTAGCAAGTGCAAAAATTAAAAAAAAAAAAAAGTATTGTTGATTTTAAAGCTACATGAAAAGTGATGTTTTGCAATTTCATACTTAACTAGAAAGTATAAATTTAGTATTGTTATGCTGGTTCATCTGTATGAATCCTACAATAAAAGTGTTTAAATTTGTTACTTTTATGGCGTTATCCCGGAATATTTTTTAATGTAAAAAAAAAAATTATTGAAACCACATTTTTTTTTTTGTTTTTTTTTTTTTTTTTTTTTTTTTTGTTTTTTGTTGTTTTTTTTTGTTGTTTTTTTTTTTTGTTGTTTTTTTTTTGTTGTTTTTTTTTTGTTGTTTTTTTTTGTTTTTTTTTTTTTGTTTTTTTTTTTGTTTTTTTTTTTTTGTTTTTTTTTTTTGTTTTTTTTTTTTGTTTTTTTTTTTTTGTTTTTTTTTTTTTTTTTTTTGGTTTTTTTAGTTTTTTTTTTTTTTTTGTAATTTTTATTTTTTAGCATGTTTTCAATTGTCTTTTTAACTTACAAGATGATATGGAAAATAATACTAATTCTGTATTACAAAAGCATTTATATAGAAATCCAAGAAATTCATTTAATTTTTTATCATAACTCATTGATTCAATTATTTTATTCACATTATAGCCTATGTGAAATCCTACAAAATAACATCAAATAAAATGTTATTCAAATAACATTAAACTTCTGTGTGGTGAATTTATCAATTGTCTTTAGATCACAGAGGGCATATTTATTGACCTGATGATTCTCAACCATGGGATTAATCATGCTTTACAAAAACTTTAGTCTCTGATCAGTAATAGTTACATAACTTTGCAATTCTTGAAAATCTTAAAATGTTAGCAATATTTCTTTATTACTTTTTTTTTTTTTTTTTTTTTTTTTCAATAATCTAATAAAACATTTTGGTTTATTTACTTTTCTATTTATATTCTACACTACTTAATGGTCATGGAAAAGAAGCAGCAAGGATCAGAAACTCTTTGGTAAAATAATATTCTTTCAACTGTATTCTACGCTAAACACATTAAGATCTTAGGTTCTGTTTGAGAAAGAGAAATAAAGAAGGAAATGTAAAAGCTTACTTAAAAATGATTCTGCAATCTGTAAATATCTTGGGTTTCATGTCAAAATCTTATGTGACACAATACATTCCCAATTTTCATATTTGCTGCCTATCTTCTTGAGCTTCCTTTTAAAAAAACAAAAACAAAACAAAAAAAGAAATGCCTAAAACTTTGCTATCAAAATGTATATCTGGATTTCCATTGATCTTACTTTTCTTCAAGCTGTTGCCAGAATGCTCTCTATTAAATTAATACTGCTTATCCACCCCAGCCAACAAATCCATGTGTCGCATTTCACTTTACATATGACACGAATAGGCAGCAGGAAATTATTTCCTATTTTAAAGTAGCACTTTTCAAATTCAATTTAAAACCTGAATCAGATTTGCATCTGTATCAACAATCTACATTTCCTATGCTAAGTCTCTTCACCTTTCTTGTTTTATTTCAACTCATATCAAATATTTCCTAATACATCCCTTGGTAATGTTGTGTTTAGGGAGAGGGTGAAGCTGATGACAACTTGCCTCTTTACCTCACCCCCCATCTCTTGCAGAATCACTCATGATTATTACGTCTCTGCTTATGATTTGATAGTCTGCCATCTGCTTTCAGTGCCAAGTGCTTCAGACATGTCTTTCCATCTGTGGCAATAACTGGTTGAACATTTCACAAAATGTAATGCATGCTAGTAATAATTTACAAACAACAGGTTGAGTTAGGATAATTCTGTAATTCAATATTGGTCATGACATCACATTTAGTATTCTGTCAAAAGTAAAAACTGCTGGGAGCCTCTGAAAATCAAAATTTTGTTGAACAAAATAAAAGTAAAATGTAGATGAGAGTATCATGTCAAGATGCAGATAAACTTTGAAACTGAATCTTATTGAATATTTTTGCAATCATTATCTACTATTCATAATTCAAAGTAGTTAGGATTTAATCTTTTGAATAAAGTGATTGATGGTTGCTTGGACACTAGAGAATTTTGCCTGTATAAAAGTAGCAGCGTATATCAGGACAATATCCTTGGCAATTTGCCCAAATAGTTGTCAAATATTGTGATTTATGCATTTTTTTTTTCAATAGCATATCTACTATCATTTAACATTGAACAGTAACTGTGTAGATTAAAGTGTTGGTTTGTGAATTTGATGGTATAGTAAATGTGAGTTCAATCCCAGGCTGAGAAGTACTCAGTAGGAACAGGTGAAGCAATAGCTGAGCAGTAGTAAAAAGGACAAGAATAGATATCCCTAAATATAGACAGTAGAACAATAGCAATCTATTCCCATAAAGGGTTTACTTTCAAATTCCCTGAAGGTTACCTTGATCAAGAGACACCTAAAGAAAGCCAGAGGATACAACAACTGAAATGTTGTATTAATAACTACAAAGATGGACATTAGTCTGACTATAAATATCATTTAACACTTTAATAGAAAAAAATAGCAGCTTGTATTTGCTTTCAATTTTTATGTTTTATTGTTTTAGTTAAGATTGCATTAAATTAATTTTGCTAGTACATCAACAAGTGTATTACTTATATAGTGTCAGTCATCTATTTTAATAAAACGAACATGTTTTTCTTTATTTTTTCATTTTAGTATCCTTCAGAAAAAAAAAAGCAAAGTAATTAGGTTCTCATGAGCCTGATTATGTTATCTTAGGGAATATATTATAAATAAACAAAAATGCATGTGTGTAGAAGCATTAAGTTTTAATATAATTGCTTGTATTTTTTTCTACATCTCCTAAGTTTCTATTTTAATGAAACAAGGGACTGCAAAATTTTGTCAACATATAAAAAACACTTTTTAAATCCTTTTCAAAAAGAAAAGTTTAGTAAGAAAAACAAATAAGTAATTTTCTTATACTGCATTGTATAACTGCTTTCTTGTAAAGTGGTCCTGATATACAATGAAAAGGTGATGCATGATTTATTAGCAATGTCCTTCAATAGATTTGTTTCCATTGCAGCAATTAAAACCAAAGCTTACATTTTTATTCTGTAAAGTCTGAATTTGTGTACAGTGAAAAAAGGCCAATGAAATAATAATTAGTTTTTTAAAAAAATTACAATTATTGACAACACAAATGTTTTCAGATAATAGTATATAATCATTTCAGTTGTTGTCATTTACTTCAGTTACCAGTACACTTTGTTAATGATAAAAATTAAGTCTTTTAAAACAGAAATTTGTTTGATATAGATGAACAGACTGCAATAAAGAATAAAAATGGTTTAATTTAATTTCTAACTTTCAATCAATGACAATATAGATAATAGCCTTTGAATTTTAATTTTAAAAAAGAATGCTTTAGTTAAGAAAATTCAGCTGTAAATAGTTGCACATCTGTCAGCCTTTGTTTCACATTTCCAGCATTTGCTGTTTTAGCTAGTGCTACTACTATTTTTACTGATGTGAATTTCAATTTTACATTCTTCAAGGTGGGCTAATGATTTGCAATCCAAAAAATAGAATCAGTAAAATAAGTTCAAATTTCAGCTTAGACAGATTCTCTTCACATTGTATTAAAGCTTTAGCTAGGGTAGGTGGGCAATCTATAATCTTGGTTGGTAACCAGTCTAGGAGATAGATAACTCTGAATTCAAAATTGGGGAGGGGATGATGATGGGAAATCACTATAATTGTGGCAATGTAAACTTTACAGATATATTTTTTTTTAAAAAATGTGATAAAAAGAGCCATGATCACCCTACTTCTTGAGGGGACATAACACTTAAGATTCTTCTTAAACAGTAAATAAGTTATAACAATTCTTTCTCAGTTATCTAAATATTTAATTCTGGCACTTAATCACACTTTTCTCTTTATTTTTCCCCTCTTTCCTTTGCTCCATTTAAATGAGTTTTAAGACCATGTTTAGTTTGATATTTTTTTTCTACAGTTAAAATCTTGATTAACTTTGCAAACAGCCATTCTATATTACAATTAAGCTTTGATTTTTATCTCCTTCAGTGCATCACAAAATTTTATATTCAGGTTTCAAACCTTGTAAGCAGAATTACCTTATTCTTTAGTATGGATTTACTTCAAGAATCATTTGTTTCAAAATTTTTCTGTACAGTTATTTTTATTTCATGCGTGACAGAAGGAACAATTTATAAGATAAAATTAATATAGTGTAAAGATGAGAAAATATAAATTAGAATTAGTTATACATTCAACATCTGAGGAGTTATAGAAACATAATAGCTAATTAAGTAAAACCTATATTATGGAATCTATATGAATAAATGTGAAATTGGAGCTCAATTCTCCCATGAATTCTGAGATTAAAAAGCCCCAGCTCTACATTATAGTAATTTGGTATTTACTCAACCCTCCATGAGGTCAGGTTGTGACACAAGGTCAATGGGTGAGCCCAAGTGCATACACCCAGGCTAAGAACAAAAATTGCTCGAGTACTGGGCACTTCTAAGTATAATTTTCCTCAGTTGCAACTGTCCTTTGACAGTGTCGCCCTTGAGTGCACACTGCCCAAAGACAGAGACGCAACTGAGAGATGATAAATAGATGTGTCACAAACCCCTCGAGGGAGGGATTGATTTACTTGACTCCCCACAATGTCGGTTTTTAATGTGGGGACCAGAGTGTCTTCACTCAGGCCACTGGTCTTAGTTGGTCATAGCTTGACCAAGCTAGTCATAGCTGTGATACTACCAGCATAGGGACAGATCTCGAGGGAGGGGTTTTCATGCTAAAAGCTCATTATCTTTATTATATATTATCGACTTCTAGGCAATATCACTCTTCAGGTTTAACTAATTTGCATATTGATTTTAAAAAAGTTTATTTTTATTAATTAACTGTCCTTTTATTCAAGGACTGTTTTTATTTTTATATCAAAAATAGTTCTGTTTAGGAATATCGTCTTATATAGTGCAGAAAAGTTTTTGAAATCTGCATTTTACTTGGCTTTCAACAAGTTGGCATCTATTTATAAAACTTTCCTTAACTATAATGAGCCAATTTATGAATGAAATGTTCATTTAAAATTTTTGTTTCAAAGATTTCAAGTAGTGTATATATCTTAATTTGCAAAGCAATAGCATGTGGGTAAAGCCTGCTAGTTTTAAATATATATCTTTCTGTACTTTATCTTTGTTTCTTCTATTTCTGTTGAAAACATTTTTCTTGCCTTTCTTTTCTTGTCATCACTTGTGAGTAATTCCAAGTTTTCACACAATCATATAAAACATATCTAAAGCTAATAATTTTTAAAGTTAAAAACATATCAACAGATTAAATGGCTATTAACCCATAATAATTTTTGCTTTTACTCTTCCTAAGTCTTATTGATAGTTTATGTTTTAGGCTACATACTGAAGATTAAACTTTTAAAATAATACTGATATCGTAAAGGTAATTTTTCACCTGTTAATTAATACAATTTTAATTGAGAAAATAAAAATTCTAAAAATTGTTGCCTCCCTGTCTTTTACTATAAAATTGTGTTATCATTGTTTAATTGTCTTATCAATTGTTTAAACAACAGCAAAATTATATTTTATTATTAATTACAATATTTAATTATTAATGCAATATTTAGTTTTCATTTAACAGTATAAGATTTCGTAAACTGTATATTTTTTTTATTTAAATATTCCTGACTGATTATTGCAATTTGAATCATTATGTTTTTAAGTGTTTTTCTGTCATATTCCACTTGCATTAAAAGCATTTCATTTGTATTTGCATATATTAATACTTGAATATTTATATCTAGAAGTTTCTTCATCTCTCTCTTAGAATAGAATCAAGTAACATTCTGATAATTATTTCATCAAGAAGTTTAAGATTACTATTTCTTTTAATTTGTTTGTTTTTCTTTAGGGTTTTTTTTTTTTTCCAAGCTCGAAATGTATTCCCTTTTTTCCCCTGGTTTTAAAAATAGAAATATCATTATGAAATCTTACACATATTCAGCTTTGAAAATTATTAACTTTAAAATGAAACAAAATATCAATGAAATAACTAGGTAAATGTAAGTTTTAATTTAGGAATTTTCTTTACTATTTGTACTTGGAAGATAAGTCTATGAATTAAAATCAAAGCTAGTCATAATGGATGGAAAAAATAATCTTTTATTTATATCATGTAAAGTAAATATAACTGCTTTTTAAGAATTAATTTATTTGAATCTTTATGTGGCATATAAGAATAAATCTAGTTTTAATAATTGTTGACTTGAAGCATAAAATGTTTAAAATCTACTTTTGTATTTTTGAAATTATAGATCAGCTGTTTTATATTACACTGAATAAGAAATTGGTTCTCAACATAGAAATATTGTTTTCATCCCTTATTTATATGTTGAGCACAAATTATGGCAGTAAATCAAAATAAATACATTTGAAGAATTTATTTTAAAATTCCAAAACACAAAATGATTTATCACATCTTCCCTTATTGAGTTTCAAGAGATTCTGTACAATTTCTTTCATAGCTTTAGGATAGTAGCTGATGATTCAACTATCTTCTTAAAAGCCAAATTTATTTTGCCAGTAAGCTTGATATAGAAGAATAAAGATAAAGAAAAAATGGATGCCTAATCCTGATATTGTTGAAGACTTCTTTTCAGTTAAACATGCTTTTTGTTGGATCTTATAAACTTGTATGTGTTATCGTCATCATTTTAAAACTTACTCATATTTTATCACCAATGAGTATTTGAAATAAAACTATAAAATATTAACGATCTTATCTGATGTTACTGAGAAGAATTCTTTTTTTTTTTTCTCATTTGTAAAATGAAAAAGCCAAAGTTAATTTTATTACAAAATACATGTGAACCTATAAAAGGTTTATGATGAAATGTTTATCTTTTCTGAATATCTGATTAATTGAAAGTAATTTTTGATTTTTTTTTTTTTTTTTTTTTTTTTTTTTAGAACTTGTGCAAAATTAAGAACTGTTTTATAATAATTAACATTATTATATCCATGAGATAATGAAAACAAAATCCTCCAACTTTTTGGCTCATTATACTCAAAATTCTTTGCTTATCTAAAATTATGAAATAGATAAGAAAAATACTTGCTACATCCATAAAGAGAAAATTTTAAATAATATTTTAAGTGTATATTTTGTTTTGAATCCTGGTTGGCTCTCTTTTATAGAAATGATATCCTTGAAAAACAATAAGAATAACTCCAGTATATTTTAAATTGATTCTGAATCTGAACTGTTAACAAAATTGGACTCTATTGAAAAATCTGAAAATCTTCTTTAGTGGAAGCCTACAATATATTCCTATTTTTGCTAATTGCTGTCATTCATAGTTAATGTAAGCTACAAATGAAATTAGTGGGTAGAAGCTAAAATATTAGAAAATGTTAAAATAGATTATGTTTTCAAATTGTTATGTGGATTGTGATGATATAATTTGAAAGATAAGTGTCATTTATTTGTGTGTTTTTTTTTTTTTTTTCTTTTTTTAAAGCTACAATGTTATCCTATTGTTGGTTATCTGCTATGGAAAGCACTGGTAATATATTAAAGAGGATTGTGCACAGCATTTCATTTTGTCTAAATTTCATATTTGCAATATTCTCAGTCAAAATCTGTGTACACTTTTTCATGTAAAATGAATCTTTTATTGATCTTGAGACATAAAACTGGCTTTAATTTTGCATGGATGCATATACAGATATTTCTCCTTAATAGATATTAAATTATGTTGAATATGTAGTTTTCTGATAAAAAGAAAGGTTTAATATTTTATAAAGTCTGATGTGAAAGGGATTTGTAAGAATTATTTTGTGATTTTTAGCTTTTATTTCCTGACATTCAGTTCATAATTTGTCTATGTATTGCCAGTCTTATTATGTGAGCAGTAAGCAAGTTAATCTTGCAAGCTCTTACTAATGTTATGAGTTCAATCATCACTGGGTATCCTGTACTTGTGACTTTTTGTCAGATAGTAAATATCTCTAATAATTTTTAGATAATGTACTTGTTTTCGTCATCTACCCATAAATATCGTCAACAGGAGAACTTAGTCATTAGACAAAGAATTTAGATTTTTGTATGGAAAAAATTGTCCAATTGTTTCCTTTTAGCTAATGCATTTAGCCTAACAATTAAAAAAAAAATGTAATAGCTCAGAAACGGGATTTTCCACAGCTTAGCAAATTATGGTTTTCCACTTTTAATGTTTTCAGTAATTTTATTGTCTTTTGTCACATCAAAAAAATTCTTCAAATCAGATGAATTTGAAAATATTTCTTATTTTGATGAAATGAATTAACTTAGAAATAAAAAGCAATTAATTCATCATCAAACAGAAAAAATAACATTTTGAAGTAAAACCAAAGTTAACTTTGATCTTTAATAGCCTGCAAACTAATATAAATAAACACAACTATTTATTAAGCATTGCGATGTTTAAATTTCCATTAAAAAGAGAAAGAAAAGAGCTAGAAAATAAAAGACAACAAAGTCCCTAGCAAGGAGATGAATTGATTTGTTTTGGAAACAAACTACTCTGAACTAAGGCCTTTTTTCTGTTGGTACCCTGTGAAGGAGTGCCAAACTTTTAGCCAAGCATGTAATGAATTGTTTAAAATGTTTGTTAGCAGTACAATTCGTTAGTTCAACTGGAAATCCATTCCAGCTATGGCCGACCTCTTTCAGTGATCTGTATGTTTATTAAGTTAATCATCTTTTGAAAAAAAAATTATGAAGAATCTTTTAATCCTCACAAATGCTTTTCATGTTTTTGAATTGTTGTTGCATTCAGAATAGAAAGTATTAATAGTAATAATAACGATAATAATAAAACAATCCAAATAATAGCTAGACTTATGAAATTAATCTGAATTACATGAATGGAGTATTTATGCACCTTAAATATATTTTGTGGACTATAAAATAAAATAAAGAGGGGGGAAAATTGTTTTCTAGTAATATTATTCTAAATAGACACTACATTCCTCCCTTGTAACTAATAGGACATCATACATCACATAACAAGCTTAAATCTGACCTCAGTTTTCACTTGTGCTCTTCATTCCCACTTCCTTTAACAAATGAAACAAATTGTGGCTGTTTTGGTCAATCATTGGGTCAGTGTTATATTGATCAAAGACTTGTTTAATTGCATTGTCCATTTTATTCTGAAGCTAAATGGTGCCCATGTAGAACTCTTTTAGTTTTGTTTTCAGTTTTTTAATCAATGCAACAGAGAAGGGCAAACTCAAAAACAAGGAAGCAAATATCAGTGAGCAACTAAATTTGAAACTTTGACTTAGTTTAAGATTGTAAATGAATATTATTTCTGATCAGAAAAAAATCTGTTATTCAATGTTTGCATAAACTTGAGTGTAGTTTAATTTCTTTTAATTTGTTATATCTTTTCAAGGAAAAAATTACTCAAGTATTCTATTAATTTTAAAATAAGATATAAAAATGAAGGATAACATGTTTAAAAATTAAAAGATTAATTATATAAATTTTATACAAATACAAGGCATGGAATAACAATTTTCATTATAAATTATGACCAACTAAAGTTAATGAAAAATTTAGTTTGAATTCCTTTAATCCAAATAAACTGAAGTGCAAAAAAAAGATTAGGCAGCTACTTTCTAATGTGGCTTCTTTATAATATAAAGTCAATGAGTTGTTGTATGTCTATATCTATCCAAAACTTCCATAATTGTTTATTGGATATGACTACAGGGAATTTAGTGAGGTTTGTATCCCACATATGCTTAATGGCATTGAAATCTGGTAAATACATAGGCAAATGGAGGATTTAAAATCAATGTTGTTACTCTAGCACAGTCAGAGTGAGGAACAAACTGAGATAAACCTTCACATCAGAGAAACATGAGAAATATAACACTACGCAAATTGTCTTTAATCAGCTATATATATATATATATATATATATATATATATATCACCTGTCAAGAAAGACTCTAGTTTCATGAGTGATCCTTTTGAAGACAAAATACCTTTTCAGAACCACCACCACATTTTATAACTACCTGCTAACAAGCTGGATCTAGAACCTCATACAGTCTTCTCCACACATGAACTTGATTGTAGGTTTATTGAAAAGAGATAGAAATGTAACTCATCTGACCAAGGAACACAATGCTGGTTTTCTACAGGCCAATGTGAATATTCTATAATCCAGGCAAGATGCAGCTACCAATGTCATAGTGTGAATAGTGGTACCCTTAATGATTGACAAAATCCTGTAAAATACAATGTAAGCTGTACTGTTCATTGATTGGTGAGTTGCAGGGCACCAGTATTGCATTGGGTTGCAATTTGATACAATGCTCCTCTTCATTGGTTGGTTATTATCCTTGCTGTCAGCCCCATTCAAATTTAGGTATCTACAGTCTTCATGAGCTGCAAATACCTGTTATGAATTCATGTTTCTGGTACACTCTTTCTCTTGTTATCCAGCAAAAACCTAGAGCAATTCCTCCCTCAGAGACAGTGTTCCATCTTTCAGTTTCCAACTTAATGCATGCCATCTTTCCTGGTGATGTTTGTTCCTCACTCTCATCATGACATGATAATAGTTCCAGGAACACTTGTCCTTGGTGCCTGTATTCGTCAGATTTCAATATCATTAGACATATGTGGAATGCAGGACTCACTAAATTCCTTGTAGTCATACTAAATAAACACTTATACACAGCCCTGGATAGATATACACATGCAACAACTCCTTGACACTATATTACATAACTGATATTTAGCCAGAAAAAACACATTATAAAGTAGCTCCTTTTTTATTCTTCTTCTTTGCATGTTAGTTTATTTTGATTAAAGGAGTTTAAATTAAATTAAGTTGGTCATAATTTATAATGAAAATTGTTATCCCATGCTTTGTATTTATATAAAACATATTTGGCTAATTTTCCAATTTGAGATATTAGCATTTTAAACATCCTTGGTCCAGAATTATCTCCAATCTTGTTAAACCTGCCTGAAGAAGAAATATTTCCCTAGTCCATGGAAGGTATCGAGTGTATGCTATATTTATTAGAATGCGAGTGAACCCTTGTCCCTATCACAATATAGCTCCATTAACCTTTTTGTCATCAAACTTTTTGAAGCTGTCATCAACAAGAAAGTTAAGCATTTGATAAACACATCTCAGGAGAGATCACCTTAGACATCTTAAAGGTCTTTAACAAGGTGTGGTATAGGGAATTGCTACACAAACTCTCCAGCTATGGAATCTCTGGAAGAGTCTTCTCAATTATCAAGTATTTCCTGTCAGGTAGGTCTATCAATGTCCTTGTTAATGGCTAGTCCTCTGAAGTCCATAAAATCAATGCCGGCATCCCCAAGACTCTCTACTCAATCTTACTCTCTTTCTGCTTTATGTTGATGATCTAAGAACATTCTCAGTTCTTTGCTGAGGAATATTACGATGCATGGCTGCACCTCCAAATATCTGGATAAACAGTGTCTGGCAGCTGATCTCTCCTCTGACCTAGCTCTTACAGCTTAATGGGGTGAAAGATTGGCTTGTATCATTCAGTACTTCCAAAACAAAGCTAGTAACATTTCATCACCAGTGAGTAGTCCTGTTGAATGATCATACCCACAATTAGGCTCCTTACCCCAATGTCTATTGAGTCTAAAACTCACTCAAGATCTCAAGTGGATCTTGTATGTAGCAGGAATGAGATGCAGACTGAGCTGCCTACTGATGATGGTATCCACCCCTGTCGGTCAAAGAGACAATGTTTAGTACGCTGTCTCTGTAAAAAGAAAGCAAATGCTTACCCTGCCAGAACAAGTCCAGTGCAAACCCTGGGACATCTGGGTATGAAAAAATTATTTACCAGCTTCCTTACAAAATAGTCAGAATGGTGAGCTGAGTGGTTTTAATTATGTAAATGATTCATTTTGCTAGCCAACTGCTAATGTTTGGGGCTCTATAAAAGCAGGTACATTTTCTGAGAAGAGGCTGGTGGGCAGAGTGTTGTACTGAACATATGTGATTGCCATGTGTTACTGAGGATTTCTGTCCATGTTAAAGTAGGAGTGTTACCCAAACTTGCCAGAAACTGATTCATCCTTACTTGTGTTTCTGGTGTCTCAGCTACATTGGTCTCTTATGTGTGCTGTTTCTGTGTGGAGGTCTTGATCATGCCCATCTCATCTTGATCCAGTGTTTGGCTCATTTAATGTTTGATTCTGGTGGTGCTAATTTTTACATCCCTCCTGAGTTGTGACACATCTCTTCATTGGCAGATACCCAACAAGTAAAAACCAATCACTATACTTATACCAATGTTAAAGATGCTGGAAGTTGGGCTGGTTCCTTGTATCACTCCAGATAGTGTTCTTTACAAGTCAGATCAGACCAAGAATGGAGTATTTCAGCCATATCTGGGCTGCTGCTGTCCAGTCCTCACTGTCCAGCCTTGAGTTCAAAAGCAATTATGTAGCCTTGTGAGTGATGAATTATCTCCCACCCTGCAACCCCTATACCACAGATGAAATGTTATTATCCTCTTACTACTCTATCACTATTAATATGGCAAATGCTCAAACAAGCTACATTTCTTAGTTCCACCAGCTCAAACCTTCACAGCTAGGAACAGCCATGCCATATTCTCATAATAATCCCTCTCCCTTATGCCCTTACAACAATTGCACTCAATAACTGTCTACCTTGAGTAGCTCTTGGGCCTTGTATTGCATGAGCTAAAGAAAAATAAATTGTTAGAATACTTGTGCATTTTTCCTAGAAAAGTCATTTAGAAAAGATAAAAATAAGAGATTGATTAAACGGCACTTAAATTTATACAAACCTCATTGAATAATAGATTTTGTTTGATCAGAAATAATATTTGTCTATAATCTGCAGTCACATGGTGTTACATCATATCTGCTTCCCATTCTAGCAACAGCTTTACTACCTCTTGATCTATTATGTCACATATACATCATTTTATTGACTTAATTTCTACAAACTGGGGAGGGCAAAACCATCCAGTATAATGCAGTTTCTAATTTTATATGGCATTTCAGTTTAAATCGAATTTAAATTGCTTTCAGAATTCTTAAACTTTATATATATATATATATATATATATATATAGGTATGAAATTCATTTTAGCTCACATGATGTAATTCTGAGAAAAAAATGTCAAAAATTTTCTATTCAAAAAGTATAAATTTGCTTTGTACTCTGGTCATATCAAAATCCAAAATGAAATTTTGTAATGAAGAATTGAGAGCTACAAAAGGTATGTAGTTTAATTGTTAG
Source organism: Acanthosepion pharaonis (assembly GCA_903632075.3). Lineage (NCBI taxonomy): Eukaryota > Metazoa > Mollusca > Cephalopoda > Sepiida > Sepiidae > Acanthosepion > Acanthosepion pharaonis. The sequence continues at coordinate 493,132 of CAHIKZ030005331.1, read as the reverse complement.
ACTTAATATGTGCACATATATATGCAAGTTGTCAGTGGTGAAAATAATTCACTTCCCAAGAGGGAAACCAATCATCAAACTCAGCAAGAAGGAATAGCAAACTAATACTTTAAAATGTCACAAGTTCATGATAATAAGAGTATTTAGCTGAAGTATCATACATAAGGTCATAAATTAGAAAGATTGGAAAAGTGATTGTCATGAAAATTATCATAATGATTTATAAGAATTGACAAGTATGAGAGACATCTTGCAAAGAAATTTCTTTTGTCAGTCTGATTCCAAATTAAATTTAGTTCTTTTTATTTTTGAATTTTTCTGTGTTGCTTATATAATATAGGTAGTCTCTCAAAATTAATTATTAAAATAATTTAAAATCTTTGGAAGACCTTTGGTGTTACCACTGCTAATTTTGACCGTGTTTTATATATATATATATATATATATATATATATATATATATATATATATACTAGGAATTTTAATATACTGGTTCTGTAAAATAACATGACAATTATTTTGCAAAAGTTTCTGAACTTTATTAATAACAAATGTTAACTAAATGTTAAGAGTTTAGTAAAATTCATGCCAGACCAAAGAAACTTGGTATTTTTACAAAAAAAGTAATAATATTGGTAAATTTTATAAAAATGATCAGTTTTTAACACTTTAACATTGGCAAAAAAGGTTTGTTAGTGCATTATATCTGTTAATAAATAGAATAATTATAGAAGACATTGAGTTTCTTATTGAAGAAAGTAACAGATTTTTAAATAAAATTTTTAAGTGTTAGATTTATTTTACTTTATATAAAGATTAAAACAAAATGTGAAAAGTTATTCAGAATTTGTGGTAATCTTTTTATTTGTTTTTTTTTCTTTGTTCACATATATTGCTGTGCTAACCCCTCCCAACTAAAACAAATAAACAAATAAAAGTATATTTGAAATTTGATAAGTATTTATTGTAAGTTATATGTTCATCAAATATAAATATACTTTTGAAAGCTTGATGACTTTATTATTCCCACAATGAAATAAAGAAGTCTATTTTGCAGAGCCTCTAATGTGTGGGGATTTATATTTCTACAGTATATTGTAAATTTACTGGCTTCTAATTTGTGGCCAGGACTGTTTGCATATGGATTAACTGTTTGAAATATGAGAAAACCATGTGTCAATAATTTGTTCTCTTGCTTCTGACTTGATACTGAGCCCTCAGTTTTCCAGCTTTGAAGCTGTCATCACATGTGTTTGTCTTCAATAAACTGTCTTTACTCTCTTTCAGCATTTCTCTTGTTACTTAGGAAGTCAGGCTTAAAGCCCAGTCTCAGATTTTCTTGTATACACCTGAAACAATATTGGAAACTCATGCTAAGAACAGATTTCTTATCTAACCTTTTTTATGGAGCTAAAATTCAATTTTAATTTTTCTGCCTTCATTGTTTAAAAATAAAGTGTATAATCAATGAATTTAGATGACACAAATAATTTTGATTGTTTTAGATTAAATTTTAGGATTATATCAATTATTAGCACCAGACAAAATTAATTCTCAAATGTTTACAATATATTTATTATGTTGAAAGATATCTCAGTACAAGTGTCATATTTGATAGTCTTTTAGAGAGTTGGCATAACCACTTGTTTGTGAATAGAACAATGCTTTTAAAAAAACTTTAAGCTTGAATTTAGTTGTTTTTAGTCTATAATCATTTGATATAGTTCATTTGTGGCCAAATATATATATATATATATATATAAACATTAAAAAAAAATAAAACTGCTTAATATTACCTTTTAATATGAATACCTTTTTATACAGTTTTAGTTTCTCAGCTGTTTTTATCTCATGAAATATCTAAGTTTTTGGAAGTTAATCTTTTAAAAAAATATAATCCCTACCATCATTATTTCATCGATATTGTTTTATGTTGTATTTACCTATCAACATAATTGTGCTAATGTTTTAAACTTATCATCTTAAACAAGGCAAATATGCCACTTAGGTGCTAGGGGTTACTGAGAGGGAAAGAATGAGAAGACTTTATTGAGGAGAAAGGACAATAAAAGAACAAGATTTACAAAGACAAAAGATGGCAATTTACATTGCATTTAAATTTTTGAAGATCATAGGTGGCAAGGAAGCAAGAAACTGGAAGAGTTCCACAGATGAGAAGCAAAAGAAAAGATGCTATGAAAATAGAAGTTACACTTATATCTAGTTATTTCAAGAGTAAAACAACCTAGTTTTCAATCTAGTAGTATGCTTAAATTCATGCAATTGAGATACTAAGGAGAAGAGCTCATTGGAACAGTTGCCATGAAAATATTTATAGAAAAGACAGAGGGAAACCACATTACATTGGTGGGAAAGTAACTGAAGTTGAGATACCCAGTCAGGACCGATAACATATTAAAAACTCTTTGGATTTTGTCAAGAATCTCAAGATATATAGCATGAGTACCAAACTAGATATGGCAGCCTTATTCAATGTATGGATGAATGGTAGATTTATAAATATGCAAGCAGAAAATCTAAAAGATAGTCTTAAACAAAGACTAAAGATTGTTCCTGTTTTCCAGTGTTAAAGCCAAATTTAATTAAGTAATACTATCTATTATTTTGCTCATGAAATATAATTGCTCTTCTGAAAATAATTCAATGGTAAGGCAAAAGCTTGGAAATTTATCCTAAGAAGTTGCAGAAGTTCCTTCTCATCAACCTTAGGTTAAATAAAATTCTTAAAACAAGGCTAAAGTTTCTTGTAAAATCCATGGCATTTCTGTGTTTGCATAAGTGAAAAATAAAATAAATTATGGAATTAATTTAACCTATAAATGTACAAAGATCTATTTCTTTCTTTGAGGCATTAACACGTTTACTTACCATTGCCTGTAGAGAAAAGATTATTAGTTGTTAGCATTCGTTTATCAGTTTTATGCTTAATCAGATTTTAATACCTTGTTGAAAGCAGTGCTTTTATTTATTTTTAATGGAATTATTACAATCCTTTATATTATGTTGGACAACACAAAATTAACTGTTGGAAAACATAAAATATAAATTTATGTGTTTGTAATCATGTTTAATGAGAATTTAAAATACATAAAGGTAAGAAAACATGAATTTAACAAAGCATGTAAAATACTTTTATGTACAAGTGGTTGTCTATTTACTGGCATAATATCAAGTTGAATATATTTCAAGAATAACACATTAAGGTAATTTATTGTGATTCTCAACAACCTTTTGTTCCAATATTTTTTCTAATAAATGATTTGAAGTGGAAGCTTTAGGGAAAAAGTAAGGAATAATATTCTGTGGTTATTACTGATTTTACAAGTACTATGAAGAAAAGAAGCTTTTTGCCTTAGTTAAGAATTAATTTTTTTTTTTTTTTTTTTTCATCTTCTAAGAAAAAAAATAAAGAAATGATTTCACTGACCCAAAACAGAAGTTTAGTTATGGTCAACTGTAATCCTCCTATCTTCCAAAGAACAAAAAAAGAATATTCAAGTTAAAGATGTATGTTCTGTTGACTTACTGGTAGAGTGATAATAAAAAGGGATGCAATTTAAATTTTAATTTAATTTTGTGAAATTTATTCTTGTACTATAATCAATTTCATTGTAAACTGATTTTGAAGCTTAGCCAAAAAGAAAATGAAATCAAAATTTTTAGATTAGTAAAATTATTACAAAAAGACTTATTTCACTGCATTTGTTAATAAATGTTTTTTTGTTTGTTTATTTTTACCTGTTTCTTTGTAATTTATTAAAGAAAAATTGAATTTTAAACTTTGTTAAAATTGCTGTATACTTATATCATTAAATGATGAAAAGAAAGAAATGTATATATTGTGCATATATTTAACATTTTCATATATGCACGTGTGTGCACGTGCACACACACACAGAGCTTTTCAAATACTTTTGGCTGTACATTTCTTGCTAATATGTTCACTTCTCAATATATTTAGATTCTGATCCTCATATCTGTGGCAAACAGGATAGTGATATAAGTCAAGCACTATTTAGTACTTAGGTGAGCAATTGATATCTCCTTGACGGCATTTAGGACAGAACTGACAAATGGATAGATGTACATTGTACTATTTGGACTCTTGGAGATGTACAATCCTGTTAAATACAGCTCTCAGCACTGACTTTGCGTGTCTGCCTGATGAAGAACTCTTTCATGCATACACAGAGCACTCTTAATAGAATATATGGTTTCAGATTTTGACCTGTCAACGTAATCTTTGGGATGAAATAGCAGTGTCTACTGAAGATCTGTTGAAATTTATATTTCTTGTCACATTTCCAAGTAGACAGTCAGAATTCCTCTGGTCAGTCTATTGCTTCTAACTTCTTAGACAGGTCAGCTTGTCTAAATGACTAAAGAAAGGTTGCTTTCTCAATGACTTTGGAATATAAAAACTTTTAAACTCTGATTTCTACAAAATGAAAAGACTAAATATTATTTATTTTGTAATTGTAATGAAGCTTTCAGAACAAGGATTTATCTTGATCAAGTTGGAATCAATTGCAATATTTTAGTAATACCTATACTGGTTAGAATTTAAGAAGCTTTCAATTTCAATCTCAAACAAGATAACCATTAGAAATACAGACAAGTAGCTTGGTACCAACTGAAATTTAATGCTAGAAAATACATTTTTCATAGAACACCTTAAAATTAAGATGATTATTTGAATAATCAGAAACCAAACTACTTATAAAAAAAAAAAAGACCTTGATATTTGAAAAAAAGAAAAAAATTTAATATTTTTATCTACAATTCCAATGGATAATTTATTGCTGAAAAACTGAACTTTTTTTTTTCTAACTTGTGTTAAAATGACTTTCATTACTAAAGTAAAAATTAGTGAAAAATTATCTTTTCGAGTTATATTCCAAATATATACTTAGTCATTCCTAACCTTAATTTTTGCTTCAATTATAGAAAGTAATATGAAAAGCCAGTACTATAATTATTTTCCTAAAATTATGAAATTGTTAATATACATTTAGATAAAATCAGCTCAAAATATAGCTATTCTGTTTGTTAGCTTTTAAAGCTGATTGGAAATATAAATATTGAATCTGATCCTTAAAAATATTAATCATTTTTTATAAATAAAGTTAGAGAAATATTTGCTTTTTTTTTCTTTTCTTTTTTTTTTTTTTTCAATTGTAGATAGGGCTTTTCATTTTTTTTAAGTAATGCAAGCTTTTTCCTTCATTTCTAGGGCAACTTACAAATGCAGTGATTACAGATAAATTTTGGAGAAATCAAATTAACATTTAAAAAAAAAAAATAGCTTTTAAATCATACGACTTTTTTCTTTTATTGTGTCCTGTAGACACTGTTGATTTTCATTTCTTTTAGAAACAATACCATGAAGCACAAACATAACTTTCTCATTTTTCTCATTTTTTTTTTTGTATTGAAATAAACATAGTTATATTTTTAATCTCAGCTTATTCATGCTTTAAAGAACTGCTCCCATGTGTTGAGAAACAAAAACCAACCATCAAATCACTTCATGTTGAAAAATTAATTCCACTGGGTTCAATCTGGCAGATCAAGCCAACCACCCAGAAGAATAATAGAAAATTCCAGTTGACTTAACTAGTTCTACTCTCTCATATATATATATATATATATATATATATATATATATATATACACACACACAAACACATTTTGATGGTAGCAATTTTTTTTTATTTCTTTGAATGGTTAAATTTATAACATGTCTGCTTGAATATTGTATTGGCCATAATAGTTTTTCTTCATTCATTTATCTTATTTTTTACATGTTGTTTTTTTTTTAATATTTACCTTATCTAACTCTATCTATTGCAGTGTTTATTTTGTTCATAATTTCCTATATTATCCATAGGTTAGCAGTTTTAGCTGTTGTGGATCTATTGATCTGTTCAAGTTTATATTTATTTAAAGATAAGAGTATGTATGTATGTATGTATTGATATATCTGAAATGCTGATTAAATAATCAGAAACATTAGTGAAATGATCAATATATAGATAGAAATCATCAAAGTGGAAGCAATTAAGCAGATTTATCCAAACACCAGCACAAAATGAATATTCAATGACAAGTCAACCAAAATATATGATAATGAAAATCTCTTTTTGTTCTCTGCACATTGTTCAAAGAAGCAAAATCTGCAAAACATTTTTCCATTATCCAAGTGGAATGGTATTATTTATTGGCATGCTTCTTTGTATTCCAGAACCTGATATCAAACATATTTCTTACTAAGTGGTTGCAGAATGGGTAGATCTGGTATCTAATGTTTGTTTCTTTTTTGTTCATTTGACTTGTTTTAATTTTATTTTTATCCTATTAGATTTCTAGTTTCTAAAATGGAAAAAAAAATGATGTTGGATTTAGACAATATACACACACTAGTATATGTATGTATGTAGAGGGATATTTTTTATCTATCATAACAAATAGAATTGAATTTATCTAATTACATGTGTGTATAAACATATTGTTATATATTACAGTAATGATTGTTATAAATATAATTCATAATTATCATTGATTTTATGTAATTCATATAAGATTTGTATTCCTGTATTTGGCATTATCTTATTTAAATAAAATGACTTATTAGATAATGTTACTTCTCTAAATATTTTTGTGTCTGAATGATATCATCAGATACTGCTTGTATAGATAGAAGTGAGATTGCCAAAGACTCTTGTTTTAAATTTTGGCTTAGGCTACTCTTTTAAATTCAGCTAGGACAAATTGTCATTCATATTTTGATTTGAATCGTTAAAGATGAGATTTTCATTTTGTATGTATTGTGCTTAAAGCATTGCCCATGTGTAGTTAAAATGTATGCTTGTAAGCATTTGGAAACATTTCTTGATCATCTTAAAAATATTTTCTCAATGCAAATTTCATTTTAATTTTATACTTATACATTTCTCTCAAAGCATTCACCTGCTACAAAATTACTTAATTGGAATATTTGTAAAACTCAATGTTGAGATTCTGGAATAACTATTTAAAAAAAATACAAAAAAAACTGAAAATGAATGATCATGAACTCTAAATTTTGGGTAAATGTATCTACTGTCATAATTGTCTTAAAGAACTTACTTTACAGTTTGTGCTCACTTTGTATATATGCCCTTAGGAATGGAATGAATCCATCTCCTCTTTTCCCAGTTATGGATTAAATACTTGTGTAGATTAGGCTCTCTAGCTTTAATTGGCAATTAGTCTAGGAGAAAATTCTGAATTTAAAACCAAAATGCAACAGGAAAATAACTACAGTATCTTTCCCAAGAACAGTTTAAAGGAAATGGAAGTTGTGGTGAAGAGTATGGCTGTTTTTAAAAACTCAAACAAAAAAATGCAGTATTCTTAGTGTGCTTATCTTTTATACCATTTGCCAAATTCACTTAAAATTTGGATTTGTAATATTTTATCAATATTAAATTTAACAAATAACAATGGCACAATGGATAAAGGTGACAGGACCCAAAGAGTGTGATTTCAATACCTTGTTAAGGTGGTGGAGAACTTGGAGAGGAGAATTAGCAGGAGATAACTGATAACTGACATCCATTAAACATGGCACATGGAACTAGAACAGTGAAATAAAGGGTTCAGTTTAACATTCCAACCACCTGAAGAAGGTCGGATCATCCAATGGCTGAAACGCTGTGATAAATATGGCAACAAAGATGAAGCTGATAGTCCGAACAAGGTAAATAGTGAACAATGAAAAATGTTGCTAAAATAAAACAAAATATGGCAGTAAGGAAAATAATGGTTAATATTTAGATGAATAAAACTTAACAAGAAATGTTCAATTTATAAAAAAAATATCTGGAAAATTAATTATATGGAAATTGTAGAACAAAGCATTAAAATATGAGATTCATAATAATAAGCATTGTTTGCTTCAGTTGATGTACAATTTTAATGAATGATTTTTTTTTTTAACAACTCCCACTAAATTTTAAATTAAATTTCTCTGCAAGTTTTAAAATGATTTACAAGTTTCTATATTTTGAATGGTTGTCCGATATCTTGTTTACTATTTCCTATGTATTGACAGTATTAAATTTGAAGATTTTACAAATCAATACTAACTGTTGAAGAAGGGCTTTTATGGTAAATTTATAGTGAGTTATTGAACTCCCATTTTTGTGACATTCAGTTTCAGGTATAAGACTGTATTGTAGCAGTGGTTATCTCTTCATCACAAAATACTTTAAATATGAATTAAAACAAATAGCAAATTAGAAATGGAGTGGGGGTTAATATTTCTTCAATAAAGAAGCATGAAAAGAGCTACAAAATTCTTGTGTTGTGTTGCTTTTCAGACCTGTGTTTTCAATACTTACAGGATTATAAGCTTATTGAAAGCCCTATTATTAAAATACATTGCACTCTAAAATTTAGAAGGTATCTTATACCCTCTCCAATATTTATTGCTGGTTAATGATGTTTCCAGTTAAAATGTATAAGCTGGCAGAAATTTAGAAGTTTTATTTTTGGAAGTAATTCTGGAAATGTATTGCTTTCCAATATTAACAGCTTTTATACTAATATAAATAAATATCTATCTATCTCTATATATATATATATATATATATATATATCTCTCTCTCTCTCTATATATATATATATATATATATATATATATATATATATATATATATATATATATATATATATATATATAAATATATATGAAATTATATATAATGTTTCAGAGAAAAACTATGACAAAATGTAAAAAGTTTTGTATGACATGTTTCTTCCTTTAAGACTTCATCAAACTAAAGCAGTATTTCTCAACCTTTTTTTTTTTCTTCAGAGTGCTCTTGTAGAATTACGAAAACTCTGGGGACACACTTTAAATATTAATAAGGAAAAATTAATTGTGAAATTTTGGTTTAGCATTCCCAAAGAAGATTAGTGGTACAGTTTTAATTTAAAGGGATTTATGAAGCCTCTGCTTTTTTTTTTTTACTTTCCCATAATGACTGATTTAAATCCTTTGAGAAAGGGAAATGATTATCCACTCCTTAAAGATTAAAGAATTTAGCATCCAGTTTAAAATGTTAATTGACAAAGACATGAAATCTATATGCTTGGTGTCTCTACCTTTTTAAAAATGATTCATAAATTACTCTTCTACTAACTTGGGATACACCTGGCTACCTTTCAGAGCCCATTAATGTACCTGGGTGTACCAGTTGAGAAATACTGGGCTAAATTGATGCTTACATTAGAATACACAAACATTAAAACAGTTCAAATATATTTTATGTAATAAAAATATCTATCAAAACCAATCTTCTATTACAAAATCATCAGTAACTAAATTCTACTACCCCATTTGTCCTGTGAGAACTTATAAATGAAAACCTTTTATTTTCTAATGATAAAATATTCTCAACAGTAGATTGATGACTTGAAAGAGTAGACAAGTTAGTGTTAGCTGACCATAGGCAGTATTAATCAAGTATAGGTTTTATAAGAATATAGAAACAATTATTTTATGATCGTTTTATTGTTACAATGTTAATACATTTTGTAATATATAGAATATCTAAGCAAATAATTAACTTACCAGCTGTTACTTACAATTCTATTAGCAGATCACTCAGTTATAATTACTAAACATATCTAAATTGGTGAATTGTGATATGTGAACAATGTAAAATAAAAGCATCATCTCTATATAAGATTAGCCAAGATATAAATACTGACTATAGTAAATGAGAACTGAAATTTCACTATCACTTCCCTGGCTTTAGAAATGCACAGTGTAAAAATAGTTATCATAAAATGCTTCTATTTCCATGTTTCATAGTAACATTTCTTAAGATTACTTGAAGAATTTATAATAATTTAAAAACTTTCAAAAGGTTTGAAATTCTCTATGAAGTTGGAGTTTTCATTTATGCTTTTGCATATCTTTGTTTAAAATGTGTGAGTGTGTGAGAGAGAGAGAGAAAGTGAGGCTGGTACAAGCTGTAAGCCACAAGAACTGAGGTGGCTAAGTTAGTAACAGGAATTACAGTTAGTTCTGTACAGACCCCACAGAGGTACTGACAGTGATACACAGCAAGCTGAGATCTGTGATGGTCCTAGGTGCTGTTAGTAATAATGGCTTGTACCACCACCTTCCTGCAATACCTTAGGGTCAATGGTACTGCCTACATCAAATTGCCAGACATGGTTTTCCAACCATGGATTGAGGGTATGGCCATAGGGTTTTCAGTAGGACTCTGTTCCCTCAATCTTGACCCACATCAACCAGATGTGGCTAGCTAGGAATTTTCACAACCATCTAACCTACCCTCAGCATGTAGCATCTTAGCTCTCCTAATTTGAATTCCCTGGAATCCTACATCTGGGGTGTCATTGATAAAGGAACCAATTAATGACCCCTATAGTACCAAGAACTTATTGGTGACTACTATCATAGATGTATTGGCCAACAGGAACTTTCAAGGGTACATTGAGGCTGAGGATAGTTTTATTGAATAACTTTTGCTTGCTATTCTAAGTTGAATCCATGTACAATTTTCCCCTACTACTGAATATCTTTTGTTTTTCTTTATAATTTATTCTTGGTTATAAGGTACTGAAAAATTCTCAGTACTATCAAGAAACCCTTCAAAGAAATATATTCTAATGTTTGGTCAAATTTTGGAAAACTTTTCAGTGCTTTATTACTTACTACATAAAGAAATACTTTCAATTTCTTACATCAAGACCGAGACATTGCCAAAGTAAAATAGAAATAATTAAACTTATTTAAGATAATAACTTTAAAGATGGATATGCAGAGAAAGCAAATTATATATTGAAATCAGCAGGCATTAATAAACTGTCATCAGTCAATAATGTTGCTTTTACCAGTTGAAAGAATTATTGAAGCAATAATTCCTGTTTGTCTAATAGAAATGAATAGATAAAAGCATTTGAATTGACCACCAATGGACAAGCATTTTGTCATGGCTTGAAATGAATTCTTTTGATTTTGTAATAAACCTAACCACTGAATGCATCACACACCTTTTATTAAAATAAGGTGCAGGGAAAGATGCATTAAAGTTAAATCAGAAAAAAAGATAAAATTACCTAGAAATATATTATTATAAATTTTCTTATTTTCACAATGTGTTTCTGTTCGTCTGTTAAATAACTGTGTGGCACAAATTTGGTCTAATTTTCATTATGCAAACTTAACATATCTAAACTTTATTTTTTTTTTTTTTTTTAAATAATAAACATTTTTAGCTTTTGACAATTGAGCAAACAGCAGCAATTATGCCAGAAGCTTCTAAATAACATTTTATTTTTCTGATTCTGTATTAATAAATCAGAATTTTTAATAAATGGGTTTAGGCTAACTTAGAGCTTTGGAAGACATTGTTATAAATAAGTTTGTCTTTTTCCCTATCTGCTATTTAATATTACTTAGATAAATATGACTGCATGTTATCTCACTTGTTGTGGTATAGAATACTAGACATTGTGGTAAATTTATTTTTATTCATTTACAAACTTCAAATCTTGACGAGGGTAATCTGATGGTTTAAGCAGCAATTGAATTTAAATTTAAAATAAATTTTCTTTTTTTTTTTTTTTTTTTTTTTTGATGATTTCTTCAATTAGTAAATTATAGAAAATTTGTGTCCATTAGATAAAAAGTTCAGTTCAAAATTCCCTGGAGTTTATCTAGATTGACAAACACCTGAAAAAGCTGTAGAGCAAAATGTGATAATATCAACAAAGAGTCCAAATGTAAATAATGTTAATAAGATATTAAAATTTAATTTCTGAAATGAGGAATTATCATTATGAGACATACAAAAGTGTCTTCTTTTAACATTTATAGTTACAATGTTTCAAACATTGTACTCTCCAGCCATCTTCAGCTTTTTGTCATATTTGAATTTTTGGGAATTTCAAATTGAACTTTTTATTCAGTCTATCTGGGTAGATTTTTCTCGGTTCACTCTCCATATTCAGGGTTATCAACTTTTTTCAATTGAACTAGAGAATGACTCACTTCCTCAAGGATTGAACTTGGGAATACTAGGTAAGCACTCAAATAACTTTTATCCACTAGGCTTTTACCTTGAGGACCCTAAATCCAGTGATTATGATTTCATAATTTTTACTGCTGACATTAAAAATCATAAATATTTTTGCAATATAGTAATATTCAAACAATGATCACGTTTTGACTTCTTTGAGTTAATGACAAATTGTTAAAAATTCATTTAAGTAAATTTGGATTATGTCTCAAAGTTTCTATTTCTCCAAAATTATAATCCCAGTTTATTACATTTAAATGTTTAACCCTCCCTCCCTCTCTCTATCTTTCTTCGTAACCATGTGTTGTCAGGAAATATAACAATTAAAATAGTGAAAATTGAATGCAAATGATATGTACAATATGAATCACTTATAGTAATGATTAAAGTATCTATATCAGAAAATTATTCTTGAATAATTGAAACCCTGTAATGCCATGAGGGATATAATTTATCTGAGTTTATTAATGTAGTATGATAATCATAACAGTTTCATAACTAACTCATATACTAGAGCTGTAATTAAATTGGTTTCATGCAAAGCAGCTCATCTACTTGTAAGTTGTGATATAAATGTAATTTTCTGGTTCAGCAGTATCTATATAGGTTATGCAGCAACAAGTATTACTTTTTTTTTCTATTTACTCACTTCACTATATTTGATAGTATATAAGACATTTTTATTACTAAAAGTATTTTGTAGCTTCAAAAGTATGACCCTTTTGAAAGCTAATATTTAGCCTTCATTATTGGAGACTTAATTATGCTGAAATGCATTTAAGACAGTTGAGTAATGTTTAACATTCTAATCAAATACAGCATTATTATTTTCCTTAAAGAACAAAACCACACATACACACACGTGTATGTAATATATATATATATATATATATATATATATATATATATATATATATATATATATATATATATAATATCGCATGTTGTATGGTATACAAACTAATATCCATACAACTGAATATGTTAACTCTATCACAGATATTGAGCACTTTCCACTAAATAATGTGCACACACACACACACACACATACATATATACTTTGACATTAATTAATCATAAAAAAAATTAAACCTGAAATATTCTTCCATTGGCATATTTTTAGATTTAGAAATCAGGATTGAACTTCATTTATATTTTGGATAAAATAAGAATTTATAATCAGAATATTGCTTTTGGAATTAAATTGTCAATTTTAGCTTTCAAATAATGTCATAAGGACCCAATTTGTTTTGTTATTGGTATACATATTTTATTCATCTTAAGATTAGGTTTGATATAAGTAAAGATTAAATCACAGCAGATCAAAACTATTTTCTCCTGATCAATACACAGTTATCTTGATAAAAATAAACTGAAAATTCTCTTTTCTTTTTAGTTGAATGAGATTTTTGAAAAGGTTTTTTTCTGAAAATTTTCTGAAACTTAGATTCCATGTGTTAAAATGAAGCTTGAAGTGGAACACTTGAAGCTGATGAGAGTTAACTTCCACTACTTGAGAAGAGGTGGGAATTTTGAAAATCTTGAAATTCATCTGAATGCACTTGAATTGATTTGACATTCAGAGAATCTTGTAAGATTTCAAGAACCTTGGTTCCAAACTTTGAACATTCAAGCTACAATTTGGGTGCCTTCAGTTAGTTCAGGTAATAAACTTGACATTCAAATAATCTAAAATATAAATACTAATTGAAAATGGTCTGTTCTCTTAAATCCTGTTTTTCAAATTTATTTAATATTAGTCTTGATACATTTAAAGTTTGATCCATTGAATGGTCATTTAGGTTTTACATAAACATTTTTGAAACAACAAGCCAATAATCAATTTTTCATCTTTTGAGACCAAAAAGAAAAAAAATGCAAGTTTCAGAAATTTAAGATTCAAGTAAACTAAATATTGGAATAAAATATTCACTTCAATTTTCTTTGAAAAAAAATTGAATTGTTAACAAGCACAACTTATATTTATTTTAACAACCCAATTTTTATGGTTGAAAAATAAAAAACAAAACAACTTAAGCATTATATATGCTTGCCAAAATCTAAAATTTGACACTTGCATTGACTTAAAAGAAAATGAGTTGGAATTTTTGGAAAGTATTTATCTATAATATTCTTTACATTTATTACAGGAAGAATGTAAATTAGCCACTTCATTTATTGTCTTTATTGTTATGTTTATTGATAAGCTATTTACTGTTTTCATAAAAATATATATTGCATATAGTTAGTGAAAATAAATAACATTGTTGGTGCTTATATTAGAAAAGGATTTTAGTTAGTGTTATAGTTAGAACTTTTACAAATCCTCAAAATCTTTTCATATTTTGAGCCTACTGTGATAGTCTTTTTCATTTGTGTATTTAAAAAAAGGTTACACTTGCACAGTCTTTTATTGATTCAAAGAGGAATAATTTTTTTTCTAACAGTTTTTTCATAATTAGATATTTTACACACGCATGCACAAGAGAGATAAATTAGTGGTTCTAAAATGATAAATATAAAATTTTGCAAAAATTTAAATTATATTTGAACTTGCAATGCATTCTTCAGTGTAATCAAAATAAGCTTGTTATAATTTTCATTCTTTCTTGATCTTATATAAAAAAAAAAAAAAGATAATAAATGAACTTTATTTATGCCAAGAACCTTTTTTTCATTTCCCTAAAGAGAATGTTTCCAAACCACAAGTGCTAGAGGCCATCACTTGGGACATAGCTTGTCAGTTTCATAATATTGACTTTACTATCAATGAACAAATTTCAAGTCAATAAAAAAAAAATAAACTGATTCTGTAGTTTTGTTTTTTCTATACTGCAAACCTCGGATGAAAAGGCTGCTAATATTCTACACAAGACTTTTTTTTTTTTTTCCTCAACCTCCTTCATTTTCATGCAGAATTTAAAGGACTATTTCAACCTATGCTGGAGGTCATTATGTAGGGATTCAAATCTTGTAAAAATAATTTTACCTTCTGCTTTAAATAAATGAAATTTCTTTTTTTTTTTTGTCTCCTGTGGGAGAAACCTCAACTCCTTTTATAATTAACACCTTGATCAAAGATAGATGGATTAAGGTCATGAAATCTGAGGATAGAATAAAACATTTCCTCAGAAAAATGATTGTCAATTGCCAACTGTGTAGTCAAATGGACAAGTCTGTTCTGAATTAATTTATTGAATATTAATTTCTTGCTTTTTAATTGTTATCTATAATGAACATTTTTATGATTTAAATATTTGAAATATCGATTATACCTTATGTATGATACCATCATTTAGGGGCAGTCAAAATTTAGTTAATTTGTCTGTGTTATTTATTACAGATCATAAGCACTTCTGTCTATCAGCATTTGATAGTATTAAAAACATGAGATCCTAAATAAATCTCATCATTAAAGCATTAAAAATGTTAATATGAATATTTATTTGCAATGTACAAAAATTAATAGCTACACACTTGATAATTTCAAAGGTTATTCACTTTGGTTATTTGCTGGTATTTCTTACTAGTATGATGACTGAATAATGACAAATTTATGGCTAAAAAGATTTTGAAATTGTAATAATTACACATGAATTTGTATCATTTGAAAGCTTTGTGTCATTATCTCATTGAAGTTTTTTTTCATTGTGGAAATAAAGAAAATTTGTTTTGAGAAGTATCTGAACTATTTTGTTGAAGGTTGGATTAAAAGATAAAATTTATTTTGAATATATAATAATTTCATTACAAGTTTTGATTTCAGAACAAAACAAATTTACTATGTTAATTTGTAGTGTGTGTGTAGGATATGTAATAGTGTCCAAAACAAAAGCAAAGATGAGAGAAAGTGGAAAAATTATTAACAATGCATTTTGTCAGTGTCTGCTCTCTTTGGCTTTCTCAGGTTAGAATGAAAGACAAAACTCTATGTAAGGGAAAATACTTTGGGATGTCTGAGGATAAGTAGTAATCATAAATCAGATTAAATTTGATACCTTATCTCCAATGTTCAGACACAAGAGTGTGTCTGTCTGTTTTATCTATATTAGAGGTATTTGGTGTGGTTGGATTTTAATTACTCTACCAAAACTAGTGTTTTTTTATTATATATACCTACTTATGTGTACATATATTAGAGCCTTTTTTTTCTTTTTTGTATACTTGTATAGATGTGTACAAGTATGCATAAAAAAGGCTCTATAATGTGTAGGTGTGTATGCATACATGCATGCACATATATGAGTGGGCATGTATATGTGTACGTGTATGTACAATTATACAAAAAAATGATTCTAATGTATGGACATGCCTGTGTATTGGAGGTCATAAGGCATTTAATTTAATCTGATTTATGATTATTATTTATCCTCAGAGATCCCAAGACATTTTCGCTCACATACAGTTTTGTCTTTTTCATTCTAACCTGAGGAAACCAAAGAGAGCAAATGCAGTGGCGAAATGTGTCATTGTTATTAAATTTTCCCCTTTGTTTCATCTTCTCTCTCTCACTCACACACGTGTGTGTGTATATATATATATATATATATATATATATATATATATATATATATATATATATATATATATATAAATAAATAATGTAGAGAGACACACACACAAACTAGATTTGTTCATTTTATATTTTTAATACTTAATTATGTATATATTGAAAGATATATTTAAAATATTCTGAATTCTTGCATGGGCACATTCAGTCAGTATCTGAACAGATTGAGTGAAACTAATTTTTTTTATGCTTAAAATATTTAAAATTGGTTTCCTTAATATTGGCTAGTTATAAATAATTCAAGTTTTAGTATAACTACATAGTAAATTTTTTCTTTTTGTATTTCTTTTTTTTATCATTTGAAGAAATTACAATCAAACACTTGGGAATCTGGCATAAATCAATGACCAAAGTTTGGGAAATAAAGTTGAAAACTTTTTCTTTTAAATTCAAGTCACCATTAAATTAAAAATGATGCTCTTACTTATTTTTAATGTTTTTCTTTTACCTTTGTCAGATTTGATTAATTTATTTTTGTTGATAATGCACAGCAATATAAATGTTGTGTTGATACACATACCTATTCACCTTTGTGCATGTGTGATATATACTTATAAAATGGCAGTCATGCTCACTTGTCTATCACAGAACTGAGGCCTAAGATCCTGTCATAGGTGCTGCACTTGGAGTCATTCCCTTCTTTTTATTTAGGAAAGTACAAGTTTTCATTTGATTGTGGCAAATGCTCTTCCTTTCTATATCAATCTATTGCATGTGACTTTAAAATATTACATTGGTATAAATATCAGAATGCAAGTCTTCAAGATGGATATACCTATTTGAAGATGTAGAATGTACCTTTTTTTTTTCCTCCTTACCTGATCTGAAATGGATTAATGCTGCCAGTTCATTACACTATCAATGAAAAATTAAATGACTCCTTTTTTCAAAAACCTAAACATTATATATATGTCCTATTGTTTTATTTTATTTTAAGGCTGTAAGGCACATATTGGTAACTAAATTTCCTTGGATTCTTCACCACAGCATCTACATGCCACTCAGTTTTATTCTCTGCAAATGGACATGACTAAAAATGCAATTTATAACAGAATATGTTTAATTTGTAAATATATAAGTTCCTTATAATTAAAAATATCATTTCATGTTAGAAATAATGAACTACCAAACTATTTTTTCTACAATTATTTTTTATTTTTTTCAGTTAACAAAGGCAAAATAGCATTAATGTTTAAAATGGATAGAAACAATATATTACCTGTATTTGTATAACTTCAATTAAAACTGTAAGGCTTGGATACCGAATAACATTAATTTATAATTTTAAATTCTCTACAATAATTTGATCTTTATTATTTAGAATATTAGTAAGTTGAATAGTGTTTAGCAAAAAATAAAGATGGAAATAATTGGGTCTTTTTTTTTTTTTTTAACCAGTGATTTTGACAGTAACTCTTGTCATCCCACAAGATATTTTGTAACAATTTTTATTTTCTAGGTTCTTGCATAACACTGGAGACGAAATACCTACTTGATTAAACAGTAAAGATTACTTGAATGTGTTGTTGTTTTTTTGTTTTTTGTTTTTTTTTTTAGCAATAAATTACCAGGTATTTATGTAGCTTAATTCATCTACCTTTCTTGTAACAGTCATGGGCAAATTGTGGCCCACGAACATGTAAACATCTTTTGCTTTAGAAACCAGAAATGTCCATAATATTTTTTTTCTCCAGGGAATAAATATACTTTTTCTTTTTAATAAAAAATATTTTTGTCTGGTCAATTAAATAAATTAAAAACAAATCACACACAGCAACAGCGTGTATTAATTGCACTTTCATCAGTGATAAGATTATAACAAGACTTCAAATTTTTAATTATAGAAAGAATCTTTTCATCATTTCCAACGCATATGGACTTTTGTAGTGAAAATTGCTGAGGTACCTTCAATGAAAAATTACCCTGAACATTTTTTTTTTTAGTGTGGCCCACAGTAGTGCAGCCCATTGTTTTTTAAATAAGTTGCTCATGCCTGTTCTATAATGTAAGACGTTGTCTTCATTGTGACTTTAACAATTTGATTTTATTTTGTCCACACATTTTCTACTCCTATGAAAATGAATCGTTATTGCTATCAGATTTTTTATAATCTTGAACAAATAATGTTTAAAAAGATTTAAAACCTACCAAAAATTATTTAACTATAGTTGAAATCTGATAGAATTTTAAAAAAAATAAATAAGAACATAAATAATTCAAAATTGTTTTGAAGTTTTCTGTATTGTCAAAAATATTTTATATTTTTTATATTATATAAATATACACTTTTCATTTTTTATTTTATGTTTTTCAGTTACTTTATGCTAAGAATCAGTTAATTTTATATATTGCAACATCATATATTACTTATCTATATAAACTTAATAATTGAATGTGGGTAATAAAAAAAAAAATCCTTCAATTTTTCCACATTCTTAATTACAATTAATTACAACCGTTTTTAGACTTTACCTTGTATTCATCAGAATAACTCAACATGACTCAACAATCCGTAAAATCTTAAAAGTATATTTGTAGATTTGATGAAGTGATATTAAGAATTCTGTTACAATCCTGCATATCTGTAGTTTTAGAACATCTGGCAATAAAGTAATTTTACGAAACCATTCGTGTTCATTTTTATTTTAATAAATGATCATCAGGTATAAACAAATTAGAATTCTTTAGAAACCAATCTATTTGTATATAATTTTTACCATCAACCTACTGTTTGCTCTGAATAACTAGGACTTTGCTTTTCATCACTTGTGAAATATGATTATTAACTACAGAAGCAGAGTATTACAGGATTTTAATATTCTTCAATTAAACAAAACCTTGTATTTTGGGGAATATTGGAAAATGTTTTTTGTGTCATTGTCAAAATTAAGAACATTAGAATGTATAGAAATTTAAAAGTTAAATTTTCTTGATTTGCCATATTTAGTATTTATTAAGTAATCTGTTAACTGGAGCAAGAAGTGGCTTGTTAATCTTAATGCCTCTAAAATGAAACTGCTTTCTCTTAATCATCTGAAAGAACCTTGTTTGCTTTCCATTAGAATGGCTGATGTTAACTTCTAGGAGAGCAACTGACTACACCTTCTTGGTCACATGTTTTCCACTGACATGAAATGGAATGATTATTTTGAATCAATTGCTAAGTCTACTACAAGGAAAGCCAATTCACTATGTTTTACCAAACACTTTTACTCACCAGAATCTATCTAGCTTTCACATTTATAAGTCTACTATTTGTTTATATATCAAATATTGCTTTTGCATCTTGTTTGGTGCTTCTGCTATGTATTTAGATATTCTTGACAAAATCCAAAGAAAAATTGGCAACATTATTAGTCCTGACCTGGCATCTCATTTTCAGTCACTTTCTCATTGTCATAACATAGGTTTCCTTCTTCTATAAATATTTTCATGGTAATTGTTCTGGTGAGCTTACCTTGTTGGTATACAGACTTCACAAATTTAAGCATAAGTTCTTTTACATTTCTTGCTTACAGAACTCCCTTCCAGCTTCTTGCTTCCCAGCCAACTTTGATCTTCAAAAATTTAAATGCAATGTCAATTGCCATCTGTTTCCTTGAATACTCATCGTATATTGTCCCCTCTCTGTTTTTTACACTTTCAGTACCCCCCCCTTGCATCCTAGTGGCTTTATTGCCTTGCTTGGTGGTGAAGTGATTTATTTTATTTTTAAGGATAAATATTATGTAGAACTAATTTCTTATTTATACAAGTGAATTTTCTAGTAAGTTTTTTTTTCTAACACATAAGATAATAAAATTAAATTCATTGTATTTTCTAATGATTTCAATAATTCAATTCAGAATAATCATTGTCAGTCTACCACTCATAGGTTTGCTTTAAATCTCTAAATATGAAAAAAATGTTTAATGCCCAAAAGCCAGTTTTTAATCTGTTCAAGTGCTTATTAAGAATCACTAATTATTTTTCTATGCATTACTGCTTATTGCATAATTCATACTTGATAATTTATTATCAGAAAATAAATATCTATTATGAATGTTTATCTAAATAGATATCGACCAAGGTTAATTGAATTTAAGATTAATTTAATTGAAAGCAAAGCTAATCACATTCTTATGTACAGTGTTCTTTTTCATTTTAGAATCCATTTACAAATATCCAAATGGATTAATATTTCGGTAGTGTTGATTCTTTTTTTTTCTTTTTTTTTATGTTATTAAGATGACTTAAAAAAAACAATCTCCCTCTTTATTGAATTACTGTTAAACAGGTTTCAAAAAATCATTTTTATTAAGGATAATCAGTTGATCAAAGTTAAGAAACTCATCTGTCAGTAAATAAAAAAAATTAAAAAAAATAGTTTCTGTAAAACTGACTTAAATTGTTATAGTTATAACTTAAAATTTTTGCTCAAAAGATGTAAAAAATATTCTCATTTCTAAATGTATAATTAAAAAATCAAGTCACATAACTATGCAGATATCTGTCTACACCAAATGCATGCATGCATAAAACTATTGTGAAAACAAAACAAATATTGATGAAGTTTTATATTTTTATGAGCACATGTAGAAATATGACAAGACAACATATATTATAACAACTGTTGATATTTGATCATTTCCATTTTTAGAGTATTTTTCTCCACTAATTGCTATTTGAAATACCGTATTTACCAGGATTCATACCTTTTCTTTTGTTAACTTTAAATTTTAGCAGTCAATATCATGGTACACAACACTGAATTTGTACTCAGTCAACTGAAAATATAATTTACTCCTTGAAGATTTTTTTTTATAGAGCTACATAACCACTTCTGAGTAAATTAAAGCAAATATTGAATCTTTCCTGCTAGTTCAAGTTTCTTTTGTTGAATTCTAATGAATTACTCTGAATTTTTTAATTCGATACTAGTTTAGTTTTTTAAAAAAAAGTGACAAAGATGTGATGGGGAAAAAAACAATCCATTTACTTTTTGCTCACAAAATAATTAAGAACTTCAATTTTTAATTAGATAATATTTCTGGGTAACTCGCTCATGGATGATAAATGGAAAGATTTGAAAAAAATCTATCCATGTAAGAGTGAAATAGCAAAGAAAAAAGAGGCTGTATTGGTAATGACAGGATATAACAAATGATTCCAGTATGAAATGTCAGATATCACAGCTACACAGGTCAGGCAATTCATTGCTTCAAGTGATTTACAGATGATTCTTGGTTTCATTTTATTCAAATCTTAAACAATTGACTTATCTGTTTTTCCTATATGATGTGCATGTATGTAAGAAATTGTTCATGAATAAATTTCTGAACCATTAGAAAAGTGAAAGCATGCTTCTAAAATATTTGTTTATAGTGCACTCAAGTCTTAAAAGTTTGGAAAAAATGAACTTAGACTTCTGCTTAATGCATCTCTCTTCATGTAAGCTTCTTATTTAAGTGCCTGCAGCTATATGAGGCTCAGCTAGTTACTCCTTGGGCAAAGGTGTTACATATTCTTCATTATGTCCATATATAACTCACATCTATTTTGTCAGACACACGGATCCTGGAACTTGGGTAGGATTTTTCCTTATTTTGTTGTTTTTATCAATATTTATCTATTCATGTTCTCATCATTGTTCTTATTTTATTTTTAATTTCTGGAAACCTGAGAATGTAATGTAAATAGGCAAGTGCCTGATCCAAATGCTAGAGCCATCACTTAATCATTTTGTGGCTATATTTTAAAAGGAAAAAAATGAAAAAATATGCAACAAATGAAGAGATTCTGTAAAAGATGTGGCAGTGGAGATAAGTACTTAATTCATAAAATCCCAACATGTTTCTACATCAGATGCTGTCCTTGCCAATCAGGAAAAAAAAAGATTTTTTTCCTTTCTTTTTGAGCAGCATTTAAGTCTTTCCACTAATTGACAAATTTAGCTGTTATAGGTAAATCGGCACCTTTCCACCTTGTCTGCATCTATCTACATTTGGATATATATATATAATTTTATACAGCATACATTTATATCTTGACTTTTAGCTCTCATGTATACTTGTATGATAAAACAATTTATTTATGAATGAATACATTGAGGGGGTGCTGAAAAATTATTTCGTCCAACCAAGAAAGGACTCAAAAAATTGAATATTGGTTATTTGGTCAGGTTTTGGGAAGTGGGTCAGATAAAGAACTTTTCAGAGCCCTCATAAATATTTAATGCAATGTGTATGTATGGATTTGATGTGAAGTTAACATGTGTAATATGCAAACACCTGATAATGAATATGATTTTATTAAAAAAAAAAGTTGTTAATGTGTTTATGAACAGCTAGTGAATTATGTATACAGATATGCATTTATAATTAAATATCTACAAAATATGAAATATGTACCTCAGTTTTATTTTCATAGAAACTACAGCAGATATAGGGAACATAACACTTTTGGATAGAACAGCTACCAAACATTATTCTAGTCATCACCATGAGTTATGCCTTTTTACCAATAATGGACAAGTGCTTACATGCTACACTTGTAAAAAAAAAAAAATCTACACTAGCATGCATTTCCATGCACAATACTTTTGCTATTGCCAAAGCACATTATTCTCTGCTTAACTGTGATCACATTCACTGATTGGTCTCTATAAACATCAAAAAAGTTTCAATGAATGTTAATAGACACAATTTTTTTTCATGAAACAATTAAATGATACACCACCACTTTATATGCACTTTTATGTCAGATGCCATTTTGCTAGACTGCCACTCAGTTATTTGCAACAAGGTAAAAAAAGAAAATGAGTTATTAGTAGAAAGGTTCAATATCTACTGCCATGCCACCACCACTGCCTCTGAAGTCATGGGCCAACATGATAAAATAGGAGGCATTACTTTCAGAACAACCCTCATATTTGAATAGCTATGAATATTAATCTACAGTGATATGCTAATATTCTTTATTTAGCTGCTTGTATAGAAATTAATCAGACTTTTATGTTTTTACAATCTTATTTTACTTTTAATCTGATGTTAACAATGTTTGTTTATATATATTTATAATTTTTTTTAAATGTGTTTATATTGTTTCACTTAAACAGTAGCTTGGCCCTTATGAAACCAGTTTTCCTGCTTGCTTTTGTGAAAAAGATAATACTTCTTGAAAGATGTCTTTTCCTCTTTGTGTGCATGAAGTTTGAAAGCAATTATTTAGTAAGGTGCATATAACCGGATAATTATATATCTACAGAAGCAGATCATGCAGTCTAAGAAATAAATTTCTCCCTATTGTAGTGGCTATATAATTGGTAAAAAAGAAAAAAAAATATCTTAGCATTTTTATTTTCCAAAAAATTTATTTTTTTTTAATTTTAGCTAATGTTATAAGTTATTACCAATTTCACTTAAATTTACATGTAAACTTAATAAAATTTTGTTGAAAATAGGCTTGTACTTTAGTATATTGCATACTCCTTTTAATAACATGTTTTACATCTAAAAATAAAGTAGTATGAAATAAAAAAAAAAATACTGATATCTTTTTGTGTGTGTGTTTAAATTAGGAAAATGCACTACACTAATTAGATACAATAAATTGATGTAGCATTTTATTTTAATTTTTTTCTTTCCTAAATTGCTTGGGAACTATCTCTTTATGTTGGTTTAACAAATAGAAATAATACTCATTTAAATTTCACTAACACTGATTCTACTTTGATTGTTAGCAGTTAAATATGTCCAGAGCAATCTGGGAATAGAAAATCTTTTTACTAAAAAATATTTTCCAATGCATTTATAACAGTTTGTTACTAACAAGAGATAATATGCTTCTATCTACATGATTTCTTTAAAAGTTAATTTTATTAAATAAAATTACTTTCTCAATAGTTTAATTTAGTTTCATTATCTTTAAAAGTTATTTTTCTCTAAGCAATACCAGGTAACCTTGCTTACTCACATAAAGAATCCTTATATTCAACTATTAGAAACTGTTGCAGTTCAAACAGTAAAAAAATAAAACCATTCTTAATAATAGTCCTTTACATTTTATGATATACATTTTTATTAAAACAAAAAGGAAACAGTTCTCAATATCTTTTACACATTTTCTTTGTTCCTTTTCTAATTTTTTTCTTTGTATCAAATATGCAAAGGTTATGGTATTCAGTTTGTATTTTCCTCTGCAAATTATATAATTGTAATTGGAGTTTTACCTGTTCTGACCTATAGATGTGCCCACCTGACATTTTTCTCTTTTAAGACAACTATCGGTCAACCAGTTTGCCCCCAGTGTAAATACCTTTTAGATATCTTTTTGATTGTTTGCAACTTACATTTGCTTGAAATTTCACTCTAATTTTTATCCACGTTTAATAGGAACTTATGAAATTTTTCTGTAATTTGGAATACATGTCTATCATTTGAAACCGATTACAAAAACATGTAGATGTTTACTCAATATTCTTCTTTCAATTATCATCACTTCATTATTAGCCTTAGTAATTTTTTAAAATTTATTTATCTGTTTATTTTTTAATACCTTTAGGAATTAGGTGATTTGTGATTCCAGTAAATTTTTAAAGTGCCTTCTATGAGTATCCTCCTTGATCCTATGGTGATGATGATATAAATTCATCTTTACACCAGATTTGTAAGAGGTAATAAAAGAACAGTTTATATAAGTGTTACAGGTGATGTTTTATTTTCAAATAAACTATACTAGCAGGGATACCCTGTATTTCTGAAGAAAATTCAAGTATAAAAATACAAAAAAGTCATATTTTCACATGAAAAAATAGCTGCAGTTAAAAAAAAAAAAAATTTACATGCCCAATACAAAAAAAGTGTAGTACAGTAGTTTGACAAGGCTTCGAGTTTTATAATATGAGTGTTTCTCTCTGTGTGCTAGAATGAAGATTGTTTGTAGATCCAATCCTATAATGATCAATATAGAACTGGTCATAGAAAAAAAAAAAAAAAGCAATGTTTAAGACAGCGATCTTGAAATTGCCCATGTGCCTGCAGCAAAGCTAAGCATCACTGAGAATTAGAATCAGAGTAAATTACATGGAATTATGAGAATCCTAGGAATGAATGCAACCACCTTTTTTGCTTACCCTCATGGAGATTGTTGCATTTAAGACTTTTAAAAGTTGTTTGATAGTGAGACAAGTTCCATTGCCCAATTCTGAAAACTATGAAGGGCATCTCAACTTTTAGCTGAAGCCTATGAGTAAGAACAAGAGGCAGTTCAAGAAAGTTGAGGAACACTTTTACTCTATAAGATTGTATGCTACAAGTCAGTGTTTTTACAAAACATATTGGTATTAACTAACCTCTGTTAGTAAAAATTTCAGGAAATATTAATGATAAATATGTTCTAATATTTGTTTTTATTAGAAATATTTATAACTTGTTTAATTGTGAGATTTTATGTAACTCTAGAGTTGTTCCTTTATATATATATATATATATATATAGTATATTTTTGATATTTGTTTTAATATTGGGTCATAAGATATAATTACAAAAGAGAAACAAGTTATTGTAGCATTATTAAATGATGAGAACACAACATTAGAAATAGCAACAATCAAAATAGAAATTGAAACCAGGCCAAAGATAAGATAAGAAAAGAGCTGTTTTGAAGAATATCCCAAAGACAGATCTGAGAAAAATGAATTGACCAGCAAGAAAATATCTTTAAAATGTAAACACTGAAAAGATGCAGAATATTAAAAAGATTAGCTAAAGACATGAAAGCAAATACATTACTACCACCTTTTAATTAAACCTCACAAAGAGAGAACCAGTGAGTTGGGTATATGAAAACTTATTTCTCACTAATTACACACAATTAATGTAGAGCTATATTGAGTGTACCTGGTGGCTGGACTAGTGGTTGGGTTCTTCATGGCAACATTCAACCAATATAACTTATAAGATATCATGTTGTAGATGGAGTCCTATTTTGGGCTAGTATTGCACATAGTAATATTATACATTCTTTCAAAGTTGGTGTGTTGCAAATAAATATAAAATTTTATTTTAAGTTCTTGGATGAGATTTCTTTTTTGTTTTTCAAATGGTACAGCTCAAAACCGAGAAGTTTTAAGTAAAAGAGTTTATTCATACAAGAAAATGTGTTCATATTTTGCAAAGGTAACTATTGCTCATCTTGTGAAAAATAAGGTTTCAAATTTATAGAATGATTCTCAGCTTCTCCAAATATTAATCTTATAGAAAATTTGTGATTTCTTCATTAAAAGAGATGTATATGAGAATAGCAAATAATATTAAAGCAAACATCTCTGGAAAGAAATAAAAATTTCTGCAAGTAATGTTAAAGTAAAAACAGTAGAAAAGTTAACAAAATTAATGATTTGAAAGATTGATGAATGTTATAGAATGTTAAGGAATCCATATTAACAAATAATGTATTCAGGTATATGAAATATTGTGTTAAGCACATGTTTCTATGTCCTATATCTTCTGAACTAATAAATAAAATTAAAAAAACTATATTAAACTTACTTGCATAATAAACCTAACACTTCCCTAAAAAATCTTAAAGATCAGCATCATTTTCAGTTCAAGTTACCCCTACATACAATATAGGATGTTATTGTTTGACTGCTATGCAGATCAAAAAGGCTACAAATACTTAATTTCAGAGATCAAGTTGGGCCTTGGTCACTCTCTCTTTTGTGTGGTCAAAAAAGCATGTTTATATTTCATAGCAAACTTAATATTTTTATTCCATTTAACCCCCAAATTGAGTGATATGGCTAGAAATAGAATAATGTACTTATCATCCTCTGAGGTCAGCTTCACATTACCTGTGTCAGAACTGATCATCTTGTGAGTCTTTATAACAAAAATTAGGTTAGTATGCTTTTGTTATTTGAACTTGATCATGACATTGACATACAAACAGAAGCATCCAATTATATTACTGAAAGAGTCTATCAAGCTTAAAGATAAGAATGGTGAAGCTCGGGCTGTTGCTTTGGATATCTCAAAGGGATTTGACAGGGTTAGGCAGACCAGTCTTTTTCACAAGTTGAACGTTTATGGTATTTCTGAGCGAATTTTTGAACTCTTTCTTTCTTTCTTTCTTATCAAATCACAAAATGAAAGTTGTCTTAAATGGTCACCATTCCAGATTTTTTATATTACGGCAAATGTCCTATAGGGCTCTGTTCCTAATTTTCATAAATGACCTTCCTGATGTCATCAGTTCTCAATTCAGTATCTATGCTGATGATACAATTATTTACTCCTGTCTTAATAATAAGCCTGATTGGTTTGATAAAGTCAAAACACCTCCAGAATTAAATTTTTGAACTGATTCTTTCTTTCTTCCTTATCAAATCACAAAATGAAAGTTGTCTTAAATGATCACTGTTCCAGATTTTTGACATTAAGGCAAATGTCCTATAGAGCTCTATGTTGTTCCTAATTTTCATAAATGACCTTCCTGATGTCATCAGTTGTTAATTCAGTATCTATGCTGATGATACAATTATTTACTCATGTCTTAATAATAAGCCTGATTGGTTTGATAAGGTCAAATTAACACCTCCAAAATGAAATTGCTCTCTTTTAATCACTTGAGAGAACCTCTTTTTATCTTCCATGACTGAGACAGTTGAAAGTACTTGAACAAAAACAGCAGAACAAGCCTGAACTTCAGACAATTTATTCACAACTTTGATCCTAATAAAAAACATTTTATTTGAACAATTGGGAAAATACAATAAATAAAAAAAAATTACACAGACCTTGTCAGTTGAATTTAATAAAATTTGTTTTGATGAATACTTACTGCCTAAATATACAGTGTTTGTGTGGTATTATTAAAAATGTTTAATACAAAAAGTACTTGAACATATTCATAAAATATTACTCTAATAGTTAAAAGGGACAAATATTTCTTAAATTTATGCTATAATTTCATTAATGGTCAAGTATACACACACACACACACACACACACACACACACACATATATATATATAATGAGAAAGAGACTCCTGATGTACATACAAATAAGTAGTTTATTTAAAACAATCAGTACTATCCCTACTAACAGTTTATGAGTAGTTTTTTTTTATTTAAGCAGAAGAAATGTATGTAGCTAATTGACAAAATCACTTCAGGTTCGTTTTGATCAAATGATATTAACATTTCAGATAATAACTTTAGAAAAATATAAAGAGCTTGAAGATCACAAGCTCTTATGAATATCAGAAATTTTTTAAACTGATATTCATAAAGGCCTATGAAAAAATTTTTTTACAAATCTAAAAATATTTTTTGGCTTTAAATAACCTGCAAAGAGTTAAGCTGTAGAAAATAAAACAAGCAAACAAATCTTTCATTATTCTAATGTACCTTTGGATCTGTGTCACGTTTCCGATTACCTTTTACTATGCTACCCAGATATTTAAATTTTCTGTACCTACTTTATTCTAACATTTCCAATTTGTAGCTTGCCCCTTAGGCTGTCTCTGTTACCATCTTATAATCAGTCACTTTTTCTTGCTTTCTTTTTTTTTACCTTATCTAAGAATTCTTTCAGTTTTCCTGAGTCGGTCATCAATGCAGTATCATCTTTAAATCATTGTTATGTCTACCAATGTTAAATCCTAATAGGTTTTCTTCTTAGGATCATCTAGATTACATAAGTCCAGTGAGAAAATGCATGTTTGCCTTACACTGATTTCTATTTTTGTGTACTTGCTCAACTTGTTTGCTGTGTGCATGCAGGCAATTTGTTCTCAGTAAATGGTATGGATTATTCTATCTTTCCCACATAAATCAAGCTTTCCTAGCATTTTAAACAGGTTTTTGTGTTATCCTTTCAAATGCTTTTGCATGATCTATGAAACATAGATATTTTTCTGCATTTGCACAACTTACTCTGATATCTTTTTGATCATAAAGATAGCATTTCTAGTTCTAGTGTCTTGAACAAAGCCATGCTGTTCTTACTCTATTTCTGCTTCTGCTTTTAAACAGAATTGTAATGATAATTTTATTATTAGCAAATTAATTTTAGATGATTTTCACATTCATTTGAACTTGGTTTCTTGGTATCATGATCTTATCTGGTCCTACTGCTTGCCTTGGATTTTAATATTACAAATCCTTTCATGTTTGTCTGTATTGTAGGTTTCTCTCCTCTGTTATTGTGGAAGAGTTCTCCAATTACAATAAACAAATCAAAAATTATATCAGGGTTAGCTGTAAACAAATACATAATCGTTTAGTAGCAATTGTTTTAAATATTATGGCATGTACTAAATAATCATGCAAATTAGCCATCAGTCGGATTTAAAGTAATACTCAAGACCTAATGTCACAATCAAGCACTTATTAATCCATTTGAATAAGTTTAAAATATTTGCATCCATGTCAGCTGTCACAAAATAATTACTTTGAGATTCATATAAATGTTGAAACTTTTATATTATTATACTACTGTCTTGTATATATAGTGATTTATTTCTTTTACTCAAAATTTTTGCTCTAACATAATGATTAATTATGTATAATATATACCACATTAATTTGATATATGGCATTTATTTTTCATCTGCTCACCTTTCAAGATATTATGACTTTTTTTTATCATTTCACCCAAAGCAAGGCAATAATACCACTAAGATAATAGGAGTTACTGAGAATGAGAAGACAGGACAATAATAATTAAAAAAAAAAAAAAAAGGGTTCAGGAAGACAGAAGATGGTGATTGTCATTGCACTTAGATTCTTGTAAAATGTAGATGGCAGAGAAGCAAAAAAAACAGTAGTTCCACATGTGAGAAAAAATTATTAGAATAGAACTTATGCTTACATCTTTTTCAACAGTAAAATTATGAAATCTATTTCTCAATCTAGTATGCTTAAATTTATGTGGTCATGATACCAAGGAGGAGAGCTTCATCAGAACAATTGCCATGAAAATATTTATAGAAAAGACAGAGAGAAGCCATGTCACAGCGACTGAAATTGTGATACCAGGTCAAGACTGATAACATTACAGTTCCTTTGGATTTTGAGAATCTTGAGAGATATATAGCAGGAGCACCAGACCAGATATGGCATCAATATTCAATATATGGATGAATGGTAGATTTATAAATGTGCAATATGGATTCTGAAAAATTGTCTGACACTTTACAGTGAACCTACTTTCTTGGAAGCAGACCTAGCAGTTGATTCCATATATTCACTGCACTTCACATTAATGGGGAAACATGTGATCAAGAAGGTGCATAAATGGTTTTAAACTTTTTAAGGTTATTTTGGGGAGTAGCTGCTAGTTTTACTTTGTTATACCTATTGGACTTATTATTAGCAAGGACTAAATAGTTATTATCAGCATAAGTACCTAATTGGAAACTGATGACATTGCAAAGGTTGTTGAAGGTAAGAAACAATGTAGGTTCAAGGATAGAGCCCTGGGAAATCCTTGCACGGATGTGAAGCTTATTCAGTATTTGATATCCTGTTGTAATGTTAAATATTATTAGTTGAAAATAGAAATGAAACCTTAAAAAAAAAAATTCAGAAAAGTATCAACTTAACCACTTTCTATCCCTCCATTTCTATGTATATAAAACTCTCTTACTAAAACAAGTAAATATTCAAGCATTTTAATGTATTTTATCAATCATTTCACTTAACTCTTTCACTAGTTTCCAGTAAGTAATATTTAATAAATAAAGCTCATGCTGTTTATGTATGAGGAAACCTTGAAACTAATTTTTTTTTTAAGTTTGTTCATTAGTTCATTTTACTTTTATAAATATACTGCAAAAATAAATATAAAAAATAAAGAATTTACTGGCATGCTTCTACTTATGAATGAATAAAATGTTCTTGAAGTTGGTTTATAAATTCATTTTTCATCTTGGTAAGATGTCCTCTATGAAAAAGATACAAGTTTTAAAATAATGACTTCTCTTTTATTCTTCTAAATGTTGAGAATCTGAATCTGAAGGATTATTGGCAATCCTCTACTTATAAACCAGATATGTGCTCCTAAGGTTAATATCATTAGTTCTTTGTGTGAAAACCTCCAGACATCTTCTCCCATTTCCCACCTCAAACTGAAAATAAATAATGGCTTCCATGTGTTTGGTTTACTCATGTTAAGCAAAAAAAAAAAAAAAGTTTTCATGATGTCTTCTACATATAAACAAAATAAAATAAATGTTGGTTTGTATTTCTTCAACGAGTCTGCTTAGATTTCAGCCTAAATCTAAGTTATGATTCAGGATTTCATTTGAAAGATTTAAAAACAATTTCAATGTATCTGTGACTTGGATTTCTAAGCCAAAAATAGTAATTGTAAATAGGTTAGAGAATTTATTCAAAAATTCATCCTTACTTCTATGATGGTTTCAAAACCTTGGCATTGCATACTTATGAAACATTTTTGCCATTGTAAAAAAACCTTACTTTTTTAACAAATTTAAGAAAGTAATAGGAAACTGAGATGTAATCTCATCAAATAAACAAGATGATTCTAAAAATTCTCCAATTCGAAGTTTACCCTTTTCAGAGTTTTATAAGAAAACATAACTAGGTATCTTTTAACAAAAATTTGTGAGTTTCTTTCTCAAATTAAACTTTTGATTTAAGATTTACTATTTTCATTTGTGAAACTGTTTCAATTAGTTTTGTTAAAATTTTTTTTTTTTTTTTTGTGTGTGTGGCTGAATTGTGAGAATCAATTTTTGATTCAAATTAGACAACTGAAAGTATTAGTTAGTAGACAGGAACAAGAATTTGTATCTGCAGAACTTGAATGTGGCATAATTGATTCAAGTTTCAGTATTCTCTGTAAATGTTTTTGGATGATTAAATGTTATCTGTGCTCCTATATACATGTGTACTTAACATCCATTATATGGAGATATAGTAATCAGATAGCTCTCAGACAACCAGTGAATTTCTTTTTTTACTTTTAAGTTATTTTGACAGATTTCTTGAATTGATGTGTGCATATGTGTATCTTTGTATAGATTCGTATTCATTTGTGTGTGAGTAGATGAGAACAAGTCAAAATTCTTACCATTTATGACAAAGTAAGGATTTTGATGTTATTAGAATGTAAGAAAAAAGATGTTTTATATAAAGCTTCTTTATTCTAAGTAGACTAGATTTCTGCATTCCATTTTGACTTTGAATGTTTTTATTTATCATCTATACTTTTCAGAAATTTTTAAATAAATAAAAAATCTCATTGCTGATTTAAAAGCTGGCCAAATGTATAGAAATCTGTCTTTGCTGCTAGATTGACTACAAATATAGCATTTCCTTTCATAGCTTTGTCAAATTTTTCATTCTCTCTTATGTAATTTTGTGTCATAAATCTTAATCAAAATTTGATATCAAATAAGAGTTGTTGAGTAATAGTCATTTGAATTGTATTTATTTTGTATATTTATAATTTATTTAATTAATGCATATTTCTATTACAAAATTGCAGTAAATTTTTCAATGATTTGAATTTTTATTTCTTTTTCTTCAATTTAAAAATGACAATCCTCATTGAGAAAACATTTGGATGAACTCTCAAATATCTATCTTAGTTAATCAAAATTCACAAATCTCATAAATCATTCAAATTGTCATTTAACTATCAGCTTTATAAGTGCCCAGAGCCATGCTTTCAAAATCATTTTTTCACAAATTACAACATAGCAGTAATTTTCATGAGATTGTCACTTAAGAAGTAATCTGATGAGTCAAACGAAGCATAATATTTAACCATCAATTAATAATGAAGGGGACTTAATAAAATATGACCCATGCACAAATTAGATTAGCATGTTTCATTTTAGTTTAAAAATTATAAGCCTATAAATTGTGCAGTTTATTTATTACATAAATATGTGAAGATTATTGTGGCTTAAAGTTTATATTAGTAGTATTCCCATTTCATAAAATTAGTCCGCTTTTGTTTAAGGCTGCAGCTGTATACTTAATCTTTCATGCACACACACACCCCCATATATATATATATATATATATATATATATATATAGTAAAAAAGATTTATTACATATGCTTTTACAGTATGTTGATATAGCAGGACAATAAAAGAAATTCAAGAGATAAAAAAAAAAATTAATATTGGTAATAAGGCTTTGTGTGTGTAATATATATATATATATATATATATATATATATATATATATATATTCTATATTCTAAAGGCAATGGATTTTTATTTATCAATCTGACTGATTTTTTATCAGTTTAAATGCTATTTCTAGTGGATACTCATATTTAAGTAAATACTCCATTTATTTATTAAATAGTAGGGTATATTTATTTTTTTGTTTATCGGTTTACACACACACACATATATATAATATAATATAATATAATATATATATATATATATATATATATATATATATATATTATATTATATTATATTACCTCTACCAGACTAAATATTCATGAAAACCTGTTAGAAAAATATGTGCCCACCAACAGGTTCAAACCTGCATCCCCTAGAGGAAAAAAGTCATTAGATCTGACCTACCTTGGCCTCTCAGCTATATCATATCAGTCCTACATATGCATCTCTCCCTGATGAGTGGTTGAAGGTCCATCTACAAAAATAAAGTTGAGATGCTGAAGGTAACACCAATCACCTAAGTGACAAAATGTGTGTATGTGTGTGTATATATATATATATATATATATATATATATATATATATATATATGTGTGTGTGTTTTGTACAAGCTCAGAAAAAGATTATTTTTTTCCTCCTAAATTTTTGGCATAGCTTAAAAGTCAAAGAAAAAACACTGTTCGTATTCATTTTATGATGAAAATAACTGCAATATCTAAAAAGTTAATTGATAGAAAGAAAAGGAATATTAGAAACAAGTCTCATAAAAAAACTTTATTAGCAAAAAGCTATATAATCCAGAAATTGTTGATGGACTGCAATAATAATAATAAAATATATATTGATAATGTACCAATAAATAATAAAGAAAAGGATATTTAATATGGATTTTTAGTTTCTACTCATTTGGAAGACTTTATTTTTGGGATAATTCAAAAATGTAAAACTTGAACACTAGAGATAAGTTATTTGTCACATTTCTAGGATGTAAAATTAATTTAGTTAATATCTTTATTGTAATTACTGATTCTTTCACCTTTAATAAGTTTAGGCTTTATGTACTCCAATATGATCTTTTGGCTTCCAATGAAAGTACCTGCCTTAAATATTGCTGAAATTTAAAATTTGCCTATTTATTACGAAACTGTTTTTTTCCATATGGCAAAAATTTATATAATTATTTACAAAATTGTGAGTTTCCAAATCAAGAACCTGGGATCTGTTAGGAATTTAATATTTGGAAGTGATCCAAATCTCCATTAGTACAAAATAGTTGTATGATTTTCATCATATGATATGATAAACCAGTTCCCAATTTATTTTATTACAAGTTACAAAGCTACCATCTGGAAACAACAGTAGTAAACTGTATATAATTATGTATATTTGATGTTAATTTTAAGCTGTTCTGGGTTTACATCTCAGCTGTGTCATTTTGAAAACTTTTTGCCATTCTTAAAAGCATCAAACAACTAGATATGACACTTGAGGTTTCTTTCTATACGAGATGTGAAATGAGTTGCCTTATGATAATCTGTTTTCTCTAAGACAAATCCCTAAAAATTACAGATATCAATAATTTTACATTGGTGCAATAATATTCTTTCCTTAACCAATTTTCAGAATAGTTGACCAAAGTCTATTTTTCTATTTTCTACAATCTATTTTCAAATCTTTTTCTGTAAAGATTGAACTGATGTAACTTTCTTTTAATTTTCAAGTTTCTTTTTCGTCTTTTTAAAAATTCATTAAAAATAAAAACTTTCATTTGGATGCTCTCCAAACTATTTTTACATGTTTACTTTTTTTTTTTTTTTTAAACAATGATAACCTGCTCTGATTTGCACTTTGGCATTCAGATATCATTTATTCTCTTGCATAAAGTGGCCTTATGCAAAAAAATATCTTTCAAACTATTTTAATAAGTCCCCCCAAGTTGCATTTTGCATTTAGTTTTTTTTTTTTTTTGTTTTTTTTTGTTTCTTCACATTTACTGGCTTGCTCCTAATTAGATTTTAGCTGAGGTGCTGAAAAATTATTGGCTTCATCAAGAAGGGACCCTCCCCCAAAATATCTGATGTTTGGTCATTTGGTTAGATTTTAGGAAGTGGGTCAAACTTTGCATCACCTTTTTTAGGAAATTTACATCCTTCATTGTAAATTTTCATTTTCATGAAGAACTTTTCATGTCAGAATTGTAATTTTAAAATTTCTTGAGGAAAACTAATAGAATAAAATTTATACAAAACAAATTGTAAATAATAACTTTGCTTTGGATTATGTTACATGATTTTTATCTGATTCCTCCTAACATGGTTGTGCTTATTGTAATGTGCTTCAGCATTTATTGTGATTTAATTTTGCCATAGCAAAGGTTTGTGAATGCATTTTGATTGTGGCCTGCAGTCATTGAGTGCCATTTTTATTTAATCTCACTTTGGCTAGACTCTGTCAAGATGGGAGAACTCTACCCGCAAGGTTTGAGCAGCAACAGAGGCAGTTTGGTAATGAAGGTGGAAATTTCAGTCTCAGCAATTAGAGGATTTCTCAGCTGATTACACCATGAAAAATATAAGGCTTGATCAAAATCTGAAATCTCGTCATGTGACATTATGCTAAAGTTATTCCTTTATTGGGACATGTTTTTTACTTTTATTTTTTAATATGGTATATTTTCTTTTTGATATTTTTTGTTTTTTTATTTTTTATCTTTAATTTATTTTTTTCTATTGTTTAACTTGTATGCCTTCCCCCATGTCTATTTCCCTCTTGTACACCTTCCCCCACGTCTATTTTCCTCATTTATGCTTCAAACCATCTTCATTTATGCTTCCTTGATACTTTTTTAATTTTCTGCTTGGTGTTTCAAAGAAACAAGAAATTCTCCTGACTAGTGTGCAGGATTTAAGAGACTACATGAAAGATATTCATTAAAAATCTTTCTTCATATCTTTCTTTTTTCCTTTAAGAATCAAGAACTTTCAATAGAAAATGATATATCTTATTGCTAAACCATATATTTTGGATATAGTCATGTCTTTTACAATTGTATTTGATAATCTTTATTCTAATAAATAAGATTTAGTGAAACCAACTGATTATTTTGTTTCAGTTTTTTTTTTTTTTTTTAATTTAAAAGCGAAAAATAAATTTACTTTTCTCATGTAAAAGTTCCCAATAGTTTTACTTTATAATTTTAAAATATTTTTTTCTCTTTATTTTCTTTAAGTACTCATATCATGTTTGCAAATTACAGGTACTGCATGTTCACAGTAGCAAACTTTTTCTAATATAATTTCCACATTTTCATTTATGAAATATTAATTTGCTTCAAATACATTATCCTTTAATGCTTTAGGTTCTAAAATACAGTGTATATAGAAAATATATAAAGTTCTATAAATACATGAATATATTGCCACTCTTCTACTACAAAAATTATTTTGCACAAAGTAAATTCATAATTTATAAACACACAGCATGTGTTTCTGAAGTGTTAATATTAGCCATTCAATTACTGGGAGTAAAACTTTTAT
Organism: Acanthosepion pharaonis; assembly: GCA_903632075.3. Lineage (NCBI taxonomy): Eukaryota > Metazoa > Mollusca > Cephalopoda > Sepiida > Sepiidae > Acanthosepion > Acanthosepion pharaonis. The sequence goes on along the minus strand of CAHIKZ030005331.1, from coordinate 455,744 downwards.
AATCTAATATGCCAATCATACATAATATGCCAAGTGTATTTGTATATTTTTTCAGTTATGTGAACTGGTAGCTGTAGAGGTTTTCCTGTAAATTTTTTTTTTTAATAAATTTTTTTAATTACCAAGTAATATAACAAGAAATGCTTTAGTCATAGGTTTTTTATCCATTCTGTTGTGTTATGCTTGTGTTTAATGGCAATAGATTAACTTTAGTCAGGGTTCTTAATTAATAAACAGTCTCTTTAATTAGTTACTCTATAATATATATATGTGTGTGTTTAATTTTCTAAAAAATGCAAAAATTGTAAGAAACATTTTGTAAGCATTACCTTTAACATGAATCTTTTAGGCTTTATATATATATATATATATATATATATATATATAAATAAATATATATAAAAAACTTTTTCTCTTTCTCTTTTTTTTTTCTTTCTCTCATCAATTCATGGTCTCCATCATATTATTAACAAAGTAATGACCAGAAATTGATAGAAAATTAGGAATTTTTATCTGCTTCTTCAAATATTTACTTTTGATCTATGCGTGTTTGATTTAGGAACCATTGAGAGGGATTTTTTTTTTTTTTTTTTTTTGATACAGCAACTATTAGTTGGAAAACAAATATTCAATTTTTTTTTTTTTTTTTTTTTTGTTTGATTAAAAGTTATTCCACTTTACTGAAAGAAGAATTAAATATGCGCAAGAATATTGTTGAATTATAAGAGTAGGAAACTATCCGATTATATTTACTACTAGTTACAATTTTTTTTTATAATTTTTATCTGTACATTTTTTGCTCATTTTAAACTTTTGATCATTTCGGTAACTGCTACACTATTGGCTAAAAAAAAGAATAATAGAATTATGTACCCATATTTTATGATTGCAATTGACAAGGAAATTTTTTAAAAAAAGTAGGAGGGACCCAATGAATGCACAAATATATAAATGATTAAGAAAATTTCCAGACAATTCAGTTACAAATAAATTTGTAATATTTTCAGATTATTTTATAAAGTAGCAAATTACATAATAAGCTCAAATTATTTTACTTCATGGCTGTATATTTATATAGCTATTCAAAAACATGGTTCATTATAAGCATAAATAACAAAAAAATGTGTACTTAATGAAAAACAGGGAATAATTGATTCCATTATGTTAAATAGCTGAAAAATAATTAGTACTTGTTTTTTTTTTTTTTTTTTTTTTTTTTTTTGTTATATCAACCATACAATCCAGATTGGTTGTCAGAAACTAAATTTGCTCTAAGCTTAAATCTTCATCCAATGATATATTTGCATTTATGCATTTTATGTTTGTGTAAGTGTATTTTTAAAACAAATTAAAACAAAATAATTCCCATAACAAAAACCTACTTAAAAACTTTTTAAAAGAACCCACGGTGAATATTTCTTTGAAATCAACAATCTTTAAAATATAGACATATTGAATTTTTACTTCATTTTATCGATTTTATTTATTTTCACCTTTTTTTTTTCTGCTGTTGATTTGAATCCTATAGTATTCATACTTATTTTCATGTATAGTGATCATATTTTAATGTACCAACAATATGATTCAGAACAGCGATCATTACAAAATACATTTTTTTTTTTTTTTTTTCTATAACTATTATGCAATGTGATTAGAAATTTATAGGATATAAAAACATGGGTTGATCAAAAAGTAATGTCTATTCTAATTTAATTTTAGAAATATCAATCAGAATTAATGTTTTTAAGCTATAAACCATAAAGTGTTTCAAAACCCAGAGGAAAATTTGTGGAGTAAACCTCTTTTAAACATAATCCTCTTTCAAAATGGCTGCCTCTTTAGACATGCAGAGAAAGCAAAGAGTAGTTATAGAATTTCTGTTTTTAAAAGTACTGAAAACATTCATTAGAGTGAGTAATTGTTCATAAAAAGGTTGCCCTTGAGGTAAGCACAATAGGGAAATGGGTCAATAGTTAATAGCAATCCAAGAAAAAGGAGAAACTGACGTTAGTGACAGGTCCTATAGTAGCAGGCTAACTGCTGCTATGAGTGAAGATAATGCCAAACACTGATGCTCTTTTTACAATTGACAGCAGAATCACTATTGTAAAAAATATATGAAAAGCCTTAAGGTGAGCCTACAGTTTAGTGGAATCTCTTGACTGTTTAAATGCCTGTTTAAAATGAGTTCCTAGAATGCTAAAAAAAAACTGCATGAAGGAGCAGAGGGTAGTGACTTAACAAGACCATCTGTAGCTGCACATCACAAATAGCAACTTTCTAAACAAAATAGTTGCAGGAGAAGAAATCTGTGTTCATGCAAAAGATCAATGGCGTGGTGTCATACAAACTCAGTTAAAAACAAGTTTAAGGCAGAATGTTCTGCAGGGAAATTGATGGCTACTGCATTTTGAAGCCAAAATGATGTCATCATTTTAAGAGTTAAATTACTGTCAATTCAAACTTTTAGGTAAACACATTGTCAAAATTTTGAACAAGGCTTCTTTGAGCTTGCTCACATTTGTAGATAAGTGATGTGATTTTTTAATAGTCATGGCAAGGCCTCATGGAAGCTTAAAAACCAGACAAGCTATCACAGTGCATAGCTGGACAACCTGACCTCATCCACCCTACCGTCCTAACCTAGTACCATTAGACTTTCATCAGTTTGGGCTCATAAAGATAGTACTCTAGGATGAAGTAAAAGGCAACTTGTATATAGGTAAGAAGGTAGCCAAAATCTTCTATATATACACATCTTCACCTATAAATAACAGAGAGCTGTAGACAGAGATGACATGGTTAAAGATCTCTTTATTTTTAAAAATGTGTTTCTTTGTTTTTCTCTCAATATGACTTTATCTGAAGAACAACAAGGTCTTTTCTAATTTCTGAATACAGGTAAGGATGAAGAATAAACAAGTGTAAAGTTCAATTCTCAGCTGGCAACCCTACAATTATTAAAATTAATACAGAAAAATGATTTTGTATTTTGATGCAAATATACATTGCACCATATATATATATATATATATATATATATATATATATATATAGCTATATAAAACATAGCTGTAACTGTTATATAATGATAAAAAAAAATTGAAAGCCAAAAAGAATAAATAAAAATATACAGTATAAAAAATAAATAATAAAAAACAAGTAAAATAAATTACTCTAAATTAATCCAAATAAATAAACTAACAAACCGCTCCCAATAAATTAATCGTTAGAACAAACAAGTAAAGATAAACCAAATAAATAAATGAAGTAACAAACAAATTAAAAACCCGCCAAAATAATAGAATAAACTACAGCAATCAACCCAAAAATTGAATAAATAGCTTTAATTATCTTTCCAAACCAAAACAAAACTATTAAATAAGCGATATAAACAAATTTTTACTATGTTAATAAAACACTGATTAAAATAAATGAATATATAAGATAAGAAATAAAAATTAAAACTTAAAAATAAATAAAAACAAGCAAAATAAATTAACCCAAATAAATAAACGACTTCCGGCAAAATAACCGCCAAAATAGACTACCCACAATGCACCACTAACCCGTATATGAATATAAATAACCGAGAAAAAAAACAACACACGTGGCTTGACAATTGTGTCTAGCATGAAACAGCTGTCACCTAAGTATTGACTTCAATGTTCACTTTTATATTTACACATGCTCTATCTCTGATATTGAGCACTTTATCCCATAAATATAGCACACCTTAAGACTATATCTCTTTTTATATATATATATATATATATAAGTTATGAAGAACTTGGTAATCCGTATGGGTAATCCCAAGGAGGATGAAATCCCGAGAGCTCAATGTAAATCCAGAGCTAATATTTAAAAGAAAAACAGACCACTTTAAGGTACCATAATAGTAATTTATTTCACCAGAGTCCTTTTAAAAGGATGCTGGATCATCAGATAGCACTTCCAACAAAGAAATGAAACGAAAAATGAGATTAAAATTGATGGATAGTGTAAGTTTTTGTAATTTAACAGGGGGTTTCTATATATCATTTCCGTTAAGTTAACCATCTAAATAGGTCAAGGTCTGGTCACTCCTCCTACCCCAATATAAAGTACACTTGAGAGAGATATGAAATTAACCCCTCCCTATACTCTACCATGTCTCTTTAACTATCTCTCTCACACCCCCTGTTAAATTACAAAAACTTACACTACCCTTTCAATTTTAATCTCATTTTTCGTTTCATTTCATTGTTGGAAGTGCTATCTGATGATCCAGCATCCTTTTTAAAAGGACCTTGGAAATAAATTATTATTATGGTACCTTAAAGTGGTTTGTTTTTTTTTATTTATTATATATATATATATATATATATATATATATATATATATATATATATATATATATAATGTGAAATGGACTAAGTTGGACAATTAATTTAATATATTTTCTGTTTATATATCATTTTATAGATACAAATATTTAAGTAAATGCTCAGTTTATAATAAAGAGTATTAATTACATTTACTGTTCTGAATGTCCAAGAAATTGCATAGAAAATATGTGTCCTCTGATAGGAATTGAGCCTGTGTCCTACATGGAACTGTCATTTAGACTGACATGCTATACCATTTAACTACAGAGGAAGTATCTGGTTAGCAAAGTTAAATTACTGTTTTTAAACAACAAATTTCCCATGGTTTTTCTAGAATGATCATATCTGCCTGAAGCGTATCTTAACATAAACAAATGACAACATATATTATGAAATAGACTAAGTCCAGCAATTATTTTAATAAACAGAAAATGTATTAAAATAATTGTCTGACAGGGGGTTGTAGTCTGGGGAGTTAAGTAGACAGATATAAGGGGTGATGTCGTTGCAGAAATTGTCTAACAGCCATAACTAGGTTCTCCTGCTTGTTGGTCTTCCAGTAGCCACCCTCTTGACGCAGAGCACCACTACCTCCTCAAGGCACTTGATGTAGGCCTCCATGTTGAGTCTAAGGCCCTGTGGGAAGATGAATGAAGTCTTAATGGCTATCACTAGTGATCCCAAACACCTTCTTAATCACCATTAGATTCTTCCAACTCTTTCTGAAACCTCTGCACTATCCTCAGATTGACACCCAAACACACTGAAATGTTCATATAGGAGCTCCCATTGTGAATGCCAAGCAGTACAGCATGCCATTTCCAAATTTCTGGCAGAGTGAATTGTGTCATGGTGCTCTTTTTCTCACAAATGATTCCCAACTGAACCTAGCATACTGTGCAGTTGATAAAATCAAAAACAGCATGTATGTGCAAAATTAAAAATATAAAATGGCGACAATTTACTCATCGCACCCCTGTGTGTGCATATATATATATATATATATATATATATATATATATATATATATATATATATGAATGACAAAAATATAATTTTAAGATATATTATATTTATGGGTAAAGCATTCATTATCAGAGATAGAGCATGTGTAAATATAAAAGTGGACACTGTACAAGTAAACATAAATTTATAGAGCATTAGACTGTATACCATCACGGCCAGTACCCAAAGATAAGCAAGTAAATTTATATCCTTACATAGTAGATTTTCAACTTCAAATCATAGCAATTGGCACAGCTTATCTAGGAATTACACCTACTTGACAAACTGCTGATGTAATGCACACATTCAGATAAGGAAATAAAAGCAACTAAGCAGATAAATATATATATAACACATAAGATGTGAAAACAATTTTATACTTGTGACTCCAAAAGTTTACATAGATTTTTATTATTAAATTCCAGAGGTAAGAGAATTAATATTTTAGTTATTTGTGCATAATAATAATAATAATATTGATTATACCAATGAAAGTAGAATTTCTAGTAGTAATGATGATAAAACAAGTTATAGTAATGAGAATAATAAAAATCATTGTAGTCAATATGAGAAAAATAACAACAGTTGTAGTAATAAGGTTGATAATAAATAGATGAGGAAGCAAAATTTTTATGTTTATTTTTCAAAATCTGTTGACTGAAGTGAACTAGTTGAAATCCATTGTAATTCAACAAATCCTGTTGTCCTTGTCTCTTTGGTTTTTACCTCTGGTCACATCCGCATTAGTCTTCATTATATTCTCTTCTCTACAGGTATTCATTTTCTGAACTCTGTGATGTAAAATAACTTCCTACCAGTTTAAAACCTTTTATAGGCACTTGATGCCTGCAGGCAAGCTGCCAAGTCCTCCATTAGATTATTTTACCTGTCAACTCTCTTACCTGTTTACACTTGATTCTATACAGTAAAGCCCTGACTTCTTTCTTGCCTCTTTTGTCATCAGGCTTCCCTGTTGTTATATCTGCAGGGTGTTTTTACTCTGTTTATGTCTACCCACGAGACTGACTCGGATGATTGTGGCACAAACTGTGCACCAGACTGACAACTTCTGCATGAAACAATTGACATCACTCTGACATATAATCTGGCTTTTTAATTTATAACTCTGCCTTAATGTACAAAAGAAGTTTTGTAAATCGATTCTGAATATTTTTCTTTTTAGAAAAGAAAAAGTTGACTTTAGCTCAAATGTTTCTCTCTCTCTCTCTCTCTCTATATATATATATATATATATATATATATATTTCACCTGTGATTATTCAGGTCAGATAAGTCATTTTATCAAGTATAAAAGCAGTAAGAAAACTATGAATATGTAGTAGAGAGCTGTGAAATATTGTTACATATCTGTGCTCATTGATCACCTCTGCACAGTTTAAGTCATCTTTGAAAAAACTGTAAAATCACTAAGTCACTTTCACATTATAGCAATTCAAATAAGTGGATATTTAAAAACTTTATTTGATTAAAGACTAAATATTTACCTAAAATTTTGCTAAGCAATATACAACCAGTATGTCAAAATCATTGTAGTAGTCAGCAAAGTTTAATAAATAAAATAAAAATATTTCTTAAATCCTCTGAAAAGTATTATATACTTATCTTTTTAACACCTGATTAACATTAACACCCGCATTCATAAGGACATGACCTGTCCTTATGAATGCGGGTGTTAATGTTCAGACTTTGTTTATGAAACCAGATACTTTGATAAACAGAAGGTTGTGTGTATTAAAAAAAAAAATTTACTCACCAATCATGTTTTCTTTTTGTTTGTTTTTTTTCTGTAGTTTTGTTTTATTTTGAAAGTTTTCACTTTTTATACTTTGAGAATGAAACTTTATTCAAAAAGCTCATACTCAGTGTCTCTATAGTAAATTGCTGAAATCTCCTGATGAGTGAACTGAACAATTACAAAATGAGTTCACCAACAAAACACCGGTAATGAGGCGCTGAATATGGCATCAATCAGTTAAGTGACTAATTTTATTTGCATTAATCCTATTAATGCTCTCTTTGATATCAAGCATTTTACTACTTGCTGTAAATGCCCTTTCTTTCAAACTTCCACTGACTGAAAGCATTTCTGGCTTTGCAATAACTTTGTTTTTGTATATATATATATATATATGCTTTTTAAAATTTTCTTTGTGTTCTAGAGGATGAAATTGTAGTCAGGTAACAACATATTTAACGACTTCTGTTTGTGGCAGTTGGTTGTTGTATTTTTCTCTTTGGTGCGTTCTAGTTGAGAAAAATTTTCTGTGCTGAAAATTCTAAATTACATCCAAATTTCCATATCACATCAGTCACTAATGTGGAGGTTGGGACAAAATGTTGCTTTTTAGATTCAAAATGAAAACTGAGCAAATGTTGTTTTGAAAGATTTATCTTCTTATGAATACAAATTGTATTCTTCTTGTGTAACAGAGTTCATAGATCATATTACATTGGAACAGGGAGAGAAAGTGAGACCTCTTCCTTCTTTGTAGGAGGCAGTTGTCTTGATTAGTTCTTTGGTGGTTAGAGTGGACCAGTCTGTCCCACTTTTGGTAAAAGGGTAGAGAGAACTATGCCTATTTTTCTTGGGTATATATTGAGGTTAGTATGTGGCTGGGGAGCATGGTGAGTACATATAGGATTGTCTTTTTCTTTTGTACCGGGTCTTTGATCCTTTGTTTTGCCTATCAAAGTATCTGGTTTCAGAAACAAAGTTTGTTTTGGCCTGTGCTTAAGAATTCTGGTCTTAAGGAGATAAGTAGATGATACTTTTCAGGGAATTTAAGAAATATTTTATTTATTAAACTTTGCCTGCTACTACACCATAATGCCATGAAACTTTATCCATTCATTTTTCTTTCAATAATACTTAAATTATTCTCACAATGACTTACAAAAGTAACTTTTTCCTATGAGAGCTGATCTAAAAGTATCAGAAGTATTAATATTTATTAAAAACATATTTTGGCAATATTGTTTAATGCAGATTTAACTGGATCTGCAACAGGCATTGAGTTTTTTTATGTCAGTCTTAGAATGTAATAAAAATGCATCAAAATCATTTTTTGCAGATTGAAAAAAGGATCACAGCATTGATTATAAAAATTAAAATGTGAATAAATATATTCCCATTTTATTTTTTTATGATCTTTCAGAAAATTAGTAAAATTTTGGGAAGTGTTTTGTCATTATTCTCTATCATCTTAAATGACTTGTGCTAGTGATTTTTTTTCTGTTAAACAATTGGGAGGGTTAATCAGAAAATGATTTTTTAATTCTTTGATTACTTTAACAATTGTTGATAATTAGATTAAAAAAAGGAAACAAAAACATAAATGCATATTTTCTTGGAACTTGGAATTTTATTAGAGTATCAAGATAGTTCCTGTATCAGTTCACATTTGTACTTTTCTTCAACTGTATTAAAAGATGATGAAATAAAACATTACATCAAAGAATGTCTCATAATTAATTTGTGCATAATAAGCACTTTTATTCAGATTCTTGAGCCTAAAAGTTGGGTATAATATGTGAGTACTAAATATTAACTTTTCTCTGACTAGATGTGTTGTTACATTCTGGAAGGTAGGGTTCAAACTAATGTGTAAGAGTTTAAATCATTAACCAAACACTACATTTGTGAAAAAAAAAAAAAAAAAAGAAATATTCAAATAGATATTAAAGCACATCTTGATCTCCTTTACTGTTATTCAAATTGAAGATGATGTCCATGATGCCATTTAAGACGACCCTCAATTGTTCTGTGCTGGTGTAAGATGTTTATTTAGATATTATGGTTAGAATAATAGGCAGTCATGTGAGTGAATTTGGTATACAATAAATAATGCCTGAGTGAATATAAAAGGGGATGCTATCAGTACTGTTGTGTCACGGTGATTGCTGGTGACCAATAACTGGTAAAAATGTATTTGGTTTATATGCTGTGTGTATACGTAGTAGTAATATCAACTTCTGGCATCAAAGAAATAACCACTGGTATACAAGTTTGTTTATCATTTTATTTCTCCTTGCTTCAGTTTATTTTCAGTGCAAACTTGTTGCAGTTTTGTGTGAACATATTTCCAGAATTTCTTAACATAATGTGTATTATACACAGTTACAGTATTTTTGTTTTTTTATACATGAGAGCAGAAAAGTAACTTCAGTATATTCATTTTTTGCCTATAAAGACATATTTGCTTATATAAATGCTTGAATGGATAAACATTAACATATCTATAAAATGTAAACATATGATGGTGATTAATATTGCATGACATATCTGTTGGGTGGATTTTTAACAAATGCAAAAGAATAACTGAATGTAAGGTATTTTAATATTGTTTCTCAATGTAACATTAAATAAGATATAGATGTCATAAGGCAAACATTGTATGCATGTAAGGTAGTTCTTGCTACTTTAATGAGCAATTATCAAAGTGTAAGGCTTGGCTATATTATTGGATATTTTTTCAATTGTAAATAAATGTCTGTCAGCCTTTAGGAAAAAATAGCCTAATTGATATTGACTGCTAATTATGTTTTATTTCCTAATTATTGAAGCCAATAATACTAGGTTGTGTGCATATTTTCTTCAGTGTTGTATTCTTTATATGAATTAGTAAATTTCTTTGGGATTCAGTTGTTACTTGATAACATTAAGAAAACTTACAAAAAAGTAGGTTTGATCTGAAAGTTCTCTTGAGTTAGTGTTGATCAAATCAGTATCGTCTTAATGTTTGTTCTGCTCCATTTCTTATTCTGACTTTTCTCCTTATTATTTTTCTTACCTGAGTAAATAACAGAGCTGGTAATGGGAATTTATTCAATATGTTTAAAAGTAGTTCTTTTGGGACTTGATGGTTTCAAGTCAATCATCTTATTTTCTCAATTTATTGGAAACATATTAGATGCCATCTGTTAGGAAACTTTTTATATCTACTTATGCTTTTATATTTATGCATAGATTTTTTTTTTTTTTTTTTTTTTCACTAAGATACAAGTATTTCTTATAACTTCAATAAAAAGAAATCTATTTGATCATTCTTGAATGTCATTGTTTTTAGATTATTTCTGCTAATCTGTCTTAATTTAATTTAATATTTATCTAATTGTTATTATCTTTCTAACAATATCGCCATTTTTTAAACTTTCATGTCTACCTAAGTTTCTTTTGCTTTGGGGAGAAAATCTTCAAATGATTTTTGAAATTTTTAGGCTTGTTTTTTTTATTATGGCATATGAGTTTATATCTTTCAAAAAAGCCTTCATAGATTATATCAAAGTTCAATACCAAAGTGAGCAGGAAAACTACAAAAATAAGGGTAATAATTTTAATTAATGATTTAGATAATGTTAAATCAAATTTTTCATTTGACAGATTGCAATTTCATCTTCAGATTTTATTATTTGTTTTAAGGAGATAATTTTATAATATGAATGTATTTTGCTTTCTCTCAACTCTTCTGTGATACTAGACTTTAATGTGTTTAGCATCTTGTAAAAAAAATCTAAGCCAAAATGTATTATCATTTTTGTTAATTGATTATATTAATCATTATAAGATTATGAAGAATATAAAACAGTAATGTACGTAATTGATAGAAAGTTAGTAATATGAATATCTTGAGAATTTGTTGCATAGCATAGCCTTAATATGACTTGTCTACCAGAGGGGATCCTACAGTGCAGGTTACTTAATATACCATATTTGTATAATTTAGATATTGCTAACCAATTCTTTGTCCTTTAGAATATAGTCACAATATGGTTTCTTTTTGTCAATATTGGTATCTCAGATTGTATATATTCCAGAGTCATGGCTTTGAAGCCATGACTCTGGAATATATTTCTATTTCTTTTACTACAAAAATATTTGGAAGAAAAATTGTATAATCCTTTATATTGAAAGATTTAAGATTGTTTTTTTTTTTGTTTTGTTTTTGTTCCTTCCTTATGAAAGTAGGCATATGATCATGCCACTTGATTTAAGTCACTGCATATGAAAAAATATACATAATAATTTAGACAAAAAAATTAATGACAATATTTTTTTGAAAGTCAAAACAAACTACAAAGTTTTAACTCAACTAATTTAACTGAGTAAAAATAGGTTGCTTATTAAAACATTTTTTAAAAAAGATAATAGCTGAAATATTGCAACAAAGAAAAATCATCAACTTTGTATAATGAATATTAGTATTTTTCTTAATGAAGTCCCATGTACTGAACTCTTTGGAGACTTTGCAATGTATGTTATCATCTTTGGGCAGTATTTAGCACAAAAGTACAATGTACATGGTCTTGTATTTGCAGTTGAAATGCAATTAAAGTTGAAACAAAGCCCAGCAGTCGAGTGTGCACACTTTCTGTTGAGTCTGTCTGCAGATGAAATTACTGTTTAGCCCCAAAAGAAAACAAGAATGTTCTGCAAACATATTTTCTTTTTTTTTCTTCTTAACACTGTCAACCAGGAAAAAAAAAACAACTTTTCTTCACAACTAGAAGCATGTTCCTGCAATGTTTTCTACACTGACAAACTAGTATTTGCTGTTGCTTCAACTTAGTACACAGGCTTTCATAAGTGTGTGGCATTTGGTTGTGAACATCTAGCCACTTTAAATGTATGTTATGATTATAAATGATTTTTATAGTAAAAATAAATACTGCAAGAAGTATTTTTTTTATAATATTCTTTCAGTTCTCAACCACATTTTCAAGGTTTTTCTACATGTCTCAATTTTTCAGTTAAACAATATTTAAAGCAGTTTTTCATAGCTTTTTAGTTTCATCAAGTGCTGATATCGATACACAAAATTTTACTTATATAAAAGAAAAATTATATCATTCCAGGTTTCTAGTGTGCCAAACTACAAAGATTGACATCATCATACTTCCTCTAGAGCTGGGCAAGACTAAGCTCTTCAAGCTATTTCAAATGCCTGTATATCCCTAAGAAGTACACACTGATTTTTTTTTTTTTTTTATTGATTTACTGGCAATGTACTGAGTATTTGTTTTTCCCAACAACATTTAACAAACAAAATGTTTGTATTCACTTCATATTTTTTTTAAGGGCAAATTCTTTATATGAACTCAATTTGAAAAATACTTATTTAAAAGTTATTAAATTCTTTGAAATTATTAAAAAAAAAAAAACTTAATTTCTACATTTTTAGTCGTAAAAGTAATTTGAAAATTATCTGCAGGTATTGCATTTTATGATATCATCATTTAAATAATCTTTTTTGTTGAAGCATGATAGTATTTTAAATTTAGTTTATCATTAAAATGCATTCATTGATGGACTAAAAATCTAAGCTATCTTGTTGATTTTAATTCTTGAGCTTAAATATACAAATTTTTCTCCTATTTTCTAGTCAAATAGTTTTTCATATTTTCTATAACTTTGGAAAGTGTATTGCAAAAATAAAAGAATAAATAAATATAAAAACAATTTGCTGAAATATATATCCAAAAATTACAATTGTTACTGTTAGATTGTCAAATATTATTGGACACACACACACACACACACACACACACACACACAAATTCATCCTACTGATTGACTACTTAAAAAGCATAAGAAACACTTTACTTAATAAAACGTGGGTTTTTTTTTTTTTTTTGGCTTTTTGTTTCTTTTCTTGTTTATGTTTCAAAGATTCTGTTGAAACTTGACTAATGCATGGAATAATAATACAACACAAAATGTACTTAGAACAAAATGTATTGAAACAAGAAAGTGTACACAATATTTACATATAGTCTTTTGTATATTCTTGGGAAGACCGTTCCTGGAGAATGGGTTGACTTAGTCGCAGTCGGGCAGTGTCTCTGGATTGAATCTCTTCATTCCTTCTCTCGTCTTCCCGGTACCAACCATATTTATATGGTCGGTACTCCACTATGCAAATTAGGTGGATCCTACCACAACAGATTCGAAGATAGTGAACAACGTTCAAATAAAATAAAAATGTAAAAGATATTCTTAAAAACAAGAATTTAAAACTTGGAAATTTAAGTTAATACCTAATTATGAATTTTTTTTAAAAATAAATTCTTTGTGGTATCAGGTGAATGCATCAGTAATGAGGTCTTATTTCTACTTGATGTTTTTGGATGCAGTCTAGTTTTGATGTTTCAATGATTTGTATCTTTAAGAAAAAAACAAAACCAAGGACTATCTTGTTTGTTATATATTTGTTTTTTTTTTATTATTATGCTAGCAATATTATATAAATATACATTTAGGAGATTATCTAGTATTGACTATGACAAAATGACTTTGGTGAGAATCTGAAATGGCTAAAATGGTTTTTCACTTCATCATTTGTATGAATAGCCACTTTAAAGACATCGCCAGTAAAACACAGAATTGTGCACTGCTGTTATGTTTTCTCTGGTTTGCAATCAGAAATTCACAAGTTGGAAAGTGATTTTCTCAACTTGTACCATAATTTTACTATATACTCAGTTACTTTGATAAATGATTAAATGCGGAACAAGTAGGAAATCTTTATAAATTTGACATTTTTTTGCTATCTAGCTTCATCAGAAATTTGGAGAGTGGAAAGATATGGAGTTAAATTTCATAAATATAAAGAAGAAATAATTTATAGAGATTCTAATATCTGTAGAATATTAACTGTGATACATGTAAGTATGCATTTGAAAATAGTTCATCTGATTTTGTTAAGATATAAGCAGAAGATACATTTTGAAAATCTAGTAACTGAAAATTATTTTTAATTTTCTAATTGAATCAGTCTGAGGGTATTAGATGAGAATATTTAAAATTCTGAAGTTTGATTAGAGCACTGCCTTGCGTAATAGTTTTATGTATGTTTATGCTGGTAGAAAATAAAATTGTAACCTCTTGAAGAATGAGATTTTGATCTAGGTATAGTATATTTGTGCCAAATGGTAATAGATATTGTAATAACATTTTGGCCTTCTTGTTATATAGTTATGTTGGTGTACCATCTGAGCTTGCAATTGTGATACAAATTGTAATAAGTTTCAGTGGAGTGAGAGTGCATGTAGACAGATGACTCATACATGCTCTTTTTTTTAAATTAGTCATTTGAAAGGAGTTTGTCAGCCCTTTAGAGGCTGAATCATTATGGAGAATTGCTGTGTGTATTTGATGTGGTGTTCCAGTATCAGTAACAGTAGTTGAATAAACATTCTTACACCTATCAACCATGTAGTACAAATGCTTGCCAACCCATAAACCAGGTTTTGAGTAGCTATGTAATACAGATGCTTACTAAAATTGGTGTCTTGTAAGGGAACCAAAGGCAGACCACACAGTATCCACAAAACAGATCAGAGCAAATGTGATCCCTGTAGTGTCAATATAAAGTGTTAGGAATTGTTTACTTGGATCAGAACCACAGGCACATTTGCCTCTAGATAGACTTCCATTTACGCTATAACATATGAAACACAGCTCAAACTCCTGAAAACAAAGTGAGGTTTACCATAAGTTAAAGCTCTCACTGACTTTGGGATTTTGTGGAGGGAATGTTGAGCATTGTGCCATGTACATTCAGAGCATTGTTCAACCAATTCTGGTGCTATTCTTGCAACAGGAAAGAAATGTGCACGATAATGCCTACTCTACATCTGCAAGATGTTCAATAACTGTCCTGGCTAGCATAATGACAGACATGTTCTCCATTGTATACACATGGAAAAATGCCTTGTCTATTTGTGATAAAAAAAAAATAGCAGGTCTTTTATTTTGTAAAATATTACAAAAAATGTAAAATTATAACAGGAGCAATATAATGTTATGTTCATAGCAGGAACAAATATTTTGCAATCAATTGATCTTTATTTTAGTCAACCTTTTTTAAATATTCAGATTTCTGAGATTTTTCACAAAGTTGTAAAACAAGAAAATACTTTGGCAGATATCTTTGGTGATTTTTTTTCCAAAATGTAAGTCTTGCATTTCTTAATTATGTTTTATGAAATATTGAAAACAAAATATGTATGAACAAATAGTAATGATTCAAAACTCCTTCTCCTAAAATTACAATGGAATTAAATAATTTTACTTTGATAATTTTTTTTCCTGAACGCCATTTCTCCAGCTTTTCAATTTGGATTAAAAAAACAAATCATCTCTTTACCAATTGCTTTGGGCATTACGGGGGCTTCCACAAGTCTTTCTTTTTGTATATTTTTTTACTTTTATTTGCTGGCTGGCATTCTTGTTAATGATTATTTCAAAGAACTTGTGAGAGCCATTGAAAGTAAGCACATGTGTTCATTTTCGTTTAGTTATCAAGGTATGATTTCTTTCAGTGCAGAATCTAATATCACCTACATCAGATTCATTTCTCACTTCTAGAGTTAAGTGCTTCTATACAATGAACAAATTACAAAGAACTTCCCTTAATCACATCCCAGAGGGTTGGAAATCACAACAAATTTTCATGCATTTTTTTTTCCATGGAGTAGATGTAGTGGCTCATCTAGTAATGGTTGGCTCAAGTTTGTGTTTTTGTAAATATTTATACCTTTGGTTCAGCTTTCAAATGCAATCTTTATTGTTTTCCATTTGTTCAGTTATTTTAAAATATGATATCTAACTCTATAAATATATTTAGTGGTTTTGACTTATACATGTGTGTCTGTGTTTTTTTGTGTGCATAGATGGATAAATAGCATTTTCATTTCATGATATAAAAATATACAAGTCCATGGTAGTTTAGCTCAAAAACCTTCAGCAGAAAACTAAAACTGCATGTCACATCCTATCTAGCTGTAGACTGTCAAATTTGATAATGCAAGTCAATCTTCTCACAATAAAATTAGTATTAATCAAATCATCTTGGTAAAATTTTCAGCATATACTTGCATTTATATGAGCAAAATATCAACTAATATTTAGCTTTTAATATCTCTACTTATTAAAAATAGTGATAATTTCTTTTCTCATTGTGTCAAGTTGTAAAATGACTTTATTTATCACAATCACAACTCCTGTAATGCATGGGGCACGTCATGCAGCCAGAACAGCAGTGGGTGTATCTATCTCCCTTCAGGCTGGTTTTGAATTCAGAACTGTCCTTCTCCAAGATTGTTTTGTAATGTATGGAGCATACGGGTATCACATGTAGTGAGAGCAGCAGTGGGTGTCTAGGACATGATAGCCTACTGGAGCCTATCCCTCTTCAGGCTGGTTTTGAATTCAGAGTTGTCCTCCTCATACACTTGTTGCTCCATCAAGGCTGAAGATCCCAGTCTACCCTATTATTTATTCAATTTTCTTTCTCCTAAACTGGCTGTAACCAAAGGCAAGAGAACTCTATCTGCTATGCTATTTTCCTGATAACTGGAGGAAGGTGAATTTGTTCCTTTACCAATGCTATTAGTGCAAAGTGAATGAAACAGACTCAGTCAGAATTTGAAAATTTGGCACACTGATTCCATTTCCTGTACCAATAACTGTTATGTAACCAAACCTTAAGTTCTGTAGTAGTGAGTCTAAGGCATTAGACATTTTATAATCATCAATTTTTTTTGTTAATTGATTCTTTTCTGCTATTTTAAACTTAACATTACTTGCAGTAATTTGTATTGCTTCCCAAAGATCTTTGATTGAGTATTATTTTCCATTCTCATATACATCTCTTCTAATGATTGACAAGACACTTTCTATTGGATTCCTTGAAGTTCTTATTTTCCTGAAAACTTTCTTGTTGCTCAATTGTTTTGTCTATGGTGTTTATAGCATTTGTTAGTAGAAACAATTCTTTTTCTCAATATTCACTACTTTATAGGAGATTAGATATTGTCTAACAGTCCAGAACTCTTTTCATTGTTTCTGATCACATTTTCCTATCTCTGCTCAGTTTCTGGAGAGCACCTTTCACTATTCCTGTATGCCTTCAGATTTTTGTGTCACCTTTCTGTTACAACACTGACCCGTTAGTTAATTTTCTGTACCTGCTTGATTTTAATGTTCCAAATGCATAGCTCATACCTTTGACCTTATTAATCACTATTCCAATTGATACAACGTTGCTCATGATCCAACAGTAAATGTTCCATTATAATAAAAACTTGTCATGAGAATCAACAAACTGACAGAAGGCATATTTAGCCTGGTCCCTATGGCGTATGCTTACTGGAATATTTAAAGACCAGAAAATGTGGCAGTTGGTATGGGGCAGCTCCAGAAAATAATGATGATGAAGCAAGACCTTGATGTTTAACTGAATTAGTTTTACCAGGTGGTTTTTGAATTATGTCTTGTATTATCTTGCAACAGAATTGGCTTCTTTCTTTTCACTATTAATGATTAAAATATTTTCAACTTTTATATATGCATCAGTTCTAAATCATGACACCAAAATTCTGTTGTGATGATCTGACCAGGTTGCAAAAAGCTGCAATGGGTTACTCTATTAGATTACCACCATACTGTCAGGGATCTATTGGTGGTGGATCGAGGGTATGGTCAGTTTAGAAAATGTTGAAAGATGAACAAGTTTACTGACTCAAAGCAACATTTCTCATTATGAAGAAACTTCTTTTCATCAAGAGTAAACACATGATCAAGAAACAAAGAAATTGCATTAAATATCAAACTGCATAAGTTGTTTATAATAAAATTATGAAACATCCACTCATGTATTTTCTTCACTGATTTGTGTCAAATGCCTTTCAATTGTTGTATGGGCCGTACCCTCATCTTTGCTTTCTAATACCTGGCTTCTTGTTTCTCCATAACTATCATCAATTCTTTATTATTTAGTGATGACTTCTGACCACAATCAGGCTCATCTTGTAGTTCCAGATCATGAGAAACAAAATTTTCGAGCCAACGTTGTATGGTCCCCTCTGAAACTGACTGCAACCTCCAATCTCTGTCAATTTTGTGGATGGTTTCAGTAGTGTAATGGCTGTGTTTGAACTCATGAAGCAAAATGATGTGAAAATCATGTTTATCCATTTTAGCCTTGAAACCGTAAAAAAAAAAAAATAATCACCTAAAAGATGCAGTAATTTAAAATGATACACATACTTAAAAAGGAAAGAAAAAGTTGTAATGCAAAAATTATCATTTTTGTTCTGACCTAATATTTGTATATTTTATAATACAGATTTAACAGTGCCTAATCTCATTGCACATGGATTAAGTTCAGAAGTGTTGCTCCAATTTAGTTATAAAATCACTCTTATTTGAGGAGGATAAAAGACACTGACCGAGCTTCCTAGTTTGAATTAACTGTTATATGAAATAATTTGGAAGGATTTCTATCAGTGTTATGCATTTTTATGGTCATCTGATAGCATTTATATATGAATCAAGTAAAGTATAACCATTACATTCAGGATTAATATTTATTCAAATAAGTTATAATTGCTGATTGGATTTGTTCATATTCTTTTAAATCTGTGTTTTTGTGAATTTGTTGTTCCTTTTGTGTTTTATACATTAACCTTGATTTCAGATATAAGTTGATACCATTATTAACTTGTCAATAGAATCAGAAAAATAACTAATTTCTTTTAAAAGCCATTTGTAATTTTCCAACTAAGCCTCTATCAAAAGACATTAAAGTAATTCATTCTGCATCCTGTTCCCACAGCAGTCATCTTGATCAGTAAAGAAAAATGGATGCAGGTGGTGCTATGTAAGTTTCTATTCCTGTGATCTAATGTAGGAACAAATCTCAATCCCTTGATCTGAGATAAGCTGTTAAAAAAAATTATTTACTCACATGGCTAGTAAAATAAATAAATACAGCTTATTCAGATGAGGATCTACTCCCCACTTCTGATTCAAATGAATTCTTCAGCATGAACTTGAAATGTGAGAGCAAACTCTAACCAATTGCTAATTATAACTACTTGAAAAAGCTATGATAAGCTATTCATTCTTTATGGTATGAAATAATTCTAAATGTTTTTTTGCAAGAACATCTGCAAATTAGGCTTTTTCAAGAAATGAGGTTTAATCTTGTTGCCGCATGAAAAATTTATTAAATGATTTAGGCAACTTTAAAGATTTTGAATAGTTTGATCATTTATATTAGAATTCACCATAAGTTTATCAAATTTTCTTATATAATTGCTGTTTGAGAAGTAGATTTCTATTATTTATAACTGAAAAAAAACTATTAATACAGTATAATATATTTGAAGTTATGAAGAAACTATTTAATTAATTGGTAGTTAACAGTTATTGAATATTGTTTAGTTGTTTTTGAGATACTCTAAATGAACATTCACTTGTGAATAGTTTTAAGGAATGACTTTAAAGGATATCATCTAAAGCTTACTGACCTCCAACCTTTATGAAATACTGATATATTTCGAACTTTTACAATTACATTCTGATTATGTAAATCTCAAAGCTAAAATGTATAACATTTTACAGTTTGTAAGGTAATAGTTTTAGTTACCTAAAATTAATTATTTAAATATAATTACACACAATAAAAAAAAAAGTTTTCAAAAACTTAAAGGATCCCAGAAACTGCTTCAATTTAATGATGTTAATATTTACAGATGGACACAGAAATTAATCTTCCTCAGCAAGTGGAAGTGTAGATATGCTTGATATCCTAAAATCTAAACCACCAAATTTCTTATTTCATTTTAGTCATCTAGAGACGTTGACATTGGAGTATGAAATAAATCCTCTTCATGAATTCATTTAATGTCACTATTTTTTTCCTGTCTTAACAATTATGGTAAACATTAGTTATTTACAAATAGAAATATTATATGTTTTGTTTTACTATTAATAATAATAATTAAAAATCTATAACCATCCATTGAAGTATTTCTGGTTTTTTTTGGTTTTTTTGAGAAGCTTTTGAACATAAAACTTTGGCTGGATTGCTCTTTTTAGCTAAAAATATAATGGAACCAGCTCTAGAAAACCTATTGTATAAAAGTAAATATAATAAAGCTTAAGATTCTGGATTTAACTTATGAGAAGGCATAAATTACTTTTGAATCAAATGATAATCATTGTTAAATTTGGCCTAACTGTAAACTCTAATTGAAGTTTCTTAAATTAAACTCTGCGTGTGTGTGTGCGCGCACACACATGCAATGAATACTTGGATTCTTTTCTTTCATGACTTGTCACTAATATTTCATTTTAACAGATGAAATTACAATTTTTTTTTAATCTCTTGTTAATACTGAAAATCACAGATAGTCTTATAGAAAAACTTTTTTGAAATCTAAAAATTCTAAATCATAAAAAATGTACTTACATCCATAGAACCATCTATATATGTATAAATCTTTATTTCGAAACCCTTCTTGTCTTCTTATAGCTGTTTTTATTTTGAATTTTAATAGGTAAAACTTTCTAATGAAAACAGCTTGATCTGTCTTGTTAACATAGCACAGAGCTTGTTTTAAAATGATTTGGGAGATATTTACAATGACTCTCCAGGTTACTGACATTCATGACCATGGATGCTTGTCAACATTGTAAATGAAATCTTGTTTATTTGACTTTTTTCACTTTTTTTTTAACATTTTTTTGTACATGGATTTTTATTCAGGCTTCTATATTTCTGACAGTCTCTTCATTTACAATAACATCAACAAATTGTTTTTCTTTTGTTTCATTTCTCTTGAACTTACTCAGCTTGCTTTTGAAAATAACAATTAATTTTGATTGGTATCTTTTCCATGATACACACGCACAAATGCCTCAACCTATATAACATTGCTTAGAGACATTCCCATTTTGAATGTCTGATCTTTTGACTTAAATTTTTTATTCTCTACTTTGCAATTTATTTTTTCTCCTGATGCCAACTAGTCATTTGTATTTTCCAAACAAATCAGAAGCAGCATACCTAAGGGGTATACATAGGTTCAAAACTTGAACATTTTGTGACATGTTCATTAGCTTGGTAATTATGAGAGTTTGTAATGTTGTTCTGCCTGGTTAGTGAAATAGATGAAGCTATCTTCAAATTACTTATGGCCAAATCTTTCCACATTGTCAAACACACATCACATGGTAGTTTTATCACCCTTCTCTGACTTGTTATTAAAGATTTTTATAATTAAGGCAAATTCTGTACCCCAAATATGCAATTACTTTCAACAGATATTGCTATTCTGCCACAACAGTACAAGCTGGTATTGCATCTGAGTAGACATGTGCTATGCTTGGTAATGCTGTCCAGTATGTGATTTAATTGAACTTTGATAATTGATTTCTTGATCTCTATTATTATCATGATTAGTTTTATATCTCTTAAAAGTGGATAAATAAATATTTATACATGTTTGAATCAAATAGCATGCTTTTCTTTTTCTATTGCTAAGCTGGAGCCATCAGTAAATCTAATTAAAAATCTCAAATTATTTTTTTATGTGCCATATCCCTTCAGAATGTGGATGATTACAACTTATTCTTTTTAGCTCTTTGCAGTATTTGTCTTTCTACTATCCATTCCACCCCCTGTTCTGCCATCCATTTACACAGGCTTGTTAAATAGATTACCCAATTTCCCACTGCCCCTCTTGCTTTCAGCATATCCTATGAGTGTCAAATTCTCCAAGCACTCTTTCCTCGCATGTACAAGAAATTTCAATTCTCTCTTATTTTATGTATACAGAGAAATTAAAGTTGAATATCCAAAATTTAACCTCCAACCCAAATTAGTAGAGTTTGTATGAACACATACTCACTTAATGAAAAGTAAAAGTTCCGTTTCCAAACCAGCAAGTGTATGCATAAATAGAAATATTTAAGGGACCTATAACATTTTGGGCCTTTTACTTTGCAAATGCTATAGATGGAACTTGAATTTTATATCCATATCTGCAATATGTTTACTATTTATTAAACATTCAAATATAATATTTAATTTGGACAATGTTTGAATATTAGTTATTGCAAAAAGGTTTTCTATTAATGTAGATTTTACAAGATTAAGCATGATTCAAAGAAGCATTTTGTTTATTTATTTTTTTAAATTATAAATTCTTTTACTATTTGTTACATTTTATGTGAGTGTTACTCCAATTCTTAGCTTGGTGTGATTATTTCAGTTTAGAAATATGAAAATATTTCTTAAGAGACTAGAAAACTAGAAGAGAAACGTAATAATTTGTCATTATTCAATTATAATTTCAGACAATTTCTGACATTATTACCAATTATAAAGATATTCATTTTCATATTAACTTATTACAAATTAACTTTTTCAAAACCTCAACACTGCTGAAATAAACTTTTTACAGGAACAGAATAAAAAATATATTTTTTAACTATAGAGACAGCCTCTTTTATTTTTTATTTAAAATTTTATAAATTCACTTCAGTAAAAAGCATATAGGGTCTACACTTTTTCATCTTGAAGCATTGTTTTGGCTTTATTGTCTTGCTGAGAAATATATTTTACTTTTTGTTCTGTTACCTCTTAAGTGCAAGATTAGCTCCTTGTGAATTTTCTTTATTATTGCGTTGTCAAATCTGGGATTGAATTTAACCCTCTCTTTATGCTTGGCAATTACTGTTTCATGAATTAGTTTAATTTTAGTAGGTGTATTTGAGTTTAATTTATCATCTAAATTTTAAGACATCAAACGTTTCATGTTCTACCCATCTGTTTACTCTAAAACACATTCTCATTACTTAATGATTATTATTTATTTTATATATATGTAATGGTTCACATAATTTCATATATCTAATCAACTATATCAAAAACCTCTGTATCATCAGAATTAATTTTAATTACTTGATCTTTGATATTGCTTATAAAAACGTACACTTGTTACTGTTATCTTACTGAAAGTTCTTTCTCTTTTTAAATTATTTTGATAATATTCATGAACTTTTGGGGTTTTTTGGGGGTTTTTTGAAAAAATAAAATGTCAAATAATACCTCAACCCCAAATTTAAATTAACTGTAAAAATTAAGCTTTACACTTAAAAAAAAAAAAAAAAAAAAAAAAAACATCTTTTTATAATCCAGTAACAAGATGTCTTCATTTGCAGTTAGCATTTTATAGTACTGAAAATAAATAATACTTGAATTTTTTTACAGTGAGGTTCACCCTGTACAAGGGTTACTGAGCAATGGATACAGTTTCTGCAGATAGGTGGAGGAAGATAATGGTTAACTCTAGACTTGAACAGGTTAGGATTGTAGTGATCCAGAAAACATTCCCTTGGGAGTTGGTTCCACAGAGCAGTCATTCACAAAAGGCTGTATAAATGGGACTTACTTCTCACTAATGGAATATGGAGGGAATGATGGTGGGTCCTAGCTGTGAAGGTTAAAATTGGTGGTACTAAGTAATGTAGTTATTCTGAGCACTTTCCATGGAATTAGCAAGAGAGCAGTATGAGGCTTGCCACATCTTATCTGTGAGATGGGTTGCAAGGTGGTAATTTATTTCCCATAAAGACACACAGATGCTTTTGGGCTCTATTGTAACTGGTAAAGTGAAGATTGGGCAGCTCCCACTCATATATGACAGAGTACTCCATTTTAGGCCTGATCTGACTCTTGTATAGGTAGAGGATAGTACAAGGAGTTAGGTATTTGCTAGAGCAGTATAGGAAACCAACCATTTTTCCTGCATCTTTAGTGATGGATCATATGTAAGAGTTCCACTTGTGGTCTGGGTTGAGTTTGAGGCCCAATAGTCACTCAAGACATGGGTCCTCCCAGACAAAACATCCATTCCTCATGACTGGTGGTTGTTCAGGGTACGATTGACATTGATTAAATGTAACTAGTTAGGTTTTCAAGGTATTGAATGCAACTAGCCAGTTTTTATCCACATTGAGATGCTAGATCAGAAGAAAAATCAACCGCCAATCTCTGGTCATCATATATCATTGTATCATCAGCATAGATATTCACAAATGATCAACTCTTAGGCAGATCATTTATATAAAGTAGAAAGAGGGTTGGTCTGAGAAGGGATCCATGAGGGACACCTGCGTTGATTGCTAAGGTCCCAGAGAACTGGCCATAAGCAATTACCTTCAGGAAGGAAGGACTTTATCATTGAGAACACTCTTCCAGTGATTCCATAGCTAGAGAGCTTGAGTAGCAGTCCTTTGTGCTACACCTTGTCAAAGGCCTTTGAAAATATCTAATGCTATTGTTTTTAAAGTGTATTTGTTGTCAAGTTCCTCACTGATTCTGTGAGTAATGGTAATCAGGACATCAGCAGTGGATTAGTCTGATCAAAATTCATGCTGCTTGTCTCTGAAGAGGCTTTTCTTGTTGATTATACTATTTCTATAACAGCACTGTTAAGAACACTGTCTAAATTTGTTATTTATACAATTACAAAAACCATCAAAAGTGAAAAAGAAAATATTTCAATTACAAAGACTTGAAAATTAAATTATAAGCATATTTTTCAGAATTTTTCATTCACAAAATTACTTGATGTTTATAATAAAAACGCAATCACAAAATGTCTATTCATTGTCAATCTATATATATCTTATGTTGTTTAAACTGTATAGTTTTGTTAACATGTGTAAAAAAAAAATATTCTTATTCATTAATTTTTTATTGCTAAATGGCTTTCTTGTAGTTTACAATTTATCATTTTGGAAAGTGTTAAATTCTATGATGTCACTGGAAGTTGATAGATGCCCAAAAGTAAATTGGACACTGAAAAACATGACTCTTAAGTTGTTTGATTTTTAAAAAGAAATTTTTAGATATCTTATCACTGTGGGTCTACAAATTGTTTTTTCTATATATATTTGAAGAAGTAAAGGATTTTTTTGATAGCTCAGTGTTCTTACTTTGACCAACAATTTTAATGAAGAGCAGAAGGAATATTTTTCTGATGACCTCCCCTTCTTATATAACGCAGAGAATATCATAGATAACTATTGACTGCTGATTGACTAAGAAAAGAAAATAGACAGTTGTTCTGTTTTTGTTTTTTTTTTGTTTTTTTTTAAGAAATTATTCTACTGCATCATTAAAGTGCTTATGATTTTTTTTCTAATTTGAAGCCAATACAAGCAATTTAAAATTTCTCACCAAAAAATAGTTGTTCAATATTTCTTTTCATCTCTTCTCATTAATATAATTGAATTATCTTTTTTTTTTCTCTCTCACTCAAGTGTTTTTCCATTCTTATATGATCATCACTCTTATTTCTCTGTTTTGGTATTTTATCAAGAAACTTTCAAAAATGATAATTTGAAAATTCATTTATTGGAATTAACATTATTTCTATTTATCATTTTCAATTTTAATCCTTACAATGGCACAATAAGTTTATACATTCAATCATTTTTATGTTTTGGTTCACTGCAGAAAAAACATGAGATAGAATTCTATCATTTTATAACATTTAAATTTCATTCCTGCCTTATATAAATTCACTTGAATTTGTCAACAAAACAGGAATGACTTCATTGCACATGTATGAATACAATGTTGTGTGGTTATTCAGTCACTGGTGAGATTCTATCAAGTTAGTTTGTGTATTGTATGATCATTGCATTGTTCATTCATCATATCTTGTGTAGGATCTTTTTGGCAAAATATTGCATCACCATGTAAAGGGACGAAATTAAGGTGAATGGTAATCTTGAATAAGAATATAGCAAACTGTTTTTAAAAAAAAAAAAGAGGTATGCTAGGATAAGAGTGTGAAGTCAAAAGGGGACTAAGGCATCATTGACCAAAGTAGTCTTTTTTATTTTCCTCCATTAATATTAAATAATTAGATACTTTCCAGACAAAATTTGTATTGTTGAGAACTTATATAAAACTTGTTTCAGTATTTTAGGTCTATAATTTTGATTATCTACCATGATTTCTAAAGATGTTTTGTCTCTTTACTCAAAGAAAGTGACATAATAATTTGGTTTCATTAATTTACAAAATCCTACTAAAATGACTTTTACAATTTTCTTTATAGATTTTTATATGTTAACTTGGCATAACCATTTATTTGCATTTCAACCTGATTACTTTAAAAACCATTTCTACATCTGTTAACAAGAAATAGCACAATCAAATGTTGACATGGATCATATTAATTGAAGAAAACTTTCAGACTTTGAAAATTTGAAAATCATATACTCACATATTCAAACTGATCCCTATTTATACACAGACTTTGTCATAAAAAGTACTTCTTTTTTTTTTTCTTTTCTTTATAGCACATTTTTACATTTTCCAAAAATTAAAGTATAACAAAATTATTTTTCAGTAATTTAAAACTTCTGACTGTGTAAAACAATTGAAAACGGTTTGTTTTCATTTTGTAATTTTTCCCAATCAAACTTACAAGTGTAACTTATATATATAGAATCATTATCAACCCGATGATGTGGAGGAGTTTTATTGTCTCAAAACTGGTCTTTTGTTTCCTCTTCTGAAGACTTCTTCACCAAAAGACACCTGCTGTTACTTCAGAATTTCACAAAAAAGCTGTTAAGTTATAGAAATTGCTATTGTCCATACTTAGCTTTTTTTTTTTCTTCTTGTTTGTGTAATATTTAAATCGTTTTACTTGATAGCTGTCAAAGCTCCTTTTGTGGATGCAAAAGAATAAATTTTATTTCATGATATGATAAGGTGTTTTGTTGACAATATCATATTCATTGTGTTATCAATTGCTTGTATTTGCATTTCTAGCATTTTAGGCATGTCTAATTAAGTTTGTGTGTGCATGTAAATGATTGTATATTTAAAATAAAACAAATTTCAAAATTTATATAAAATGACTTCCAGTACATTAAAAAGAAATTTACAAAATCTAATATTATTTGTCCATGTAATTATATATAATGTATGTGTGTGATATGAAATCATGTAATATCTTTAAACACATACTTTGTAATTTACTGATATCTTAAATCTTATCTCTGAAGAAAGTTTTTAGGTATTTTTTTTCACTTATTCAAGGTGCTTCCTTTATCATTTTAGGAAGAATCCCCAAATACTGTATTTTTACTGTAATCCAAAATATATAGTTAATAACAAGTTGCTTACATACACAACACGGAATTGTTTCTACATTCACCTGAAAGGTTTAGAAGATAAGAACATAGATTTTTATTAAAAATTCTATGAAGATGACAGACAAATTTTAAAGTTTTTGTTGGCTGAGTATGCTCTAAGATAAATAAATTTTTCAAATGAAAATAGAATATTTGAAATTATCAGTTTTTATGTTACTTGACTTATAAAAGAAATTATTCAGATTTTTTTTTTTTATGGAAAGAGTCAGTTTCATAATTTTAAATATTTTCTTAAATTGGGCTGAAGTGTGTTTGCATTTATTTTTCTCTTTCCCTTTTTATGTTTAATTTAGACAATGCTATGTAAATATGACTGAAAATAAAAAGTTAAAATACTTTAAGGTTTGCTGCATTTTTCATATAATTCTAAATATATTATTAGTAATGAGTTTGTATTTTGTGCTTTACTATCACAGCTCCTAATTCGGTATCAACTGCATCAGTGGCATCCAACATTTTTGATAGCATACTGAATATATCTTTATAAATATTTCTCTGATTTCAGATATTTTGCAAGGCAAATGATATTTATATTGGATTCTTTTAAAATTTCTGTTTTAAAGATACTCATATGTATTTTGTACAAGATATGAAAGTTTTCAAAATGAGATTATTCTTTATCCTTTTTCAGACAATAGATGAAAATGTTTCTATTGATGTTTATATTAATGGTCATTTTGCAATCATGAACAGAAATTGACAGTGAATGTTGTCAAACACTAAATGCTAAAAATGCTTTTATAGTCTTCTCTTTGTTGATATGATTTTACTGAATTACTCAAAGAATTATTTTTTGCATAAAAATAGTTTATCATTTTCATATTTTTATATAAAATGTAAAATACAAGCTTCATAATGCATGGCAGATAAACATCTTGTGCTGAGAGAAACTTCTTTAAAATTTAAAAGTAAAGTAGATGGTGATTACATGTAACTTTAAAAAAAAATGTCAGGGAGATAACTACTTACTCACTTTCTAATAGATGTTCACAAGTAACTTCTATTTTTTTAATCTCTCCTTTTTTATGTTAGTAAGACCCTGTCAAACCTTCATCCAGGATATCTTCATTTGATTATTTAAAATTTATTATTCAACCATATTTCTCTCTAAGTGGAAATGTGATTTAAACTGACACATTGCATTTAAAACTACTAAGAACCATACTTTTGGCATTTCAGAAAAGAATAGAAAGCAAAATATTTTCTCAGCAATATTAAATGTATCTATCTCATTGTTAATGTATATGATTATCATATTATAAAAAGAAGCTTTTTCTACTGGAAAGTTTTCAAGCCAAAAAATGTGAACATTTTAGACATCTTTGATTTGTTATCTTTTTTTTCTTTGCTGTTTATCATCATACAAGAACTTTTATGTTTGTATCGTTTGCTTAGGCATATTTTGTCACATATATGTATACAGGATTTCATTTAAGCTATCATTTATTAATTATTCCTTTTTTTAATTTCAATTAATATCATTGTTTTTGTTATAATTTTATTTACTTTGATTTTTATAATAGTTTTTTTTCTGAAATCATATTTTTGTTCCTTAGCCAAATTAAGATGTTAATGCATTTTTTTTCTTTCATTGTAACTTAAATCAAAAACAGGGAGGTATGATTTTGTAACATTAATATTTTTCACCCTATTAAAATTATATGTGCTATTCATAAACTTTTTTCTTTTTTAATATAAAAAGAGCCAGAATCTATTTTTTTTCTTCTCCTAAAGTTGATGTTAAACATTGATCATTTCCTATGGTTTTCCTGTTTCCATGAGGCCACTCATCTAATCTGTTGTAAAAACATCAGTTCCACTTGCCACCATTCTTCCTGCCAGTCATCATCTCATAGTTTTTATTCAAGAGAATGTTCTTATCACTTCATCATATATCAGTAGGCACACTGAATTAACATGATCTTTTGCTTATGAACACATCATACAACATCATAATACATACAGATAAAGGGACAGTTTTGGGTTTTTTTGTTTTTGTTTGTTTTTTTTTGTTTTTTTTTTTGTTTGTTTTTTTGCATTGTAAAATCTCCAACTATTCTTTTCTCACTCCTCCTTTTTATTACTCATCCTCAGTGCTCTTTAGCACTACCTCAGTAAATATCCCCTTTGGGATATTGTCTGAATGCACTTAAGAATATATATTTGTTTTTATTAGGTTAACATTGCACATTAGGCTATACAAGTCAAAATGATTTCCCAAGGAATGCCTGGAAAACTTGATTACCCATAAGCTCTCTTAAACAATCCTTTGGCATCATATCAACCATTCTGGATAGTTCTTTTCAAGAGCATTTAAAAGGAATGTCTTTATGTTTGAATGCTGTAATCTTTCTTGGTGCCAACAGATTGACTAATGTAATGTTTCTGGTAAGTGCAAATATTACAGGTGGTACAGATTTTATAGGCTGGCAAATTGTTTCATGATGAAATGAATAACTATTTTAAGAATTTATTTTTGTAGCAATACATAATCTTTCTGATTAGCAAAATCTTACAACACAAATCTTGCTTATAACTTAATTCATATTTCATGTAGTTTTCTTCCTTTCTCATATGCATATGCATACCTGAGTGTCAATTTGTTTCCTTTGGGGTCAAATAAAGGTTTATTTTTTTTTAGGTAAACTGGGACAGAAATGATTTTTTAAATGTTGTGTGTGTATAATAAATATATATATATATATATATATATATATATATATATATATATATATATATTTATATAATAAAAAAACAGTTTTAAGATATGCTATATTTATTGGTTAAAGTGCTCAATAGAGCATGTATATAAAAGTGGACTTTGAGGTCAACACCCAATGGCAGCAACAGTCTGTTTCATGTGTAAAAGCAATCAGTCAGGCCTGACAATTATGTTTAAGCATGAAGCACTGTCACCACCACCAACTCAATGTCCACTAGTGTTTTTGGTTATCGGTAAAAGTATTCAATATCAGATAGAGCCCATGTAAATATAAAAGTGGGCACTATGGTCAACACAGTGGCGATAGTCTGTTTCATGCTTGAATACAATTTTCATGAATGAAGATTGCATGAAACACTGTCACTATTCAGTATTGATTTTATATATATATATATATATATATATATATATATATATATATATTATATACTTGTTTACATTTGCTTTTCATCTTCTGTAGCTTTTTTTTCTATATTATGATTTTTCATTCACATCTTTTTGTAATTTTACTTATACAGTGTAACCCTGATATAAGAGAAACTCGGATATAAGAGAGATTTTATCTGGTCCCAAATTAGAGTCTGTGTTACCTAAACAAAATAGACCAAACCCGGATATAAGAGACTTCTTCTCCGGTCCCGACAACTCTCTTATATTCGGGTTACACTGTAGCAGTTAATAGGACTGAAAATGAAAAATCTGTTTTTTAACAACTCTGTAAAATTTTTCTTTAGTGAAAAATTTGACATAGACATATCTTTCACACATGAGTCATAATCACTCACTAATGTAGTTAAATATATTTTTGTCATAATGGTCATTAAAAAGCCCTTGTTTTTAAATGGGTTTATCAGAAATGAAACTTATCAGTTATCCTGGTGTCAAAAGTTATTTTAAAATTAAATTTTTAACACATGGCTTTAACTGTTTCAAACTACCAATCCAGTGACAAAAACAATCATAATGTATAGTTACTTACCTAAGTATATTTTTTCTATTTTATTTTTTTTTTAATTCAGATTATTTTCCTATCACTTTTCTTGTTTCCCTACTTATTTATCCATTCATATCTTTTCTCCTTCTTCTCCAATACATACACTTGGCTCTACTGTGACTCCTACAATTTGTAATGTACACACACACACACACACACACACACACACACACACACACACACATTTACTTGCTGTGAGCTTTCCTAACTAGAACATGCACATATCTTAACACTTAACAAGTTTATTTCCTCTTCCCAGCTTTTTACAATCTCTCTCATACATACACTTTTACTGAAAATTCAAAGCAAAAAAGAAAAATGTTTGTTTTTGCATTTCTTCTTTCTTTTTCTTTTTTAATGTGTGTGTATGTCTGTTGTCTTGTTGGAATTGGAATATATGTGAAGTAATAAGTTCAGTCTAGAAGTTGAGCATGCTCTGAACATAGTTTCTTTAATTTTTTTTTTTTAATTCTTCTCTCTTGGCAGTACATTATAGCCTGAGGATGTGCTATTGCTGAACCTCATCTTCAGTTACATCAAACTTACTTGATTATAAATACCTTCATTACTCTATAGAGCACATGCAAATTTTCTTTCCATTAGTTTATTACGTTAACAACAGATATGTTAGTACTCTGGAGATAGTCTTGCAATGTTATATTTAGCAGTAATTCCAACATGTCCATTAGATTAAAAATTGTCTATTTAAGAAAAAGACAACAAACAAAACATTTTTTTTTTAAATAAAAGTTGATCCACAAGATGGTTACACTTAAAATTGACCTTATTATGTTTTGAACTTTGTCAAATAAATGTAAAAATTTTCTATGTTAGGTACTTTTTACATTGTTATTCATTGCTTGAATGAAATGGTTCTCTTATGATAATGCATGACTAATAGTGAATGTTTCTCTAGTTGTGAAAGAACTGTGCATCAAGCATGAAGGGAAAGATTGTAGCCAAATTGACTCAAATTGTCCAAAAAGAAAGACTTCTTTTTATGTAATATTTTCATTTACTTGGTAATGGAGATGTAGGTAAGAATACATTGCTGTCTCTTGTCTGCCTTTTTATAATAGATCACAAAAGAACCTTGTTGTCCATAGTAAATTTGTTAAAAATAAATTATATTGAGATCTATAAAAAAAATTGTTTTTTCATTTCAGTATTTTCTTCAGTACTGACAGCTGATTTTGTTATTATCTTGTAAGCCTAGTAATAATTATTCTTCTCTTTGTTGTCTTTTTTTTTTTTTTAATTGTTAGAATTAGAAGACAAGGCTATGATATTTCTTAATATATCAATGTGAAGATTATCTTTTACTAAAGTAGATTACAGTATCAAAAAAGTTTTAATTTTAGTTTTTATTTAGATTTAGTGGGAGTCATGGTAATTTCCTACAAAATTTTTAAAGCTGCATGAGTTGAATCACACAAGTGTTACTTGATGTTCCTGAAGAGAAACTTGCCAAATTTCTTGTCTCAGAATCTTTTATGGTTAATGTTGGTCTTATATACCATTGGTAAGAATGAGACCATGAGATATTCTTAAGGGTGTTTTATGATAGATCTGCTTAAGATAAATTTCTTTGAATATTTTTTGTAAATAATTCTGGTAAATTTTTATTTGTTTGTTATAATTGTTTATAATTATTAATTCAGCAGCAAAACTGAAGTTAGTTAAAATTTGTCCTTGATGAACTATCAGCCAGATTATTCTGACACTACACCTTTTGAAATGACTTTAGTCATGATAGGATTTAAAGAATTCTCAAACTTGTATTGAACTGATATAGAATCTGTATTACATTCATTTTACTGCAACTAAATTTGATTTGAACTGATCTGCATTTTTTTAATAGCATAACATTTCATATCTTGTTACAAATTGGATTTAGGGCTGTTTCTATTTTTGTGCATTTTGATGTTCAATTTTTTAGCCATTTATTCATTTTGTGCATTAATATTATTTTACTAAACTTTTTATTTGATCTCTCAAATATATATTTAGATGGATAAATTAGAATGAAGCTTAAACATCTCCTTGTGAATATTGTCACAAGTTTTCCCTTGTTATCTAGGTCGGAAAAACTTTATTTTTTCTCTCTTCACAATAGAATGTTCTTTTGCTTTCTTAGGCTGCACTAGAACAAAACTAATCAAGAAGTATAGAAATGTGGATTCCCCTTTCCATTCTCTCAAAGAAAATGACTTCGTTGAAAATCAGCACTCATTTGTTCCATTTCAAGAATCATTGACTCCCGCCAAATATGCCAGAATATAATGTTTAATGAAACAATTCTCTTAGACATCTCCCCACAAAAAATGAAGGCAAAAAATATCTGTAAGCTTTGCTGTTGCAGATTATGAATTGTTTCTCTTTCTCTCCTATTTTTTCCACCATCAAGCACTTGGAACAGAATAGGAGTATTGTTGGAGGATAGGTAATAGCACAAAAGGAACAATTTCTCACCCCACATTCAAAACATATTCATTGCTGCCACTTTATATAGAGACATCTAGTCCTTTGTTAGAAGAGCTTTTAATTGATATATTTCCTCTACACACTTATCTACCACTTTTATTTTCCTCTTGTTTTCATTTCTTATCTGTCTATTGCATTATGTTGTTGAATTAATCAGAAATATTTCTTTCTCCTATTTCCAAAGCCCAATACACATTTGAAAGTTAATTAAATTCATCAGCACTTTTGTATACTGTTAGCCAATTATGTCATTATATATATTTGTCAGGTCTTCTGTCACAGACTTGACTTATGACTTGGTCTTGTTAGAATGTATTTCTGATTAAGGTCTATGCCTCAATTAAGCAGAAATACAAGATATGACATGATTAGATATGATTTATTGAGGAATATGTTAAAACCTTTTTGTTTTATTTTAAAGCTTCTTTTTTATTTATTTTTGAACTGCTGAAGTGCTGGTTTCTAATCTAGGCAATGTAAGTACCAGAAGTCACTGAAAATCTTCAAGAAGTTTATAATGTCTAATTCTTAACTGAAAATGTTAAAAAAATAAAATATTGAAGAAGTGTTTTGTGTTTTCAAAATGGACCATCTATAAATACAATTTTAATCCAATCAGATTTTGTAGAAATAAATCACTGTTACAACTATAAAGTGATGATTAAGAGATTTTTAAATTTCTTCTTCAAAACAAGACAATTCATGACTCCATATTTCAAACCAAAGAGCTATTGTTATAAATATTTATTTGTAGCATGCTATGAAATTTTCTAAGAATTGTTTATAATTTAGATAATATAAATAATAATTTAAGTTTAAAGTTGATTAAAGAACCAACATTCTTATTAGATAATCCTTGACTTTTCTATGTGAAATTCAGTACTTTACTCTTTCTGATATTTCATTTTTTAAAATTAAATTTGCATTTTATTAAAAATGCAAAACTTAAAAGGCTTTCAAATATATGAATAATATTGAGAAATTTGTTATGTAACAATAGCCATTATCAAAATGATTTCAATTTTGTTGTTGCTTTTTTTAATCTAGGAATATTTGTGGAAAATCATATTCAACTTGAATTTGGAGAGAAAATCTAATATTTCACAAATTGTATTTTACTTTTTTCTTTTGAGTATATTTTGACAATTTATGACTACTTGTCAGTGTTTTAAGGCTTTATGAAGTAAATTCATTTAAAATGTATGACAAACTTAAGTTTTGATAAGTTTAAGAAAAAAGCTCTTAGTTTAAAATTATTCTCTATACTTAACTATAAACATTGCATTGGTGCAGTTTTCATTGACTATTTTAATAAAAAAAAAGAAAAAACAAATCCGTTTCATTTTCATAACACTCACAATTTATTTAATGATTATAAAATGTTTGAAATTAATGTTGACTGAATAGATATGTCTTGAAACTTTGAATATCTAAAATATGTTAAAAAAAAAAAATGGGAAATGTTTTTCACTTCATATCTTTTTGGTTTGTCTGAAGAGAAATTGTACCTACTTTGAAGTAGATTATATACTATGCAGGTACTTTGAAACCTCATTCTCCCTCTAACCTTTCCTCAGCAAGTGCAGGATTATAGACACCCTGATTAGGAATGGAATGTTGAAAAATATCTTACCTAAGTGTGATTTGTAATTGTATTAACTTTCTGAGAGATTTTCATTTATATACTCACACTCAGATTCTAATTAAAATATATTTCATGTTAATAAGACAGTTGGTAGGAGTTATAGTGTGTTCATCTTGCAGTTACATGCAGTCCAGAAGCAATATTTGATTCTTTTAGAGTTTTTAAATTTTAATTCACTTACATAATTTGAATAAAAAGATCAATTTTTTTAGGAAATAGGTTATCTGCTAATAATTCAAATTGAATAGGAAATGATTTCATCCTTTGACACCATCACCCAAAGAGATATAACAAAAACCAAAGTTGTCATACAGCTTTTTATAAACCTTTACTAATTTGTTATTTATGCTCTTTTGTTTTTTGTCCACTGTTTTCTGTTTCTAATTGCTTGGTAATCTAACTTTTCATATGGTCATTCCACGGAACATATTTGAAAAAGTTGAAAATTTATTTTCTTGTTTTTATAATGAATTAACAATACTTGGTTGTGGTATTCAAATTTCAACTTGACTGTAAAAAATTTCAATTTTAAAAATCTGTTGACATCTCATATTTATGAGCCATAGTAATTCACCTGTTATGAGTTTGAATGCATAGCTGAGTACATTTTCTGGATTTAAAATGACTAAAATAAGTTCAGTTCTTTAGAAATCTTAATCTTTATTTAAATTCAGACTATAAAAAAAGCATATCTTTTGCTTCAGAGTAAGATTAAGTTAATGTTTTATATATGATAAGCAAAGAGCGTTTTTGATTTATGTATATAATTCTTAAATATATCAAAAATGAAAGGTTAATAAATTGATACTTATAAGTTAAAGTAAACAAAATATAAACCTTTTTTATCAAGGTTAAGTTGTGGTATAAAAATTGCATTTGGATTAAACTAATGTTCGAAAAAGTATATGTAAAAAGTTTATTTCTTTCAGAAATAATTGAAAATTAGGTGCTAAAATGAGTTTTATGCTATTTTAAGTCTATGTCAGAACAGACTTGCTGTTTGATCAATTGCACTCCTCACTCAGTTTTATGTTTTTTACTTTAATGTTTAATTGAAGTTGTCACTGTTACAAAATTATTTTTCATATTTCATTTTCTCATTAAAATTTATTTATGCTCCTCTATTGATTTTATGAAAACTTTAAACATTTGCCATGTTTGTAATATGGCATATAGTTTTAAAAAAAAAGAAAGTGGTTAATTTTCCTGTTATATAAATACTTGCATTAATTCTTAATAATTGATTTGTTAAAAATTGCCTCTTTCATTATAAAATTTCATCATTTATGCCAGTTTGATTTGTTTGTCACTACATGCATGAGCAGTTTATAATAGACTAAGTTTGTAAATGTTTCATTTTGAGTTGAATTTACCTTTATTTTGTGTTACTGTATATTGATTGATACCTAGCAACCTTGGTTTGTTACAGCTATCTAAAAAAAAAATTTTTAATAGTGTGTGTTAATAGACACCTACCTATGAAAGTATTTTAATATATATGGAGAGACTTGGATAGATAAGCACAAACAGTTCAAACTACAATTAGTTGGTGATGTCATAATTCTCTTTGCATGATTCACAATAATGATGATTTTATTTGACATTTTCATTTTCATATTCCCCTTCAAGAAGTTGAACATATATAAAAAACAAAACAAAAAAAAAAACTCAAGTTGACTATGTATACTGGGATACTGAAAAGTATTCAGCCCACTAAAATAGGAAAAGGAAGATATTGATATTTAGCTAGGTTTTGGGAAGTTAGTTGGGCTGACAATTTTTTAACACTCACTTATACATTCATACACACACACACACACACAGTTTTATGTGCCAAGTTATTCAATTGTACTGTCCTTTTTTTAATCATTCTCATTTCTTAGAACAATTTCACTTGTTGGTGTGTTGACTACTTGTCAAACATCAACTTTTTTACCAGAGAAATTTTTGTCTTTTGTATCAGTCATCAATATTTAAAAAAGTTAAACTTTTTTTTTTTTTTTTACTTACCAACTTGTACATGTTCTGGAAATATTGATATTTATACAGATATTATACCTAGCTAAACTTTAATGAAGTGTCATTATCATCAAAGTTATGTTATGTTAGAAATATGAAAATCTGTAAAATATCTTACTTGGAATATGAAAACCTAAATGCATATTTTAGGATCTTGCTGGCCTAAATTTTATTTTTTTCTTTAACTCTTAGGTTTTCTGTATTGTTTAGATGATGCTATTTGTGTGTGTATATATATATATATATATATATATATATATATATATATAGAAATTATACATGCACACCCAAACAAAGTGTGAATGAATTAGATTAATAGTTGTACATGTAACAATGTTTACTCCTTATTGAGCAATAAAAGCAATCAAAAACTAAAATGTTCTATCAAAAATTAACAGTAAATACAAGATTAACATAGGAAATCTGCATGAGGAAAATATATATATATATGTATGTATGTTTTTTAACTCTGTAAGAAAATAACTATTTAGCCTGTGGCTTTTCCATGATGAGATACTAATGGCATGTTTTTAAAATGTTTTCTCTTTTGTTTTAATCAATGATAATACTTATTTGATGTTTTCTTACCAATCATCTTAGGATAAAAAAAAATCAAGAAGCTAAAAGAAAGTGAAAGTAAAAGAAACCGATAAAATTAGCAATAGGCAGAAGTTACAACTCTGCAGTCTAGAATAAACCAGGTTCGTCATTTGCCTGTTTTACTGAGATTTGTTTTTTCTGTGTAAAAAGTAAAAACAACGAAACTTGGCTGCTTTAAAATAGATTAATTTAAATCAGTAACAGTCCTGATGTTGATGAAAGAGAAAAATTTCATTGATATTTCTGTTAGTCAGTGGAGTTTTCATTTCAGACTAATCTCAAAGAACAATAAATGTTTGTCGATCTACATATTTTCTCACATACACACACATTTGCTGCATATGTTTATGGAATATATGTAATTTGCTTAACATACATAGATGTTTTTTTTTTGTTTTGTTTTGTTTTTTTAAGTGTGTGTGTGTGTATTCTTAGTTTTCTCCCATGTAGACAGGCAGTCCATGAACACTGTTTCTGTTTTTTTTCCTTTCAGTTTCTTTTTCTCTTCTTGCACATCTTCATCACACAGTGCAAACTTTTCTTCTTTGTCATCATAATCAAACTACTTCTTTTTCTTCTCTTTCTCTTCACTCCCTAGCTCTAGTCCACTCCTAAACTATACTCTTCTTGCCACCAACACCTTTACATTTTCAGTATTGTCCCAGCTTGGCATGCAAGCATGTGTAATTAAAGCTGCTATATAAAAGGAAAAAAAGGGGGGGACTTGGGAGAAAAAGTCTTGACTGTAGAACTGCTGCAATGTTTACCTTAGGTAACTACAGGGCTGTTATTGTTCTGTCGATGACTTCTCAAAGACTTTGTGTGTGTGTGTGTGTGTGTACGCACGCACAGTTAGCACACATTATTTTCCTACTATGTTACTATTTCTCCAGTTCTTTCATTTCCTCTTTTTCTCTCTCTTATCAGCTGTTCTATTCTGTTCTTTGGTTTTCTTCCATCTCTATTTTTCACTTCAATCTCCTCATTCTTTCTTTTTATTTAACTTCTTCCTTGTTTTCTTTTCTCTTTTCCTTTCTTATCTTTTCTTCCTTCTCATTCTCTTTTCTTATCTTTTCTCTTCCTTCCCATTTTCTATTTCTTCCCTTTTTCTTTCTTTACTTTTTTTATTTCTCTCTTATTTCTTTCTTATTCTCTTTTCTTTTGAACTTCCTTCTCACAGCATATCTATCCATTTTTTTTCTATTTTGTTGCTCTATTTCTATGGCTTTTCTTTACTTTATTTTTCCCTCACTTTTTCTTTCACCTTCCCCCCCCTTCTTTCCAACTGTCGTGGATTAAAGTGTGTTTCTATCAGAACATAGTTAATTTTGACCTACCACAGCTAACGGCAATTCATTAGATAATGTTTGATGTCGTTAAGCTTTTTCTTTTCTTTTTTTTATACTTTCTATAACTCTTTCTGTCTTTTTATTTGATTTTTTTTTTTTTTTTTTTTCAGCAACTTCTTTGTAGATTTTATTTTTATTTTTTTTTCAGCATTGTAGAAGTATTATTGATTTAACATTCTGCAATCTAATATAAATCGTCGTAAGGCTTACGGGAGATTTTTCTTGGTTTGCTTGTTATTGAGTCTAGGGAAAATACATTGGTTGTCCATCTTCTTCCACTTTCGACCCTTTACTTCTCTCTCTTTCAAAGTGTCCTGTGTCTGCTATCGATTTTGAAACTTGTTGTTATTGACTTGGATGATCAGCTGACCATAGCCGCCCGCTTGACACACCCAGGTGATGTTTACAAGTTAGTACTGTTCAGTGGCGTCATCAGAGTTTCAATGTCTGTTCATTACCCCTGCTGTATAGAAGTTAATTTCGAAACAAGTCTCATTTCAAACCTCATACCTGACTAAACTGTTCAGAAGATTTAAGATATCAAAATTCAGTTCTCAGTTAAAGCTGAACCCAAAAGAGTAGAAGTGATGAGAAACGTTTGACTTGTATTATTTCCTCTTTTCTTTGTTTTGTATTAATTAAAAATGGCTTTTGTAATCGTCATTATGCAGAGTAAGTGCTTTTTGCAAACAATCATCTTCATTAATAGGAAAAAACACTTCCTTGAGGACAAGCTGGGAATGTGTTGTTGAGTATGAAAAAGTAGTTGAAGTACTTAAGATGACCACTGACAACCAGTAAATACTGGATCACCATAACTTGATGGCACATAATGATACAAATGATTTAATTCACCCAAATTATCACAACAAACCAACTAGGTTAAACACAGTGTATCTATTCATTTGAAGGAAAAAT
Source organism: Acanthosepion pharaonis (assembly GCA_903632075.3). NCBI lineage: Eukaryota > Metazoa > Mollusca > Cephalopoda > Sepiida > Sepiidae > Acanthosepion > Acanthosepion pharaonis. Next base: position 415,587 of record CAHIKZ030005331.1, on the reverse strand, counting down.
TACAAAGAACAAAATCTCATTTTTAAAACTTTGCACATTCCAATTGAAATAATAAATTATCCCCATGTGTACATTTTCTGAAATTTGTTAACTTCAAAACTTGGATCAACTGAGAAAGAAATGAACTCTTAATGTCAGAATCATTTGCGCTAAAACTGACTTGTAACTACTATTCACTTAGTTCTTTTTTCATTTATTAATAACCTTCTAAATGTTACTTTTTAAACATTTTAGTTTTCAAAAGTAAATAATATACTTTCACTCCAATTAATCATTTTTATAGAGGAAAAAATTAAAGTATTCTGTTTTCATTTAGTGCAAAAAGTAAATCTTCAGTTTTCATTTTAGGTTGAAACAATTCTATTTTGTTAATTTTTTTTTTTTTTTTTTTTTTTTAATAAATTTCAGGAGGATTTTTTTCCCTCAAATATAAACTTCCATGATTTTTTTTGTTATAAAATTGCTAGAGCAGGGTAATTACTTTTTACATGTGTTTATGAATAAAAAGACATATTTTTACAAATAGTAATGTCTTTTATGGTATAAGCTACATAATACTGAAGGTTTTTTGTATTCTCTAGATGTACACTATTTACATTATTCAGACTATTGTCACCATATTTATTACAACGTTTCAGCCATTGTACGCTCCGGCCTTCTTCAGATGGTTCAGTTCGACATTCCAACCACCTGAAGAAGGCCGAAGCATACAATGGCTGAAACGTAATAAATATGGCGACAAAGATGAGGACAATAGTCCAAATAATGTAAATAATACCTCATCTCAGAAATATAGACAGATACTTTTTAGATGTAGTTTATTTATATCATTTTTTTTACCTACTCATTTGTTTTTTTTTTTTTATTGAGATACAAAATTTTAATTAAAAGATATTTCTCAGAAACAAGAATGTAATTTCTTAATATTACATTTTAAAAATATTCTGTTGTGAAACCAAGTTTTCTTTTCTACTTTTAAAATTCAGTTCACAAAAGTCATGGTCTAGCACACACATAACTCCTGCATAGAAGATTGTAACCTTTGATGATTCAATTAGAAGTGGGTGTAGATAGCATTAGCTACTTAACATGACTCATCTGTAATCTTAGATTCTATCAAGCAATCAAGACTTGTAACTATTGGTGTTTTATTTAATAATTTTAATTCAAAATATGCATTAACTAGTCTTTTAAAATTTTTGATTTTATAGAAACCATCAATAACATAAATTTAATTTTGTGTGTTTAATTTTGAAAGGATTCATTTTGCATGTAACCTTTTAACATTTGTACTTTAATTTATTTATCTCATTGAATGAGTAATGATATTATCCAAAAAGGTACAAAAATAGTAAATTATTTTCAAAGACTTGTTTCAAACATTTATATATATACACACATATAACAATGCAGGTATGCATTGATAGGCTTTCTGTACTGTATCTAATAAGATATTCATAACCTTTTTTAAATTTAGTGATTTCTTTTGTAGAAAACATTTTCTCTCTTTCCATCTGTTTTTGTTTTCAAAGAGTCCACAAGATTCTGTCAGGTATCTTCATATTTTGAAGACCACTGTTGTATTTGCAATACAGTTTATGACACAGCAAACTTAGAAAACCCTGCAAAACTTTATTGCAATACAACTTCAAGGAAACTTGAAGCTTACATTTTGAAATAGAATTCTTTCTTCAAATCTTCAAAATGAGATTATGCATGCATGTATGCTCACATGTCTATTAAGTGTACACATTTCTAAAATTTCTCTCTCTCTCTCTTTTTTTTTTTTTTTTTTTTTTTTTTTTTTTAAATTATCAAAATAAACAGGAAATTATAAAATCTGAGGTTAGGTTCTATTTCATTCTCAATTTATTTCAGAAAAGTCATCAAAGTTCAAATGAAAACCCATTTGTTCAATACAAATAAGTATCCCTAACAATAGATAAGTAAAGAAACTTGAAACTTAATTATTATTGTGGTCCACTTTAACTAAAGGATTACAAATCTTTGAGTAACTAATCTTCAGCCATGTAGATATTTCTATTACACATTTTTGCAAACATCTTTTGAACAACTCAAACAAACTCTGAATTTAATACATAGATATTTATGAATACACTATCAGTTTTGTTATAATATACTTAAATATATTTTTTAATTGAATAGCAATGTACACCATAAATGAAGTGTTTTTTTAAAAATACACTTTAATTTTAGACAAATAGAATGATGTAAAAATAAAGGAAGTAAATTTTTCACCTGGTCTTTGACTATAAGTATAATACATTTTCTTCTAACAATACTATAAGTTACTATTAAAGCCCAAATCTATATATTGATGGCTAATTCTGTTGCCAGCTTTAAAAGTACTTTGAATAATGCAATCTATTTGAAAAAGTTCAATACAATAATTTTTGCATAAAATGATCTTTTAAACATTGTTAGTGATATAAAGAAATGCTTTTTACATTGTCACTGCTTAATATTTTTCACTAACAATAAATATAAAACTAAGTAAATATTTGCCATTCTCTTTTTCCTTTGTATGAATGAATTTATATTTTTCTTCTCATTCCAAATCTCACTTTGTCTAAAAGATACTTTAAGCCCCCATCTATCTCTTCCTCCTTCTACTTCTCTACATAGACACAAGCACTTTTCATCTGAGTGATGTTGACAATGATGTGCCATTCTATGACATTTCATTTGAAATGTACATGACTCTTTGTCATTTATTCAAAAAGGTGATGGCGATGATGCTACCTCTTGGAGATAAATTTCTAGGATTATTACGTCCTACTGGAGAAATATCATTAAGATTATCTTTATACAAGAATTTTATTTAACAACTAAATCCTCTTTAATGCTTTAGGTGAAAATAATAAGTTTTGTTTTTTCTTTGTTATCCTAAAGAAACAAACAAGCAAAAAAAATAATACCATAGATTAGGATAGATTGAAATAAGGATACAAGTTTTTAATGGAGTTCATTTGTGTCTTAAGAAGAAAATCTTGCTTCTTAATCAGCACAAAAGTGTAAGTTTGGTCAATAAAAAAAATTTCACTTCAAAAAGCTGCTATTTTCTTTTTTTTTTTCTTGCCTTTTTTGTTTTCATTTCAGATTACTTTCATAAGAAAATTTCTATTGTGCCTGCTGCGCTAAACTGGTTAAAAGTGTGAAGTTCAGATAACTTTACAACGCAGCATAAATAGGATTTTATTGTATCACATTGAAATTTAGAATTGGTTGATAGTAAAAAAAAAAAAAATGTTTAATAAAAACAAAACAAAATTGCCTACCTTAGAAAAATAGTGCAGAAATTGTATAGTCATTTTCTGTCTGTGGTTGACTTAAAACAATACTAGTACATTTCTTTGTAGAACAGATTTATAATATTAGTAAAACATTAATTTCTTTTCAGCTATGAATTTAAAAGATGTTGAGATTTGTGGAACAATTTACTAATAGCTGATTTATCTAAAATGACTAGACACTCTTTGAATTCTCTGCATTTTGTGCTACAGTCGGAAGAAAATTGCACAAAAAGGAATCAGTCCTCTCCCTTTGATTAAAAGGAACTGTAAAATAAAATTGCTTTCCAAATGTTACATATTGATAAGACAGAAATACAGTTTGTTTTAATATTCTGTTTAGATAAAATATTAAATATGTATTTTACAAAAATGTATCTTTCCTTAACTCATCTTATTGCTGTTGAAATCTTTTTGAATTTTAATCTGGAAATTTTCAAAGCAGCAAATGAGAAATTTGAATTGTAATTCCTAGATTTCAGTGTTTATTACAATCTTAAAGTTTGAAGTATTCCTTGGTTTGAACCTCTACTTTTCAATATTAAGCTGACAGGATTGTATAAAATATTTAATTCATTCAAAAGACTATTTCTATAAATAAATGAAATGTAAATTTTTGTTTTTAATTTCTTCTCATTTTTTTCTCTCTTTATATTCTAACACTGATTTATTCTTTGCTCAAAATGTTGATCCTGTTTTATTTTTGCTGTATAATGCAACTCTTTATGCTCAACTATTATTGAAAACTAACTCACTGGCTTAGGGCTAATCCTTTTGTGTTTTTTTTTTTTTTGTTTTTTTTTGTTAAGCTATTTGAAAAAAAAATGAAATTAATTTTTTCCTTTCATTCATTTCTCTCTTTATTTTTTATTCGGATTGTTTACACAGCTAAATTTATCCGCATTTTCTATGGGGAAATTTAGATGGAAAATAAAGCCATATTCTTTAAACAAGGGTCCTTACTAAGAATCAATAGAAATAGGCTAGCACATTAGACAAAAAATGAAACAGATTTCTTTTTTTCTCTAAATGGGTTTTGATTAAAATACAATAATTTTCACAAAGAAAGGTTTCATTTTTGATACCTTTAAGAGATGTTTTGTCATGTAAACATGAAAATTAGTCCATTTGTTAAGTATAAATACGTTTTTTTTTTTTTTTTTTTGTTTTTTTTTTTTTTTAATTTGAAGTTATCTTTTAAATTAAAAATGTGTGTCTTCCTCACTTATATTTAAATTTTAGTGAATGCCATTTCATTTTTTTGAAGATGACATGTAGGGACAAAACTTTATTCAGATAGAAAAATTCTAATAACCTTGGTTATAGATATATATTAATAACACTAGCATTGAAACTTTATATAGTGTAAACCTGATACATTATATGCTGATCCTCAACCAGGTAGTTTATTTTTCTTTTTCTTAAAATTATTTCTTTCTCATTTGTACTTTATATTTTAATAAGTAAACAAAGATAGCTTCCTTCAAATTTCATTTACATTCTGAACTCTGGTTAATCAATAAAGCATTTTTCAGATAACTTTTGCGATCAAATTACTTAATCCTCTCAAAAATCTTATCCAAGATTTAATGAAGAAATTTTATTTGTTTATTACTTATTTCTTTGGAGAATGTTATATTTTATGATTTATATCTTAGTAACTTGAATTTTGATTGTATTTTTCTTGGTTTTAAGTTAAAATCTTAATATTTAAAGCTAATAACTTTTGCCATTTTCTCTGTGCAATAGTAGATTCCTATTTGTAGTGTTCAGCTTTATAAGAAGTAAAATAAGTAATTTTTTCCTAACTATTTGTTCTGAGTTGTTACCTTTGTTTTTGTTTTTTTTTTTTTTTTTTTTTTTTTTTTTTTTTTTTTTGTTGTCCTCTCCCTTCAATGTCGATTAAAACTTTTCTGATGATTGTGTGTAATTGATAGCAAAAATGATGATATAACCAATTCCTTGATTATCTCATATATTCATTGGATTCTGTAAAATTATTTTTAAAGATTAAACATTAAAAATGAAAGGAAACAAGACATAATACTACCTATGTTTGAAAATGGTTAAAATCATATCATCATCTGTTGTGATTGACTGAAAATTTGAAACCTTACAAATAAAACTGCAGCATGGGATATGTAGAGAAATGGGAGATAAATGACCAAATCAATTTGTTTATTTATGACTGGGATTATCTTTCAGATCAGTTTAAATTTTGTTTCTCTCATTTTTTTTGTTCACAATCAATGTATTTACTTGGTTAAGCCAGAATAGATATGGTAGCAATTTTATGTTTTCACATGTGTGTCAGTATATCACAGTTGCTTACTCAAAAATTTAATGAGTTTAAACTTTTGTCAGTATCACAAATACAAAACACTTTGATTAAAAGGGTTATTTTTCCCTTGTTTTGAAACCAGTTTCCTATTGTTTTAAAATGGTAACTTATTTTTAGGATGGAGCCTTTCCTTTTTTGTCTTCATGACTGAAGAATTTTCAATCATGTTATATTTTATGGATATTCTAATTTTTTCTAGATGCAACATTGACCATATGCTTTGGGCAAAATTGAAAAATGAGGTTTTACTGTTAACTCAGTATAGTATGGTAATCAGTCTCATCAAGATCCCTAACATTTGTATTCATTTATACTACTAAAATATTTACTGCTGGTATTTCAGTTTAATTTTATTTTTATTTATTTATTTGCACTTTAAATCATTTTTCTTATAAATGAATGTTTTAATTAGCCTCTCTGATCTCAGTTTGTAACCATGATTTTGAATTGCATATAGATAAAACTGTAAGAGAAAAATATTTTTTTCCTACATTTTGAAACTTTTTTCTTAAGTCTAGAGAAAGCTTTCTTGTCAACTCATATTAAGTATTGTATTTTACAATTGTGTATATTTCATAGATTTTACAAGTCTGTAATGGATAGAATGTTTTTTCTATTAAAATGAGTTTTCTTTCATTAAATTAAAAATATAAAAAAAAATCTATGAAATAACACTTGAAATTAGAATATTAAACCTTTTTGAGGTTCAATCCACTTCATTAAACACTGGGATATGCTAATAAAGATGTACTTTATTTGTACTTGAATGTACGTAGATAGCATTTTGAATTGAAGCAAGAGTAGATTTTCAACATTTGTTGAAGTAGAAAATTAGCAGATCATGTCATGATTTATTTAAATAATTAGTATTTTTCAATTTTTACTTGCTTATTAAGAATTTTTAATTATCTTTCTTTTTATTCACTCAGCTGCTTTTGGCATTAAACAAAAGCCTAAAAAAAATTAGACTACATTAGGAATATTTTATAAACACACACACACACAAGTAATGAGGTGTCAAAGGTATCTACTAGGGAGTTTTAAAAAATGGTTAATTTTCTCTAACCTTTCACTTAACCTTAAACTCTTGATGCATATTCTTATAACATCTCAAGCAAGTGAAAAGTAGACAGAAAAAGAATAGTTTGGTATTGGGACTTGCTGAAGGAAAAAGGACATTTGATTCAATTCAATTGTAGTGAGTCTCAGAACAAGGGTTAAAAAATAAATAAATAAATGTTTTTTTTTTTCTTTTTTTTTTTTAAATTAGTAAGAAAAATATTTCCAATTTATAATTGCATGGATGATTTTTGTTTGCTTTTTTTTTTTTTACATAGAAATTTCATTAAGTTGTTTAAATTGATAAATTTTTCAGAAAATATATTTTTCTGTTTATGTAAAATATATGCAAACTTGTATATGTGTTTGTGTCTGACATATTCTGATGTATCATGAATATTTTTTCAGTAAAAAAATTTCATCTTAGTATATTGTTTGATAAATGTCAAATAAACTGTATTCTGTTTTTTAGTGTTTGTTATTTAAATGGTTTTGTAAGCTCATTTTTCAAGTGATATAAACATTAATAAAGACAAGTCTAAGAATTAATTTTTTTTTCTCTAAGTTTATTTGTAATTGTGTTCATAAGGAATTCTTTAATGCCAGTCAATGTTCAGTAAACAGCACAAGTTGAATTTCTCTGTCAGTGAATGTTGTAATGTAACAATAATATTACAAGATGAGGTTACTTCTCTCTTGGTCATATATATATATATATATATATATATATATATATACACACACTCACACACACACACACTTTAATCTAGGTATATACAGAACTATATTAAAATGATTTTCTATATCTCCTCAAAGAAAAATTTTACTCAATTGTTATAAATAAAAATTTACATTTGATTTAGAAAAATTGGTTTTAGTTGTTTTGATATTTGATGGATATATGAGTGTATGAAAATATCTTGCTAACAGATTTTTCTGTGTTATATTTTAAAATCTAGATCCTTAGTCTCTTTTTAAAGATATTGTATTTTGTTTAACAGAATAACATTTTTTAAAATTAATAGCATTATATTATTGGCATGTAGATATTTTGACAATTTATATTAATACAAATATCAAGTTTTGTATATTTTTTAACCGACTTTATTTAATATTTTTAATACTTATTGAATATTACTAAATTATCAAAACAAAGACAAAATAAAAAAGAATAGAAAAGATTATTGATTATTTTATAGTACAATATAAAATATTTTGTCACTGAATACATATTGTCTACTTTTATTTAAATAAATATTTTGAAGTAAAAGTGTAATTAAAATATCTTTTTTTTTTTTTTTTTTTTAAACAAGAAATATAAACTATTTATGAAATGTTCCCCAGATATACATTTAAATTTTGCTGACAACAGCTTTGTACATATGAATGTTTTTTGTGAAATTATAAGCATGCAAAGTAAATTATATTCAAAGATTGCTGAAAAGTTCTCAGTTCAAAATTCTGACCAAATGACCAATCATAGATAGATATGACTGATATAAAATTTGCTGAGAAATATAGATGTGAGTATGTGGGTGACACAGAAGATATGAATGAATGGTTATATATATATATATATATATATATATATATATATATATACTCATTATAGTTTGTGTGTGAACATAGATTGGAAGTTTATTTAAAGACCAATGTGATCTTTTTATATTTTCATGCACTATGACTCATTCTGGTGTAGTATATTTAACTTAATTTACTATTTTAATGTATAACTTTCAAATCATTTTGTATGCACAAAATATTGTTAACCTGTTATATTCCTCTTGATTTTGAGGTCATTTTTTAAATATATCTAACTCCTTTTTTTTATCCTTTGTGTTTAATATTTCCATATGGGCTAACTCAGAATGCACTCAGATTTTGTACCTAAGACTTGCAAGTTGACACCAGTAAAGAGATTTTTAATTATTTTATTTATATTTATTTTTGTATATGTGATTTTTTTTTTTTTTTTTTTTTTTTTTTTTTTTATTAAATTCCAATTCTTCTCGTAACAATTTAGTTTTTTAATCATTTATTCATACATATTGTCATCAAAGGACATTTCTTTTCTCTTTTCTAAAATTTATGCTTTTTTATCTCTTCAGAAATTTTTATATCTATGTTAATCATTCTACAAAAGAGAAAATCACAAAATCTCTGATTAACCATTTGGGTTGTTTGTTTGTGTTTGGTATTACCTCATATCCAGAAACATGTTTTTGTTTTTTTGGGGTTTTTTTCTGCTCTTAACGGAATTTATGTTTTCAAAAACAAAACAACAAAAACCATAAGGACTAATATGATAATAATGAGAACATAAATGAACTGAGAAAGTTACTTTGAGATGGAGGTTTGTAATCTCTAAATATTTCTCCTTTTTATCTCAATGGCCAATGAATGAAAGAATATTTTTTTTTATAGCAGAATTTAATGGAAACAGTTTTAGCATAGAGAAATTAGTGTTTTTTTTCCTTTCAACATGAAAAAAAGGCTTCAGTAGTACTAGAAATTGAGAATATGAGAATAGATAAAAAGGGATTTTTTGATTTGTATAAGAAAACTGTAAAAATGAATGATAATTGTTTTTTGTTATAAGTAACCGTTACAGACTTAAAGGTTTTATAAGAAAGTATATGGCTAGTTCTTGAAGCAGCTTCAAGGTTTTGTCTGTACAGTGAAATTTTTGCCTAAACAATGATTTCAGAGAATGAAAAGCTTTCATTTTAAAACCAAAATTAATGAAATAAGCTTTCTCTTAATTATTTATTCACAAAAATTTTAATCAACTGATATTAAACAGGAAAGGTATTTTCTGATTTGAAACCAGATTTCATTCTGACCTCCCCAATACTGATAAAAACTTAGAGCATTTAATTTTTTTTTTTTTTTTTTTTAATCATTTCACATCAAGCAAAGCAATAGTCACTAAGATGGTTACTGAGTGTTAGAGAATATGAGAAAAGAAGAAACTCTATTGAGAGAGAACAATAAAAGAACAAGAATTTAAAAAAAAAATGGAAGATAACTATTGACATTGCATTTAAATTTTTGAAGATCAAACTTGATTGGGAAACAAAATGCTAGAAGAGTTTCACAAGTGAAAAGTGTGATAAAGAAACTGTTAGCATAGAACTTATGTTGACATCTAGCCATGTAAAATGATGAGACTGAGAAAGGAACTGAAGTTGATACACACACATGAAAAATAAGAAATCAACATAACAACAATATAAGCATCCCAACTAGTGCATAAATTAATTACATCATACTTAGCATGAAAATGAGTAAAACAGCAGTTAATTGCTGAAAACCTCCTGAAGAGTGGAGTGAACCGAACAATTACAAAAGGTATCATTTATGAGACTCTGGAGCTCAGGGTGTTGAACATAACATAAGTGACATTTTATTTGTATTAATCACACACACACACACACATATATATATATATATATATATATATATATATATATATATATATATATCCAAATGTAAAAAGAACAAAGAGTAAGATTTCAGCATTCAAAACATTAATTTAAAACAGGACTCAATGCAAAAGTAGAGCAATAAATATTTATTTATTATATAGTGTTACATTAGAACATGCACATACCCACTACAAAACTGTACATCTTGTTTCAACATTAAAAATTTTTTTTGTTTCATCAGGTGGGAAATCATGATATATATATATATATATATATATATATATATATATATATACTGACTAGCTCTGTTTAATTTTTTTTACTATAAGCTTCAAGTTTGTATAGATACAGGATCAAATTTATAGAGAAACTGTTCAAAATTCAAGATAATTTTGTTTAAGTACTTTTAACCATCTCTATTCATTATCAATCAAGATAAAAATTATTGGACCAAAAAGCATAAGCATTGAACTGTTCCTCTGTGAATTTGATCCAAATGTATAACAAGTGGAAAAATGTAATACGGTCTGCTTAATAAACAGACCTACCTTGTTAGTTTCAATAAAGCATTTGAATGAATGTCTACTGCCTGTTTTGAGCATGTGCACACACGCACACACACGATTGGTCCAAATAGTATCCAGTTATTTAATATTAATGCAAAATTAGCCAACCTAGAGCTATGATGTCCTCTTCAAATATTCCTCTCAGGACATCATACTTATTCCAATTTCCCTTGTACTTTTCTAGATTGTCACTGTTAGCTGCCTTGTTTTATTCTCCTTAATCTCATCTATTAACTACATTAATAAAAATTCCCAAATTTTCTTTCAAATAATTTTTATTTTCTAAAGTACTTTTAATCTCACTGGAGACCATGTTTGTAACAAATAAATGTGTTGTATAAAAATACTAAATTAAAATACTACAATTAAAAAAATCTTTTTAAAAAAATCACATAAGTTACCTCCCTTGTATAGCAGTTAAAAAATATTTTAAATTTGCAGTGTTAATGCATAACACATCCATAGATATGCAACCCCTGAAGATGGTCTCAGATGTGATTGAAAGTACTTGGGGAAAATAAAACAAAATTTGGAATTTTTCATGATCAATTTTCTACAGCCACCAAGAAATTAATTTGTGGATTTGAAAGGATTAAAAATAAAATAGACATAATAGATCTAAATTATTTAACCAAACATGCTTCTAAAAATGCTGCCTAAACAAATAAAAATATATATATATATATATATATATATATATATATATATATATATTACTCCAGTGTAAAATTAATTGTATGCTGAGTGCAGTAAAATCATTTAATGATTGGATTGATTACTAAACACTTTTTATAAAGCTTTGAACTTTTAATCAAAGTATATATTGGTCAAAGAAATTAAATAGAATTTCTGTATTCTTTTCTGATATACCTTTCTCCACTCAAGATGCCATAAAATGATCAGCCATGTACCATAATCAGTTCAGCTAACAGGGGGTATCCCCCCATGGTGGGGTTGCATAGTCTCCAGGCAGGGATTTCAGAGTTTGAGGAGAAATCTTTTACTTTTTCTAGTTTTCTATTTACAGAATTTTCTTTATTGAATTACAATAGATTGGCATTCTATTGAACTTTTTTTGTTTATTGGAGAATCCTTCAGTTTATTTATTTATTTGATAATTAGTTATGAATTAAAACAAATTACTCTACTTGTATTCATATTTAAAAATTCAAAATTTTTTATTGCTATTAAATTTGTAAAACTCCCTTATAAAAATAATCCATTTTATATGTAGTAATATGGAAAAGAATGATTATTTTTAATGATATATACGTATTATTTGGAATTCACCTTTTGAGTTGGACGATCTTGGAAAGTGGGGTGAGGATGACATTCTGATTTATGGTGAAAATGTGCAATGGGCAAAAAATTTGAGAAGCACTGACTTAATATGTCTACATGACTAGAGACAAAACTGGCTCAACATCTGGGGTAATTTTTTCCTTAGGTAATTTATCTATAAGCTGTATATGACTATTGATAATGACTGTACTTTGATTTTAGATAAATAAATATATAATGTGTGTGTGTGTGTGTGTGTGTAGTGTCAAGTTTTTTTTTGTTTTGTTTTTTAATATTTATATATACTCTTGATGATGGTTATTTCTTAGATGACTGTTTAAATTAGAATTCCTGTTAAATATGTACTACTTGGTGGGTATTTTGAGTTAGCTCTTTAATAAAATTAACTACATCATTGGAATTTGACTATAAAAATAAAATTACTACTTGTTATGAATATAAAACACTTTTACAAAAATCTGAGCAGTAAACAAAATTGGTTTCATATGAAATCCAAATATTAGCTAGAGTTTTTAAGATATTCCATATTAGTAAATGTTTTTGAAAGTTATAGAATTAAATAAAAATTTCAACAAATTTTGCTCTTGCCAGCGAATTCAATGTCTTTTTTTATTTAGTGCTAACAATTATTTTATTTCCAGTCAAATCAATCATGAACTTGTATAACCATTTTGTCTGGTTATTTTCTAAGAAATAATTTTTCATTATGAATTGATGTCATAATAAAAACATTATCATGTAAATTAAAGATTACATTGAGATTTTTTCTTGTCATAACTGATTTTGCTGTGGATTATTTTCTACTTTTTTTTGTTCTACACAATATTTATAATATGCTGTTATCTATGGTCAGCAATTTAGTAAAATTATTCTCTTGTTGAAGATTTTTTTTTTTTATTTCAATGCAGAAAAAAGGGAAACATAAAATGACCTTTTGGTTCCACATTCTCCAGTGATCATCAGTTGATATGGAAAATTGTTAATTATTCCAGTTGTATGAAATAAGTCTTGGTTAAGATTTGTCTAATCATCTTCAAATGACATGGTATAAGCATAAATCTCCTCATCTATTCAATTGAAAAAGGTAAAACAATAATAAAAATTCTCAACAAAAGATCTGTGTTTAGCATTCAACCTGCTTCATAGGTTATAAAATGCAATGGGTTGTTTATCCAATCTAAATGCATTACAGGAGTCATTGATTTCTGTGTATTTAATTGTTAAATTAATGAACTGGCCAAGTAAATCTCTTCTAAGCCATGAAACTGGCAAAGTTACATAGGATGCTTAGCAACCTCAAGACACAAGCTGTTCACACTCTTCCCCTAATCAACAGATCTAGCTACCTTTACTACACCTGCAATTCGCTATAGTCTTATAAATATATCTTTCTACCGACTTAGAGCAATCAATGCTTTCTTTCCTTTTTGTAAATCTCTTTGACATCTGAAATTAATTCCTTGCTGGTAACTAATCCATCTTAACTATTATCCCATTATGTATGACAGCTCATGAAGTGGGCATTCTTTTGTTTTCTGTGTGACTTTTAAATTAATGTTTTGCTTCAAGTTCATATCACCAAGTTAAGCTATGAAGGTTGGGGGAAGAGGAAGAAATAATCTTTGACTTCTAAGAGGTTTATTAACCTATAAAACTTTGCATGATTACATTTAATTGCCAGCATTTCTAAAAGCAACTCATTTTCCAGGCTCATTTGTCTCTGTTGTTTGTAAACTGTCTCTATCTTATTTATCCATGTTATTCAGATGTGAAGTTATTGTCATGTCTTCAAGCTTTCTTTATTGAGGAAACCAATTATGATAATCATTTCTTCATTGAAAAGGTAACGAAAAATCATAAATGGGTCATTTCATGAAGAATTTTACAAAGTTCTTATCTTTGTCAGTTTTCCTAATCAAAAAATCCTTGAAATTTATTTTTAAAAAAAAACTTGGATAAAATGTGCAGTTTAATCCAAATCAGATTTTATTATTTCAAAACCTAGAATTAGAAAGTGAAATTTCTGTTCAAGTTTTGATGATTGACATAATTCTGAATAATATCATCAGTCCTTTTTTATTTCAGTTACAGACAAGAATAAATTCTCCCAGTCTTAGTTTTTGCTTCATTCTCATTACATATGACATTTAGATAAACTACAAAACTAATGCTATTTTAAGTTTGCTCATTTTTTTCTTACAATATTTTGTTTTCACATGAAAGTTTTTTTTTTAATAGCACTGGACTCACAGTGTTCAATTTCTTACAGAAAGTTTATCGTTAAGTGTTTACAAAAGATTAGTTTTAATCACTAATATTTAATATCAGTGCAAAATGATTTTTATTCAATGTCAATATACCAAAACTCGAATTCATATTCTACCATTTTTTAATTCAGCCATTGACTGGACAAATACTGATGACTAGTGACAAGCACTTTCTATATGTTGTCATCATATGGCATGTCAGCAATAACTTATAACCTATTCTTTTTCATGTTAGATTTGTATGCCTTAGATTCAACAAATACTTAAACTGATTTAAGCTGTCATTGTTTTTAATCAATTTTTCTCACATTTAACTTATTTTAAGTTTAAATATTAAACTTAATGTCAGTCAAAAATATTTTAAATTGTTCATTTTCTACTTATCAATTAATTCTCTATACTGTGTATACACTATATCAGTTTTTATTATGTAACTAAGTCAGTATTCACAATAAAATTGGTACTAATCAAAAAAGAAAACAGGAAACTGAACAAGAAAAAATGACTTTAAGGATACAATAAAAACAATTTGGGGGTGGGAAATATCAAAGTAATATCTTTTTTCTTTCTTTTTTATTTAAAAAAAAAAATAATTCTTAAGCTATTTCTGACAAAAGCAGAATTATTTTGATTTTTGCTAAAAAAAAATCAAGATATGATGTATTGGTAGTTTTCACTGTATTCAAAAAGAAATATTAAATGTAGTTGAATAAAGTAGGTATTTTATTTTTGTTTCTTTTTCTCAGACAATACAAATTATATTAAAATCCAGATTATTTCACAGGTAATCTCATAAAATAATTGAGAGATAATCATATTTTGAATAAAATAAAAAATATTGTGATATCTAGATCATTATATGTTATTCCAATGCAGTTTAAAATCTGTATTCCCTAAGATTTGTCCCTCTTGTTTCAATCGAAATGTCTCCAGCAACTTTCAGATTAGACATTCAAAATATTGACTTAAAAAATGTGCCAGCTATAAATGACCCACATTTTATGAAGCTTCCTCTGTATATATTTTTTTTTATTTGCATTACTCAATGCAACTTATTCCTATCCTCTGATTATACAGTTCAAACTTTCCAGACTATCTAAAGTATGAGTAAACTGGATGCAAATTTCCTTTTTTGTTTTTATTGTTACAAGTTTTTATAATACAGAAGTATTTTGGAGTGTAAATATAAGGAAGTTAGTAGAGAAATATATAGCTAAATGGTAACTTCAAGGGTTGAATGGTAGTTTAATCAAAATAAACAATTACATCCAAATCTTCTATTAAAACCTATTTAAATTTTAACAAATTTACAATTATTAAATTTTGATTCTTGTTAATTGATTGGCATTAATAGAATTGGCGTTATTAAAACTTTTAATATTGTAAATCACAGATTATGTAGTAATTCTTATTGGGCTTATCCAATTTAACCTAGGAAATATTAGCTACCACTCTCTATAAATTATTACCTAAATATTGATTTGATTATTATTGTTTCTTTGACACAAATCCATGCTGCAACTTTTAGCAGCTTTATAACACTGGATAATCCTTAAGAAATAATAAACACAAATCTCTAATCCTACCAACATTTTCTTAATCTTTTAGTTGGTTATCTCATTTTCTTGAGTTGCTTCTTGAAAAACATCTTGTATACTGTTATATAATAACTAATGTTTCACCTTGTTTTAAACAATTGTAGATTTTGTCTTGTATTCAATTGTGCAAAATCTAGATTAGTTTATAAACTAGAAAAAATTGATGCATTTATTTTGAGTCCATTCAAGTAAAGAAGCTTAAATACTTCAGAATCTTGTAATCATTTTCTTCTGACATCATACATGAAGTTTTATTTGTTAAGTTATGACAATTATGATCAGGTTATGAATTTCAATAACTTGGTTATCTGCAGACATAAAAATTTGTAAGCAGAAACTAAGTGAAAACAAGAGATAAACTGACAATCATACAGATTATGTTCTACTTCTCTTTATTTAAGAAAGAAATGTCTTAAATTCTATATTTTTGTATTATTACAACTTAAGATTTTGAGGGTCACTTTCTGAATTTGAAAAGTTTTTCTTTGCTACTTGTTTTTTTTGCTTTCTTCTTTTATGTAGAAAAAAAATATTTGAAAGAATTATCATCCGTACTTAAAGTGGCAGAGTAGTGAATAATGTTCCCAAAGTTGCCAAACTCTTGTGCCAGTAATGATAGTCATTCAGTCAGTCCAAGAAAGAATGAAAATGTTTTGATGTGTGCCATCTCGTCAATCTATCACCCATCTTGACAGCCATCAGGAGAGGAGGGTTTTTCCGACCATTCTTTTCAAGAACCAAACTCTAAGTTTACTCAAATGCTTATTGCATACTTTCTGTGGATTTGCTGGTGAGAAAGCGCTTCGAGATGCAGAATCAGGTTGGAGAAGGTGCTGGTGATGGCAGCAGCAACAAAGAGAGAGGGATAGAGTTGGTGGATGGAGAGAGAAACAAAAACGTCTGTCAAGTTGCCATCTATAATATAAAGTGGTGTTATATTATAAAAACTAAGGACACTCTAAAACCATCACAGACCTGTCGGCCACTTCCATTCAAACAGCTGCATCTTTCTGCCATTCCTGAACATCTTTCAGATTGGAATACACCTGTTCTTCAAACTCCATTGTGAAGTACAATTCATAAATTACGTAGATCTCACTCCTCCTTATTGTCATGTCAGCTGCAGTGGTGCATGTCTGCACTGGCGCTCAAAATTTTGCCAAGCAGGAATAAAAGCAAATGCAAAAAAAAAATGTCAAGTATCATGTTTTTTTGCTCTCTGCAAAGATAAATTAATCATTTAGTTGATAACCTTCATGTATATCTCTGATGAACTAACTTAACCTTTTTTATATTTATCTTAAATATCATTTCAGAAACTAAGCAGTTTCTTTTTTTTTTATTCCTCAAATAGGGACAGAATTATTTCTTAGAATAACTTTATGTAAAATTGTTCTTATGTAGCCAAGTAGTTTTTTTCATAAGTTAATTAAATATTAAAAAATATTTTTGGGTGATTTCAACACATAAAATGGATGAAAAAGATACAGCTTATCATCTTCTTTTAAATACAATTCCTATGACAATTTCTATAAAAATTTCATATGTACATTATAAATGGTGTAAAGCATTTGATTATTTTAATTAAAAAAGAGAAGAAAAAAAAATCGGCAAAAATTTAAAACTACCATATTACAGAGTTTCATTATAAAGAAATATCTGTATTTATATGAAAGAGTTTTGATGCCCACAGCCCATGAACAACCCTAATCAAATTTTCAGAATTTTATATGGCTTATATATTTTGTAACGCTTATAGTGGTTAATTGGTTTTATTTGAAGCAATATTTTAAATGTATTTTATGAGATTTATAGAATTTGTTTAATTGAAGAGGTACATGCAGTTGTAGTCAGACTTAACTGCAAAATATGAATATCACCACATGTTGCCATTAAATATTGTGGAAATTTAATTTCATATTTTGAAAAAGAATATAAAATTTTTTTAGTGTGTATAATTTTTAAGTGATTAATGGGTTTTTAAATATTTAATATTAAATATAAGCTGAAAGTAATTGGAAAATGTGTGTGTGAAAAAACATCTATGAGATAATATTTTCTTATGTAATCCATTAATGCTTATCATCTTTTTGGAATGGTAATTATTAATAGATTATAAGCAGAAATCTATAATTAATACTAGCTTTTTATAAACCTATAAATAATACAGAATTTTTTTAGAAACAGAATTAATACTGGTTGTTTTTTTTTTTTTTTTTTTTTTTTTTTTTTTATTTCTTAGAAACCTATAATTTATACAGCATGTTTATTTTAATTTTTATAATTAACAGATTTTATGGAAAGCATTAATGTGTTCATTTGAAAATTGTCTTTTTGGTACTTAAGTTTGAAGTTCAAACTATATATTTTATTTTTTTCTCAAGTAATTTCATCTTTTCAATATTCACTCATTGAACAATGCATATAGGTATTAAATTCAGTTGTCTTAAATTTCTATGCCAAAAGATGTGTATATTTTTACTGTCTCTGAGTGATTTGGCCACTCCTGGTCTCATCATCATTGCATAATTGTATGTTTTAGCTATTATTTTTAATTGCATCATCATAATAAAATTTAAGAACCATTTCTTCATGCTGGTTCTTAAATTCATGCTGAATTTAAGAACCTTTTCTTCATCGACCTTTACTTCATGCTAAAGTGTGCACATTTTTTGATTTTATTTTATTTCTTGTATATGTAATTCTAATAATTTAAAATTGATTATCACAAATTGATTTTTGTAAACTAGGTTTGAATTGCCCTGTGAAAAATTGATAAGAACAAACTTTCAATATTTTACCATTATTTATTACTTATATTACATCATTAAACTTAGAAACTTTTGCAGCGTGAATTTTACTAGTCACTTTTTTATTTTAGCCTTTATTTAAACATTCACAATGAAAAATGAAATTCCTTCAAAATAAAGATATTTTTCTTTTATGACAAACTTAAGGTTGTAATATATATCAGATATGAAAGTGCATGTATTAAGTAACATATAATAATTCAGCTTGTCCCTTCCTCCGTTAGTAAACACAACCATTATGCCCTGACATTACCTCATAAATAATGGACTATTCCGTTTTGATGGCATGGAAAGACAAAAGACCTATCAAAAACACTACATGGTTTCAGTGGGAAAAATGAAACAACGGAAGATAGAAATGTTTCAAGGGTTGTTTCAGTGAAATGGAAAAAGTTGTCAATTCAGTTTTTTCATTTGTACCTCCTTATTTCTTAAAATAATGACCAAAATATTTATGATTTTTATTGCAATATTTTGTTAAAGTTGTAAAATTCAAATATTTAATGGTATGATAGGGGAATTTCTACGGATATTTTATTGCCATAGAACTCACCATGAGCTTATTCAATAATTAAATGAAGAATTGATTCATCAGAAATTTCAAATAGGAAAATGGTGAAATTATCACTAGTTAAAACTAGTTATATATATATATATATATATATATATATATATAAAGTTTCATTTTTGTATGAATTTATATTTTCAAAGTGTGTGTGTGTATATATATATATATATATATATATATATATATATATATAATATGCATGTGCACACATATATGCATATACATGTATGCACACACATATTTTTATTTTTCTGGTTACTTTGAGAAATGTTTATTAAAAACTCAGTGGTAGATTTCCCCATCTTATAATGAAATTTGTTTAATTTTTCAATGGTACATTTTCTCTTCAATCCATTACTATTCTGAAAAGATTTATCTTCTCAAAATAGTTGAAGTATCCAAAAATATGTTACTCTTTGGTGTTTTGATTTCAAACTAATTACAACTACAAAGAGGTACAATATTTGTTTCAAAAGTAGGAATACTTCTTAATTAATAACAAAGCTTTTTAATAAAATAAATCAACTTTTTGATTGTTTCAAAAACAATTTTTTGCTTTTTAAGCAGAAATCTTTCGTTTTCAACTAAATTATATCTAGAAAAAATAAAATTACATTGAAAAATCAAACTTTTTTATGCTTGACTGCATTTAATGTTGTGTGTGTATACACACACACACACACACACACACAGTACCAAAAGTATTTCAAAAATTTGGTTCATACCAAAAAGTTCTTTCAAATGAAATAAATAAAATACTATGGATATTAATGTGCTACACAGAATTCTGAGGTATTCATTCAAGCTTAGGCCTATTTTCAACCCCACCCTATTAAATAAGTTAAACCTCCCTTTCATCCAAATCAGCACCCCCTTCCATCAGACTGTAACATTCAGAGGGCTTAAATGAACTGATAAGAGCTTTTTTTTCTTTTCTTTTTTTCTCTTCTCTTCATTATAAATATGAATTTCTACAACTGCATATAGAATACACAAACTAAGTTTTCAAAAATAGCTAACATAATGACACCCTTCTTGTTTTCTGGGAGGTGGGCAATGCTTAATTTTATGTTTGTTTCTCTATTTTAAAGTCTGCAAGTTTTAGACATGATCAGTTAGAGTTTAGTATTTAACTAGATAATGTATATCTTACACACACATACACACACACACTTCCATTCAATATTTTAATGATCTCATATTGCAGAAATAGTTTGTAAAAGAAAGAAGCAAATGTTTAATAAACTATCAAATTGCAACAAAAAATATAAAAGAACTACAAAATCTGACCAAAATTAAATTTTTTTTCTTGGTTAGACTGAGAACTATTCAGTATACCTATATAGGTTTGAATATTTACCAAAGTAATAAAAGGGTAAAAGAAAAAAATCAACATCTGTCGTGTATTAATTAAGATGGAATCATTAATATTTATAATACTTTCAGAGATTTTATAAGTTTGTTTTAACTTTCAGGGTAAACATTTTCCTATGTACATTTTTAATCTTGAACATTTTAAATGGACTGTTTAGTCTCAGTAAAATGTTATAATGTAAATGTTTTTTTTCTAATTGATAATTGACTATTCATTTCACACCTATCAACATACATATTATTGAAATTGTATTTTCATTATTATTTGTAATGAATACTAGAATTACTTTATTCCATATTGAGAATTTATATGCTTCTTTTTATATGGAGATGAAAATGTATTCTATCTCAACTTAGATAACAGATGCATTTTATAACTTGAACTGCTTCTTCCATAAAAGTTAACAGTTCACAAGGCCACCTTGGATGTGTAGAAAGTGAAGTCAACGAGCCAGGTTCAAATTCTGGGGTAGTCCATTTTTGTACTTTCCTTGGAAAAGGCATAAATTCATCTCTTCCCTCTGTTAGCTATTAAATAGTAGAGTAGACTGGGTTCTTTAGCCTTGAGTGGCAACCAGTCTATAAGAAGGAAAATTTGAATTCAAAAACATGGAGAGTCATGATCAAGGAACATGGCATTGCATTTATTTTTTTTTAAGGCTGCTTTCTTATTTTATTGAATCAAAGCAAACAAAAGGCTAATGAGTTTTGAAATTTTAATATTGAAAAAAAAATTAAAAGGCAAATTTTAAAATTTTTACATTTTTCTGATTTGATACACACATTAAATGTAACAATCTTTTTCAAAATGGGAATTATTTTAAAATGGTCTAAAAGTATTTTTATTTAGACACAAATAAATACATTGACAACCCTAGCCCTCTTTAAAAGATGTTTCTTTGTCACTAAGGGGCCCTGTAAAAAATTTTTATGTTTAAAATTCAAGTCGGTCACAGGAACAACCTTAAGTACCTACTGTTCAATATAAAAAGTACCTGTCACATGGAAGCATATATTTCCATCCATCATTTTGTCTTAACACATTACCTGGCTGATTTATCCATAACTTTATATCAAGAGATGCATTCTATAGTCTTCTTACCCTTGAAAAAATTGGGATTAAACTAATTTACCTCGAAAATCCAGATTTTTGTAGCTAGTTAATATCAAGTATCATTTGATGTCAATTAAATAATTACAACTGAACTTTTTGCTAGTAGACATTTATAGATTTAGGTTTCTACTTATTAAATAAACATCAATAAAAAAAAAAATACCCTGAAAATGTATTTTGCTACATTGAAATAGTCCTTGTCACTTTTGACGGGATTATTTCCATATGGATTGGCACTTGTGCACTATATGAAAAATGTTCCAAAAGAGAGACTACAGGATTACTATATAGGCGGGATAGATAGATGTGTGTGTGTGTGTGTGTGTGTGTGTGTGTATAAAATATATATATATATATATATATATATATATATATATATATATATATATATATATATATAATCTTATGTTTAATGTATTTAATTCAGGCTTATGTTATTGTTAGATTTAAAGGCTGTCATTTATGGTGAAAACAAAAAATAAAACTAAGACTTTTGTTAGTATTAGAAATTCCACTTTATTTTTTGTTTAATGTGTATTTTGTTAATAAGATTGTATTACTGGTAAATTCATAAATAATAATCTTGAAATATTCTTAGTTAAGCTGAACTAAAATCTAATCAATTTTTTCCAATTCACTTTATTTAAAAAGTACAAAATATCTGTACAAAAATATAAATATGATAAATACTTTTTGACCTTTTCTTTTTAATATTTGACCAGAAAACATATTTTTTTAATACCTGACTTAATTCCATAACTATTTACTTTTGTGTGTCTTCTAATGTGGAAGATTTTAGGCTTTACATTTGTGTAATTCATATACTGAAATAAGAACATGTAATTTACTATAGAATTTTAGTAGTCAATTCAGATGTTATAAAACCAACTTTTTTAACAGTATAGACATTAGAAAAATATATTTAATCAATCACCTAAATGATCATGAGAAGAGCAGATAACTTGGAAAAAAATGGAAACAATGCTAGTTTTTGAACAGAAATTCTTTTGGCAACTGTGCAAAATAATATTCTTAGGTAATGATTATTTTTAATCTTATAAGAAAGGTTCTTTAAGGTTTTTTAATTAACCATTTTTTATAAAAATGTTTTAAGTTATTTATTAGCATAAGATAATTCTTTCAGATCATTATTTTGTCAACACATATATTTAACTCCATCATAAAAGACCCTTTTTAAAACCTTTTCAAATACATATTTAGATTCTAGAAAATAATTAGAAAAATATCACATTGACAAAATAAAAAAGGGTAATCCATGTAAATATATTATAAAACAAAACTGTCATATATTCATATAATTTTATCTCTATTTAGTTTCATTAATCCTGCATAAAATTTTCATTGATAATAAATTTTACTTGAATTTTCTTTCAAGTTTCTTCCACCCTGAAAGATTTGCATGAGTTAATTTTAATGGTAAATTGATAATTGACTGAAAATTTATATATAATGATTGTTGATTGATGCTTGGCTATGTTGACAAGGTAAAGAGAGATTTCAGTTAGTGATAGTTAAAACTTTGTAAACTTGATTGACTGATTTTATAGTACTCAAAGGCCCAGGAATAGAATTCTGTTTGATTAGTTTATTTTTTGTGTGTGTTTCATTGAATATGATGAACAAGGAATATTTTGTCATTTTTTTTTTATTCAGTTTTTCTTGTGTCCTTACAATATAAAGGACCTAAGTAATTAAAATTAAAATATCTTATGAAATATTCCTTGTTCATCATATTCAACAAACATACATAAAAGAAGGATCACTACCTCTCTCTCTCTCTCTCTCTCTATATATATATATATATATATATATATATATATATATATTCTGTTTATAAGTTATTTTTATAGATACAATTTATTTAAGTAAATGCTCTGTTTTTAATTAAACAGTATTAATTACATTTACTGGATTGAATGTTCGATAAATTTAATAGAAAAGATGAGTTCTCCAACAGAAATCATTTGCTTAAATAAATTATAAGAATAATTTATAAACAGAAAATATATTAAATAATTGTCAGACTTAATCCATTTCATTATATGTTGTCATTGTTTATGTTAAAATACGTTTCATGAGCAGATATGGTTGATCAAGAAAAATCATCAAAGATTGTGTTTATAAACAGAAATTTGGACTTTGCTAACCTGACACTTCTCTGTAGCTAAATGGTATAGCGTGTCAGATCAAATGATGGTTTCTGTATAGGGACACAAGTTGGTTTCCTGTCGAGAAATGCATCTTTTCTACAAAATTTATCGAACATTCAGGCCAGTAAATGTAATTAATACTGTTTAATTAAAAACTGAACATTTACTCAAATTGTATCTATAAATATAACATATAAACAGAAAATATATTAAATAAATATTGGACAATCCATTTCATTTTATGTGTGTGTATATATATATATATATATAAGTCAAAACATTTTCTTAATCCTGCTCATTCTATTTACAAACAATCCGTTATACAGACTATATTAATATTAGTTTACATTTTTGCTTGATTTTCATTTGTTCCCTTTATACATATGGGCCCAAATAGTACTGATCAATCTGTGTATAGTTTGTTTGGTACTCAGGACATGGCTATTTTAATCTTAGATATTTTATTTTTTTATCTGTGAACATTTCATTATGCAAAGCTGGAATTAATGTATATTAAATATTTTAAGAAAAGAAAATTGAAGCTGGAAGATTTAAACGCAAGACCACCTAGCTTCATTTATCAATGAAAAGTGTGTTTTCCTTTGCTTTTATCTGTCTCTCTCTCTCACTCTTTTTCTGTCCATATTATAATGATGAGCCTTTTTCTCCAAAATAGTTATCATTAGTTAACAAAAGCGCATAAGCATCATTACAGATAGACATCAAAGAAGATAAAGCAACAAATCAGGACAAATACAAGCGTGTGCGCGCACACACACACACACACACACTTCTTTCAGATAATTTTTTCTTTCTCATATCTCTCTCTCTCTTTGATTCTTCTGTTGTTCATCTCGCCCACACCCTAAGTAAGCTGGTAACAGGAAACATGTCAAATGTAGGGAAAACATTTGTTCTACTACATTAGATACAAATAGATGAATGCTTAGGCCCAAAAGAATGAAAGCCCTTTTACCATTTTTCTAAATATAAGCAAACATACAATATGTAAATTGGAGCCGCATAAATTTTCATGTGTTTAGCTTTATAATAACCGTCTTTCTTCAGGTTAAAACATCACAAGTGACTGAAGTTTTGAAGAGACTAAATCATTGAACCTCAAGAGAAAAGTTTGAATACCTACTGTAATTTTTATGATTTATTTATATATATATATATATATATATATATATATATATATATATATATATTGTGTGCGTGTGTGTTTATGCAATATTTTATGGAATAAGATATATTTTCTCAAAAACAAAAATGATAACAAATCATGTATCAACTTTTTCCAAAAGATATTATTTAAAAAATACTTTTCTTAAATATTGATACATCTTGACTTAAAATACTTAGGTGTATATTTGTATTAATGGTATTTTTAGCATGTATGCTATCCAAATGTTTATATACAGATGCATAAACACTGACAGAAGATTTTATGTACGTATGTAATAGGTGTTACTTTGTTTTAAATACATTTTGAAATATACTCTTTTCATTCAATATCAAAAATAAATAATCCAAGTAATGTTTATTGTTTACTATTTATCTAGCTCCCTAGTCTTTTTAGAAAGTTTTTTTTTTTTTTTTTTTTCTGTTCCTCAATACATTTTGCTAATGATCATTTACAATTAGTCCTGCAGCTCATCTTCAAAAAACAAATTAGAATTCTGTCTAAA
Organism: Acanthosepion pharaonis; assembly: GCA_903632075.3. Classification (NCBI taxonomy): domain Eukaryota; kingdom Metazoa; phylum Mollusca; class Cephalopoda; order Sepiida; family Sepiidae; genus Acanthosepion; species Acanthosepion pharaonis. The sequence goes on along the minus strand of CAHIKZ030005331.1, from coordinate 389,987 downwards.
GCATACTGGGCATTATAACAAAATCTATTAATCCAGTTAATTATTTAATAAAAATTAAATTAAACAAATGTTAAGAAGAGCTTGATAAACAATAGAAATAATCTTTAATTTCATTCCCCTTTATAGTTTTTTGGAGTACTCTCCCTTAACTCTCAACCATTCTATTTTGAAGCTTATTGTTTTATCACAAAAGCAAAGTAGAATAGACACAATCTAGCTAACGGTTCACTGCAAAAGGCATATATTTCTTCTACTGAGTAATGTATTAGACATGAAATTGCAAATAAATGTAAAATAAAGATAATCCTTATATTTTCCTCACACTTTTTTAGGTATATGAAAATAGGCTTTGTGTTCCTTTTTAAGCCAAATATAAAAATCTTTTCCTGTAAAATCTTTTAAAAAGCCTGCTTTAGATTTATTTACCCATATGTCTGATATGAAAATGATACAGGGGAAAGTATGTATTTTGTTAGCTGAATCAGTGTATACTTAAGTGCAGACAGAAGCACACACACACACACACACACACATTTATATAAGTTTATTTCCTTACCTATATATAAAGTGTAAATATATGAGTACTGAAAACACACGTGTGTGTGTGTGTGTGTGTGAAGTAGACAGACATTCTTATTTAGTTTCCATAGATATTGACATTGTTCCTGTATGTTTTCTCTTGTGCTTTAAAAAAAAGTCCCTAAGTTTTCTTTTGGAAGTTAAAAAAAATCACAATGGCTATAATTTTTGAAAAGAGGATGCATCAAACTTTTGAAGAACACTGGTAGATTTAAATTTGCTCCATTTTTGCATCTACTTCTTATTCTATGTATCTGAATATGGTACTAATTGACAATAGCAGTTTCTTTATCTTGGTTGATTTTCTTCTAGCATGTATATGCCGATAGACAGTAGAATGGTAACCATGTGTGACAGACAGGAAAATTCTTCATTATGTATACATGCATGTAAAAAAAATAAATAAAATATGTCCAAAAATACATATGAACAGATTTTTGAAAAAAAAAATGTCAATGTCTTAATTAAATTTATGGACTTGCTCAAGACAAGTTCATGACTGTATTTGTCACTGTGTATGTGTGTCTGTCTGTCTGTGTCTGCATGTGTATACATTTATCAAATATTTTACTTTGTATATTTTTATCTGTATGTTACATTAAAATATCAACACAGATATATACTACTTATGAGTGTATGTTGCAATGTTTGATATTTATTATCACTTGTGTTTACACATGCACACTAGAGATGTTTGTGTGTGCATATATTTATATCTCTCTACAAGGTACAGTTTTATGATACTGATATACAAATATATTCCATAGAATTGAAAATAGAAGGGTTTACATTTAACATATAGGATTAATTAAAAATACTTTTCTGTTTATAGAATAGACTGTCAAAAAAGTAACTTTTAAAACTTATCAGTAGGTAAAATTTTGTACTTTTAGAAAGATTTAAATTTTTAAAAAAAAAAGTATCATTTCAAAATGATAACTTTTTTCCATTTGATGTTGAAATAACTTAATACTTCTTTGTATATCACTAGATGGAAATAATTAGTAATAATTGTAGGAAAGTATATATGAAAATGTTTCTCATCTTATTTCTAAAGTCGGAAAGAACATATCAGTGAAAGCATGTTACTTGGTTCATTTAAGTGAAATAAATTTTGTCTTATGACTAAGTTGACAAAATTTACTGAAAAGCATTAGTTTGACAATTTTTTTTATCAGAATTGCAGTTTATAATTTTAATTTTCTGAATTTTCCAAAATGTCTTAATTCATGGCATTTAAAAAGAAAAGTGGGCTTGTGTTAGTGTGCAAAACAAAGTTTACTACTATTTTATTTTTGAATTTTTATTATTTGTCAAGAATGTTGTCAGTAAATTTTGTAAATGAAAATTATCCTGAATACTTCAGGTTAAAATGTCATTCTCTGTTATTATTCTTGGGCCAAAATTGATTTTTTTTATCTTGGTCGTTATTTGTATTGGATGAAAATAAAAGAATGAATCTCATGATAAAAAATAAAGATTGGATAAATTTGGATTAGTTGGTTTTTTTTTTTTTTTTTTTTTTTTTTTTGTTCAGAAAAATATCGTTTTTGAAACTGTAATCAAATTGTGAATATGTGTTCATTCATTTTTAATGAAATAAATTTAAAAGAGACTTATCTAAATCTTTAACTGAACATAAAAAAATATATCAGTATGAAAAAATTTGATTAAAAAATAAAACTTAGCTATTTTTCATAAAATGTTTCAATAATTAAGTATAAACATAGCCTAAAAGTTTCTGAATCATATATATATATATATATATATCTGTCTATTCAAAATCACTTAAATATTTTAAATGTTTTCATGTTTACAATTTTAAAAGACTGTGGGATCATTATTTTCATTCAACCATTTTTCTGATTTGGTTAAATCTTGTTTTATCACCAAAGTTAAGCATTTTTTTTTACTTGGTCAGTATCAAATGAATAATCATTTGAAAATTCCAGAAATACTAAATAAACCTGATTTTCTAGAGGTTCAAATTGTTTGGTAGTTTCCTAAGCATAGTTTAGATGTAGCACAAGGATAAAAGTGTAAAATTTTAGTGAGGATTAAACTCACTACTCAGTTGTAATCAATTTAGCAAAACAAATTGGCTAAACATTATACCATGTTGAAGTGTCCAGGTTCAAATTGTCTCTGTATTATTTCTGTGTGTTAGGTACAGTACATGTGAAGTTTTACAATAAAAAATAAAGTTAAAAAGATAAATAATTTATCAAATGTCCATATAGAACTCTTCAATATTAAAATATTATCTATCCTATTGATATAGTAAATAAAGAGGCTTCAAATAATTTTCTAATATAAAGTGAAATTTTGGATATTTATATTGTTTTCTTTTCAATATTTTAGTTGATTTAAAGTTATTATTTATTAACTGTTTTTACAAAAAATATTTTGAAAAATGACTGAGCGAAATTTGTATATTAACATCTTATATTAAAGATAAAATTAACAGAATACAAATTTTAAAAATGTTATACTCAGGCTCAATTTGTGACTTCTTTTATTTGTGTTATCCTGATTGTTGTTTAAAGGTATTTTTTCACCTCAGTGGATATTTTAAACATTCTTTTGTTTGATTATTAATCAATAATTCACCATTGATTTTATTGCCTCCATCCTGTTTATTTCTTCTCTTCATTTAACTTATTTAAATGAAGATTTCTATGCATCTCCTTTATATATGAAAGTTTAGCAGTGAAAAGTTGAATCTTTTTTTTTTTTTTATTAAATTTGTACTTTTCTTTTTCATCTAAATTCTTTAATTATTCCATTATTGTTTGTTTTTTGTTTTTTTTCTCTTTTACTGATTTTACTTACATTTATTTTCTCCATCCATTCCCCCTCTTAGCATTTGATTTTAGGTCAGATGAATAAATGGATGTTCTGTTGTCTGAATCTGTTTTAGCGGCTGACTAGTCTCTTTGAAGAAAAATCAAAAATATAAGAAAAGCAAATGTGTGCGTGTGTGATTCTACCATGATTTTGAGTCTGTTTGATATTTCACCATCTGATTTGCACTCTCTCTCTCGACTGAGAGACAAGATTGCTGTACTCAAGATTTAAGCAGAAAAAAAAAAACCCACAAAAATTGAGAAAGAAAAAAAAAATGTATGGTTTAAGAAAAGAAAAAAGCTATCAATATTGGTGGGACTGTTGGAAGCTTACGATAGGGATTTGTTTTTTGATAGGCAGTGCGTACAGGGGATTTTGTGCAATGAATCTTATTACAATTTTACTCTGCTGCTATCTTAGCCAGGAAGGGACCTGCTGAGTAGAGGACACTGCATTCTTCCAGCACCGACCAGGAAAAACTTGGAGGATTCTTTGTAATTGAGATTCTAGTATGGGCTGATATTGATATTACACAAGGTGATTGGCCCTGTAGGGACTTTTAAGTATCTGTGTATTTACAGCTCTAGTTGTTTGAGGAGCAAAAAAAACAACCACCTTACTTTTTATTTATTTACTTATCATCATTGTTATCTACCTTTTTAGTAAGAGAGTGAGTTCAATGAGATCAACCTTTTTTTATATGTTTCTTTACTTTTTTGTTATTGTTTATTATTCAGGTACACAACCATAAGCAGTTGTATCTCGTCATACTTTTTCTTTCCCTGACTGTGTTGTAACAACAATATTATTTGTTAATGTGTTAAGCTAGGAAATTACATGATTCATTTCTGTATATTGGCTATCAAAACAAAACAAAAAACAAACAAAAACAAATGAGGGCTACCTATCTGCTCTCTGAGAATTTGACAAGATAGTTCATCTCTGGGATATTATCTATCATAGACAATGCCCCCCCCCCCTTTACCTATTCACCTTACCACTGAACATAACTCTCCACATCTTGTGTCCACTTGCTTATGCATAGTTGGACACTTGGAGATCACAGTAAGGTGGTTGGGGAAGGAAGAAAGAGGGAAAAATGAAGAAAGGTTTTGGTTCAATTTAGCCATATCTCTTGCTCACCTTTTGCTTTACAAAACTTTAAATTCTTTTATTCTGATAATTAACAGAAGGGGTAATTAATTTATCAACTTCAACATCAGTCATTAAAACTGTCACATTACATTTATTGAATATAGCCTCTTTGCTTATACATTTGCTGTAGATGTGCAGGTTCCTTAATAATCAGTATGTAATTTTTGTTGAAAAATCTGAGATTTCTAGGAGTATGAACACTTTTCTTTTTTTTTTTTTTTTATGTAGTTAAAAATCAAGTGAACCGTAAATGTATTAGAATATATGTATTGAATCTTTTTCCTTCTGATTTCCATGTATATACATATGTCAGTGTAGCATTTGTTTTCCCACTTACATTAAATTCAAATTTTAATTAACTATTCTCTGCAATAATCTCTTAAGGATGTTTTGTTTAAAATGTGAATAATATTACTGGTTGTGTGAAACAAATTGCAAACCTAAAAGTGGAATTCTTACTCCAACAGAGATTTACAAATTATTATATTTAGATTATATACATATGTGGGTCTGCTGAAAAGTTATTAAGAATCTCTTCATGGTTCAGCTATGTTTGGTCATTTCATCAGATTTTAGGAAATAGGTTGGACTGAGAATTACATACACACACATATATATATATATATATATATATATATATATATATATATATATATATATATATTAATTTTAATAAGATCCAAAATGTAATATTTTTACACACACACACACACACATATATATATATATATATAAGCAACAGGAATTCATTTTCAAATGTTTTATTAAAATTGACCATCAACTCTGTTTAATTTTTTTGTTACATTTTTCCAGTTTGTGTTTAAGTTGTTGAACATCCAGATCAAATTTAGAGATAAATTTACCAAAGGTCATAATGTTTTTGTTTGAATACATTCAACTATCTCTACTCATAAGGATTGTTAATTTTATCAGTGTCATAGTGAAGTTCTTATTAGATTTATCCTGGCATTTTTAGAAACATAAACATTTTTAAAAACTTAGTCTGAAGATGAAGATAATATTAAGTTTTTAAATACATTTTAAAATATCTGTTCAATTTATTGAGAGTTATTGTGTTCAATGTGGATTATTTTTTGTTTTATTTTATGTATAATGATAGCTTAGACCAGAGTTTCTCAATCAGTGTGCTCTGGTGCACTAATGCACCCTGAAAGGTAGCCAGGAGCACCCCAAGTTAATGGACGAGTAATTTATGAATTGTTCCTATATTTAAACAATCTTTATTCTTAAAAAGCTAGAAACATCAAGCACATGACTTCCATGTCTAAGTCAAGTCTTTGTCATTTGATATTTTAAACTGGCTGTTAAATTCCTTAATCTTGGATAATCATTTCCCTTTTACCTTCCTCAAGGGATTTAAATCAGTCATTATCGACCACTTTAAAAAAGGAATAGTAGATTCTTCATAAATCCCTTTAAATGAAAACTGTACTGCTAATCCTCTTTGGAAATGCTAAACCGGTTTCATATTTTCAAATTTCATGACTAATTTTTTCTTTTTAAAATTTAAAGTGTATTCCAGAGTTTTAATCTTTCTACAAGTGTGCCCTGAAGTGCGAGAAACATTGGCTTAGTCTATTTCAAGTCTTTTTTTTTACAGTACCATATATTATCTTAGTATTATATACAAATATTTGTCTTGTATTAATATAGGGTGTTCCAATAACTTGGACCAATTTTAAATGTGAATTAAGTTTAAGTGTCTAATGATATTTTTTTCTTTTTCTTTCAAATTCAACAACTTGAGTCTTTGGCAATTTCAACCATGGAAAGATTAACGATCAAACAATGTGTTAAAGTTATTAAAGCTTATTACAAAAATGGACGTTCAAACAGAAATGCATTTCGCACACTTCGATTTTTGGGGGTGGGGGGGTCAACATAATCAACCCACTGAGAGTACAATTGGAAACTGTTTGTAAATTCAAACAAACTGGGATGGTGGTAGATGTAAAAACACCATTGAATGCTTGTTTATGCCGTTCAGCTGAAAACATTACTGCAGTCCACGAGAATATGGCCAAAAATCCAGACCCCTCTATTCGTCATTGCATGCAGGAATTCAACCTCTCCCAACAATTTTACATTGAATACTGACAAAAGATTTGTCTCTACATGCTTACAAAATTCAATTGACACAAGAACTGAAACCTGCTAACTATTTGGAGCACTGTACATTCGTCAATTGGGTGCATGAGCAAAGACAAGCCGATGAAGATTTTTCACAAAAAAATCCTCTTTAGTGATGAAACCCATTTTCATTTTGTTGTTAATAAGCAGAATTATCGAATTTGGGCTGATGAAAATCCAAGGAAGAGTGTTGAAAAACCACTGCATCCACAAAAGGTCACTGTTTGGTGTGCATTTTTGCTAGTGGAATCATTGGGCTGTATATTTATATATTTGAATGCCTATTTTTGTAATAGGCTTTGATAACTTTAACCAGCTGTTTGATTGTTAATCTTTCCATGGTTGAAATTGCCAAAGACTCAAGTTGTTGAATCTGAAAGAAAAAGAAAAAAATATCATTAGATGCTTAAATTTAATTCACATTTAAAATCAGTCCAAGTTATTGGAACACCTTATAGTTATATTTTAGTTGTTTGTGATGGCATAGTGAATAGGTACTACAATTTATATGAACAAAGTTGCTTTTAGTCCCTGGTTTATAGCAGGAGGTGCTACTTTATAATGAATGCAGTTTAAAAATTATGATGAAGAGGGTGAGAAGCTTAAAAAAAAAATATTCCAACAACTGGAGATATTTCATATTTTTCCGTAAAGAATAACAAAAAACAAGAAAATATAATAAAAGGGCTGAAAAAGGAAGAAAAACTAGTTTTGCCATGTGTGTAATGTGCCATGTGGTTGGGTTTGAAGATTAGCAATTAGCTGCCCAGAAAAAAAAATTTTCCCCAAAATAACAAGATACATCCTGTATCTACCATATCTACAGCCTGTCTGAAGTTATTATGCAAATCAAATAAACCTCAATAACTCAAAGTTCTGATCCAATATTTGTCAAATTTAAACTCCTCTATTTCCATCCTTAGTAAAATATTTTAATTAAATTTTCTGCCATTTTTAATGGTTGGTTTTTGAGATATTTAGACTTTACAAAAATGGACTGACTGAAGATATTATGCAGATTAAACTAATATTAACTTAAGACTTCTGAAATCTTTTAAAGACTATTATGTTGTAATGGGTAAAGGGAAGAATCTAACAACTGCTGAAAAACAGAAAATAACAAAGTTATTGAGTGAGAGAATGTCCACATTGGCAATATCTAAGGAGCTTTGCAGAAATCATTGAATGATAAAGAAGGCTGTTGAAAATATAAGTAAGTTGAGAACTCTAAACAAAGGAAAAGACTTTAAGAACTTGCTTCCTCAAGATGAATATAAACTAAAGTGAGTTATGGTGAAACAAGCACTTTTGACCAGCACTTATATCTTTGAAATGGCTGGAATGGGGTGGGGGGTGTTAAGATGGACAAAAGGTGTAGAATACTGGAATCTGTTAAAAAAAAATCTCCTTGGCAACCTCCTCACTAAAGCAATTATTTTAAAGCATCAAAATTGAACCAAGAAATACATGAAAATTGACTTTTCTAAAGTAATTTTCACAAACAAATCTCAATTGACATTTGATAGACCTGATGGATGGGCTAAAGGATGGATTTTATCCAATTCAGATATGCCTGTGGCTAAAAGAAGGCAACAAATAGGCAATAGTGTTATATGATCTGGAATTGTCAACCAAATTATTATTGGACCATTCAAAGTTGATGACACAAACTGAACAGTGCTAACTATTGCAGTTTTATGAACAAGACTTTCTTTGCATGACACAAGTCCCAGTCTTGCAGTTTCAAAGTTAAGTATGCATTTATGCACAACAATGTTCCTTCTCCTGTATCTAAGCTTACCCATGAATTATTTGAGCCTAAAAGATTTACAGATAATGATAATGGAATAATGGAATAGCCACAAAGTCCTGATCTGAATCTGATCAAAAATCTATGGTCAATTGTGAAGATGAAATTATATGAAGGTGGCAAACAGTATAACAACAAAGCAGACTAATTAAAACTACCATGTCAAAAATTGAACCCGCTGAAGTAAAAAAAAATTAACAAAATCAATGGATAATAGATTATTGGGTGTTATTGAGAAGTGCCACTATATTAAAATGTAAAGGATTCAATGACTGTGTTTTTTATTTATTCTGTTATAGGTGTTGATCAATTTTTGGTGATTTTATATTTTTATTGAAGTAAAATGTGATTATTTGGTTTTTCCTAAGAACTTCTAATGGCTTTTTTTTCTTTTTTTTTTTTTTTATAATACATCAAATAACTTCATAAAACATATTGATACTACCTAAAGTTTTAAACCAAACTTTTCTTTGACATCTAAATTGATTGTTTAAAATTTGACAATTTTTTTTTTTTTTTCCAAACCAAATTTGAATTATTGGACTATAAGATTTGCTTCATAACTTCAGAAAGTGTGTATAGAGAAAAGAACAAAAAAAGAGGGTGAGAATATTTATGTGCCTTCCTTCTGTAATACTGAATAGAATGACATCTAGCAGTCATTTTAGCAAACAAGGTGGAGATAATCCTCACAATGGGATGGCCTATCAATTATAATAAATTTCAAGTTAACCTACAAGAGTGTGGTGTTTGCAACCAGTGTTGGAATTTAATGTTGTATTTTAATCGTTATTGCCGGTGATCAAATTCCTTTGATTGAAACCGAAAGAAAAGTAGGTTGATTACGTAAAGCAGTCCTTCACCCACTAGCCATCACCTTCTTGTCCCTAGTGAGAGATAGCCATATGCTTTCAGCCATGGAAATCAAAAAATTCACTTCAAAGTCACTGTAATTGTATCAAAGGACCACTGAAACGATGTCAGTCTACTCGGACCATAAAGTGTCAAGCTCACTGCTACCTTACCACACTGACCAGCTGCCTTGCACAGAGCAGTGTGTGGTTTACCAATCTTGTTACCCCATTCCTATTACTTCCTCTCCCTCTTAATATACTAGAATGTCAGTTAAACATCACATGGTTAAATGTTCTATAGCTACTGATTGACTCTCCAAATTAGTTATCTGAATATTCATTCCTTGAAATAACAATTGGAAATCTGAATCAGAACTGGTTGTTTTTTGGTTGTTTTTTGTATTTTTTTGTTTGTTTTGCTTGTTTTGTTTATTTTTATTTTTTTAATAGGAGTAGATAGGCTTTCCTATTGTCTGGTTTGTACTTCTCTTGAATGGGAATAGAGGCTCATACTTTGTTTCCTGTTTAGGAAAGGACTGGTTCCTTTCCTTTTCTCTGTCATGAATTTTTTGTGATATGTAAGGATGGTGGCAACATCTCTTCATACTGACGGTACTGGATTGGCAGTTTTATGGTTGCTGTTCCCAACTGGTAGTTAGGAGTCTGAACTCTTGCATAGCTCTGATCAGCAGTTGCATATAGAAGGGTGTTCTTGTAAGCTCCTCTGGTGGACAACCCCAAGGCCACACTGTTGCAGTCTGTGTCAGTTCCCTTCCTGCACATGTTACATTATACAACCGATTACTACTACTACTCTAGGCCTTTCCTTACCAAAACAACACACCATGACTATAAGATACTAAAGATATAAATCAAAGCCAGCTCAACAAAAATCACCTAAACTCCTCAACCTTTCTTTATCCAACATTCATGGTATTCATACCAACTTATGTAGTGTGAAATTGTTCCTCTTCAAAAAGTCTCCAGACATCCAAGCTCTCTGTGAAACTAATCTTAACTCTTTAATCCTCTCAATTCCTGGCTATCTTCCTCTCCTTATGAAGGATTCTAATGTCCACATGCATGACCTGGAAGTTTATGTCCGTGAAGCCCCCCCCCCGGCTGATTAGGAAACTCTCTCTCACTCTCTTTCTCTCGAATCTCCACGCCACTCTTACATGTGTCTCCATCTATTTTTACTTAACTCGGTCAGCTAGCTCTTCTTCTATCATTCCCCTTCCTCTCATGAGTGCTAGATAGCATTTCTGATAATATAGACAAAACCATCTCCCTACACTCGTCTGCAAATATATTTGTGTTCAGTGACTTTAATGCCCACCATGCCAGATAGCTTAAACACTCTGTCGTTGACCCTGCCTTGACTTCTCAACCTCTCACACAAGTTGTGGACTTCCCCATGCATTTCTCCAGTAACCCTGATGGACACACTTCTCTTCTAGATTGTTTTTTTTCCTCCATCCCGGACTCATGTCATACTTTGCAGCTCTGCCCACTTGGCAACTATGATCATGCAGTAATGTCTGTAAACATCTCTTTCCACTCCTCTACCTGCCAAGAACTTCCTACAAACAGAATATCTTTCTGTTATCAACATGCAGATTGGGAATCATTCTGTGACTTCCTTCATGATGACCCTTGGAATATAGTTTTTAATCATTTTAAACCAGCAAGGAAATAAACCGCATTCATCTCTTCAGTTCTCATTTGCATGTGCTGTCACTATAGCCCACAGGAATCACTTCTTTCGGCTGTACCAGAACAACATGTCTGATTGCAACAGCTGTTTCTTTGTCTCAGCTTGTAACTAGGGCAAGTGTGTTCTCAAAGAAGCAAAGTTACTGCTGATAAAATAAAACAATGTATAACATCTCACAAGTTCATTTCTAGAGATTATCGGCAGCTCTGCAAGAGTGTGCTGAACAACAGCAAATCCTCAATCCCTCCTCTATTCAATCAATTCAAAGTCCTGACATCTACAGCAGATAATTTTGAATGCTTTGTTCAGAAATTCTCTTCTAACTCATCACTCAACTTAATTGGAGTACCCACATCTGATTTCCCTCTTAGAACAGAAGCTCTACTGAGTGATATGTGAATAATTCTGTCACAGGTCTCAGACATTATTTCTAAATTAAACTCCCATAAGGCAAATGGAGGTGACTGAATCCCAGCCCACATCCTAAAGAAATATACTCCTGAGCTAGCTCTAGTTCTCTCCAAACTTTACAACTATTGCCTTGCTGCTTTCTACTTTCCTGTTTGTTGGAAGTCCTCCTCTGTAGTTCCTGTTTTTCCTCTGAAGAACCTTCTGACCCCCCGCCTATTGCCCTATTAGTCTTCTACTGTTTTTTGGCAAAGTATTTGAGAATTTAATCAATGCTGAAATGGTCAAGCATCTTACCTCTCACAACCTACTCTGACAAGCAATACAGTTTCTGTTTTGCCAGATCTACTACTGATGTGCTAATGGCCATCACTGAATATGTATATGAAGCTCTTGATAATAATGGTGAAGCTCAAGCTATGGCTCTAGATATCTCAAAGTCATTTGACAAAGTTTGGCACACTAGCTTTCTATGGTATTATTGAACATGTGTTTAATTTAATCCAATTGTTCCTATCAAATCATGAAATGAAGGCTGTTTTGAATGGACTCACTTCCAGATCCTTTCACACAAACAGAGGTGCCCTACCCTCAAGGATCTATCTTCTGAGCTTCATCAATGATCTTCCTGATGTCATTAGGTCCCAAGTAGGCATATATGCTGATGACATTACATTTACTCCTGTCTCAAAGAAAATCTGTCAGAGTTGACAAAGTTAGCCTCCCCTACTCCACTTCTCTTGAAAAGGACCCCCAATTGATGGTTAACTGGGACAGGAAATGGCTTGTAAATTTTAATGCCTCCAAAACAAAATTACTCTCATTAAAAAAATTAGTCTCATTAATTAAAAAATTTTTAAAAATTAGTCTAATTAATTAAATTACTCTCATTAACCACCATAGAGACTTTCCTGTTCACCATCAGCATGGCTGATGCTAGACTCATGAAGGGCAGCACACTGTGCCTTCTTGACCTCATGTTTTCAACAGACTTGAAGAAGAACAACTACATTGAATCTCTTGCAAAGAAAAGTTAGGTCACTGTGTCGTGTCAGATGTTTTTTCTTGTTAGAGTCCATCTTGCATATTTATAAATCTACCATTCATCTATGCATTGAATACTGTTATCATATCTGGTCAGATGCTCCTCCTACCCATCTCTAGGTTCTTGACAAGATCCAAAAAAAGTATTTGCAATGTAATCTATCCTGACTTGGCATCTCTACTTTCTTACTGATGTGATATGGCTTCCCTCTGTCTTTTCTCCAAATATTTTCATGGCTCCTGCTCTGACAAACATTTTTCCCTGGTGCCTGAACTACAAGTGTTTAAACATGCTACTAGATTGATATCTTGGTTCCACCCTTTTACTGTTGACTTAGGTAAATGTAACTGCCACTTCTACTCCAACAGTTTCTTTTCTTGCACTTCCTACCTGTGGAACTCCCTGTCGTTTCCTTGCTTTCCTGATAACTACAATCTTCAAAAATTTAAATGCAACATCAATTGCCATCTATCTTCTTGAACCCTGTTCAGCTTTTATCCTTTCCTTGCAACCCCCCCACCAGTCTTTTCTCTCACCTTCACTTTCTCTAACCCCCTGTGTACTACTGCCTTGCTTGGGGTGAAATTAAAACAATAGAACACCTATCTACAGTAACATTGACCCAGACGTCCTGCAGGAAGAAGTTGAGGGTGGTTTAACATGGCTTTTGTTGCTCACGACATCCAGAACCATTGCAGGGAGGAAGAAGTTGGTATGCATCACCATTGATATTTCTGTGGCTTCTGCACAGAACCACATGTTTCTCATGTTCATCTGGCCATTTTCCAGAAGTCGGCTATCTTTAAGTCACTATTTGTGACAGATGGTGCTTCTTTGTGTCAGATTGGAAGTTGGTATGTTAATGTTCTTGATAAGTCTGAAAAGAAATGATAATGTTAAAAATTTGATAGATGCTATGTAACATTAAAATTTTCCATTTATTTGGCTAAATTCCAACTCCTTTTTTTAAATATGACTGAAACTCAAAAATCAGTTCCATTTTTTTGAAATATGACTGGTTTCGGAATCAGATTTTTGAAAAGGTTTCTTGCTCTAGCTAGGAATTTTTCTGTACTCATCATTATTACTTTCATATGTTTTTATTAGTAGGACAAAGTTTTTTTTCTTATATATATATATATATATATATATATATATATATATATATATATATATATATATATATATATATTCTAGAAAGAAAAGTCTGTTATTAAAATATTTAAAAGGTGCAAATCATAAACATAGTAATCAGATTGATACATTTTTGCTTTCTTATTTTTCCCCTTTGTTCATAGATTAAATTTCCAAAAATATCTTTATCTTTTAAAAACTCTTTTTAAAATTTAAATCACAAAAATGGATTTTTGAGATTAAGAAAAAAAAAATGATCTAATTTTCTATAGACTATAAAATAGATTAAAAATGTACTTCTACTCATATCCTCACAGATACTTTCTTCAAATAAAAAATTGCTATCATTGCTTTAAAATAAGTTCTAAGAGTCTTAAACTTGCAAAATATTTTGTGCTGATTTTTATTTTCTTCTGTTCTTTCTTATTCAATAAATAATTTTTTAATAGTTTTATAAAACTCTTTATATAAATATTTAAGCATCCCTTGCAATCTGTTTAATTAAATTTGTCTATTTTAACATATGTCTATATTTCTGAGATGAGGTATTGTAACTATTTTACATTGTTGAGACTGTTCAAAAATATATGACCTGAAGAAGGCCAGAGTGTACAATGCTTGAAACATTGTGAATGTGACTATAAAGATGAGGACAACAGTCAAAACAATGTTAAATAGTGTAAATTTGTCTATTTTCAATATCTTTGTTGGGATATTTGGACTTGGACATTAACATTTTTATTCATATGGCCTTATCAAACTTAGGGTTCCCAAAAACCATAACTTTTCAAAAATAATAATAAAGAAAACAAAGAATATAAAAAGGACTCTTGAAAGTGCCTCCATGACTTTTGACATGTTTAACAGAAAAGGAAATACCCAGCAAGACTTAATTCTCTATAAAAATATGCACTGGAATCTGTATTCTTTTGAATAATTTTAATGGCTCAATTTTTAATCAAAATCATGCTCCAACAACTGCTAACTTTTTTCCTCTTATTCCAAAATTTAATGTAAAATATTTTGATAAATCTTTAAAGAAACCTGTTATATAGGTATCATCAAAGAAAACATGATACCTATAGTTAAAATGAATTTTTTAAAATGAAACATTTTTCTTGAAGCTTTTAATTTAGTTTTAGTTTCAAGTTAATAGATTAAATTTAATATTTCCAAAAAGCAAAATACTTTACTCTATTTCAAAACTAATTTAAATTAACTGAAAGTACTTTTTTATGTGAAGATAGCTGATTAGCACCCTATTTTAGTCATATTTCATTGCACTGTAATTCAGTTTATTAAAAAAATCTTCCAAAAATAAAATATACTTTGCTGAAACTTTATTTGAGAAATATTAGTTGATTTAAAGTATAACCAAATATGATTTACTTCAAGTTTAAAATATTGCCGAAATGCATTTTTTAAGCTTTTGATATGTTTGACAGATTGATGTTTATCTAATGTTGTTTTATAGAGGTTTTAGTCATAAAAAAATAATTGAATATAATATGAGCAACTTTTTATATATAATTTTTAAGTACTCTGTAATCGTAAAAATTTTTAAGAGATTTAAAATTTTATAAATTATTCCAATTTAAGTTTTAAAAGAATACAATTTTTTTCTTAAGACAATAATTTCCTTAATATATCTTATTTATAAAAGCAATTAAAAGCTTTTCTAATTAAATAATGTCATAGTTTTATTGCGTCTTTTATTTTACAATTCCAAACAGATTTTTGCTAAATGTTGTTTCTGTTTAACAAAGATAAATTGATGATTTACATTCTCCAAGGAATCCTGCTTTTAACTTATATAAATATGAAGAGGCTGAAATTTTAATTTCTCAATTTTATAAGATTAAATAAGTTGGGGTAACAGATGTAAAAAAAAAAAAAAAAATTTCATTCATTTGTGAATAAGTCCTAAAAATTTAATTTCCTATACTAATCTTTGGCCCACCTGTTGATGTAAGAAAAACAAAATTTTTAACTGAAATTTCGAATGTGTTTAATAATAACATAAACATTTTGACAAAACTTTATTTTTTATCAAGTTTGGGGCCTTTTTTCATCATGCTATGCTCGTTTTTAGTGAATTTTTGAAGGTACCTACTGTTATGGTTATTTTTTGTGCTTTAGGAAGATGTTACTTTTTAAAAAGATAGATCTGAAAACATCTTTATCATCAATAATTCCTTAATCTATTTTTCAATATAGATAATTTATATTTCTAGATATACATATACACACTTACATGAAAGAGATAATTGATTTCATTGTGTAATCAGCTATACTTAGTTCTGAAAGAAAACATGATTTGAAAAGCTGGGATTGTAGTCACATTGAGTTGTTTGACAATGGATATAAGACTTCACTTAAAGTGTTTTGTTCCTGTAGAAAGTATATATACTGAGAGGGATTTGTTATATTTGTATTTGAGTTTAAATGAGCTTGGTGAAGTTTGAGAAAAAAATGACAATAATTTCTCTTGAAACAAGACTTACATTTAAATAATAAATTAAATGTCAAGTTTTATTGAAAGTGATAATGACACAAATACTAAACATTGAATTGAAATGCATTCTGTACTTTTTTGCCACTTTGTAATCAAATTTGATCAACCATTTCAAAATTATGATGATCCATTTTGAACAATTTATGCCTTATTTAAATGCAGACTATAACTTCATTTATTTTTTTTGGAACCAGACATAGCATACTATTTCCAGAAAAATTATGATTGCATTTGGTTCAGGCATCTTTGAGTAAAAACATCTATATTTTTGCAGTCATCCCTCAAGATCTTTAAAAGCATGGTTCAAAAACCCCCTGTATATGCTCTTGTTCCATATAGAAAATTGTATAGTATTTTCATATAACCTAAGTACATTCTCCTGTATAATTTCTCTCAAGATTATTTATACTCTCTAAATACAATGAAAATAGTTGTTATACTATAGATATGAATGAAAGATTTTGACAGGAAATTGACAACTAAGGCGTGGAGAGGTGACTTACATTTTCTCATGAGTAAGAAGAAAGCTTAGAGAAAATTCTTATATAAATTTTGTGTGCACTCTGTAGAACTTCCATTTTCCCCTAAAACTTCATCATTGCTCACATGTTCAGTCCATAGTATTCTCAGCATCTTTCTTTAGAATACATTTGTTGCCTCATGTCTCTTGTAGAACTAGAGGTATTTGTGAAAAGTGATAGTGCAAAAAGTTGTTTAACCTGTATTTAAAAAAAAAAAATAGCCAAAAGAGTTTAAGTAAAATACACCTCAATTTTAAAAAGTTAACATTTCAAATTTTAATTTTTAAAGAAAGAAAAACAACAAAGGATGCACATAACCCAAATAGTGAACAAACAAGTCAAAAGGCAAACCATGTTTAGATAATAAGTGCTGGAAAGAAACTGATAATTTCTTAAATGATAGGAGACTGCAGCAAGGTATACCTATACATTACTTCATTCATGTAACTTCAGTATGGTGCTATGAATGCAGAAAATTTAACTTTTATGTGGTTATTATTTGTATCATTGTTATTTTTTATTTTTTCTAAGGTTAGTTTAATTCATGGTTAAGGAAATTATTGGAAATGTTGGTTTTATATTTTTGAGTATATATTAGATATATTTGGGCAACAATTTTTCATTTATGCATGTTTGGTTGAAACTAATAAAAGTTCTTTCTATAAAATTTAGTTTCTTGTTTTCAAGGAGAATTTGAATGTAAATTATCCATTGCTTTCTGAGCACTTTTTGGCTTCCCATTATCAAAGAATTTATTTTGTGTATTGCGTCTATCAGTATGTGATGTGTTCTTCTAATGGTAACCCTATTAATCCAACACTATCAGAATTCAGTAATTCAATATTTAAAAAATAAAACTCTAAACCAACAATTTACATCCAATACATTATTGATATATTAACTAAAAATATGAAATCTTTGAAAATAACTTTGTTCTTAATTTCACATTGATAACAGAATCTGATTGATTCTAATAATAAGATTAAAATATGTTTAAAAAAAAACAAACAAAACACAAACTATGCTTACTCAACACAATAGTAAATCTCTACACATACAAAGTAGCCATCATGAATAACTTAATAAATAAAGCATATTTAATATCCTCTACACAAAATTTTCTATAACTAATTGAAAAATATAAAATATTAATAATATTTTCCTTAACCATGTCATAGATAAACAAATTAAACTCTGGAAATATAAAAAAAAACCCTCGAAAAACACACTTACCATTAAGCAATTTTACAGAAACTAACTGCAATTGACCACAAATGAAAAAAAATGACAATAAACCTAATATATTGATACATATTACCTATTCATAAGAACAAATAAATTAGGCTTATAACTTAATATAAAACTAAAAGCTTCTAATATGATTCATTAAAAAAAATCAAAATTTCAAAAAAACAATGTTATTTACAAATTTTCTTACCTATTTGATTGGAGAATGTCTCTGTAATAATTCAAGTGGCTACACAATCACTACATTATCATGGTGGTTAACTTACCATTTATCCAATAATAGCCCAATTAAATTGCATATCACTACTAACATCACAAAACATAAGAAATCTTACAAAAACTTATCAGTAATGGAAAAATACTATATCATATAAACTGTAAAATGACTGCAAACAGAAATCTTAGACATAAAAAAACAAACCCAGCATCAATAAAATTACATGTAATTTAGGAACAAACATACTAAATGTATTTCACAATATTAAAAAAAAAGATATGATACAACCCCACAAATTGATTCATGAAGATATGATACTTGAAAAAAAAAAGGACATGACAATCATCAATGCATGAAGACACAACACTTTAAAACCACTGAGGAAACATAATGCATACCGATAGACGCAAACCTATGAAATTACAAAAATTCTTTTATAATAGCTTATGAAAGCCAAAGACATAAGGACATTGAACAATTTGTTTAAATTCTCTCTGGAAACCAGAAAAAGGATCTAACATATGCCCAGACACACACTTTTCCCTATTCAAGATATGTAAATTTTGGATCAGTAAAAGTAGTTGTACTTGAATGAATAACATATACAGGCACATCCACATCCACATATGCAGAACTTGAATAAAAGGTGTACAAACATTTCCCAGTTTATGTAGGTCATTATTATTTGTAATTTTTCTCTAAAACTTCCTGCCATTTGTAGCTCTTAGTAAAGTTTGTCTTTTTGTTACATCTATTAATTCCTGTTCTGCCGACTAATTACACTAGTTCCTTTGGTAGGTTATTTGCTTTCCTTTGTCTCTATCACCTTCAATATGGCCTGTGAGTGTCAAATTCTACAAGCCATTTTTTCTCATTATGTATCCTAGAAATTTCAATTGTTTCTTTCTCATTCTAAGTATGTGTCCTTTTTGTTTCCATGTAATTGCTTCATCAATCAGCAGTCCATCAAATCTTGGATCAGATGAACAGGACCAATCATTAATAGTTGGTTGTATATTACTTTTTTATGCTATAAGTAATATGTATTTTTTTGAAAGTATTTTAAACTTTTTTTGTTTACAGATTTCTTAAAATTAAGAAAATGGCCACTTTTAAGAAAATTTTAAGAAATTGAAATTAAATTTGACATTCCAATCTATATAATTTCTATCTGAAATACACCAGAATACTTAATGGAAATAATAAATTTAATCATTAAGCTTTCAATTAAAGCTAAAATGAAATCTTCAAGAAAGCTTTTTCATTTTTAAAATTTCTTTTAAACCTTAGGTATTGAAAATTTATGCCGAAAAAGTGGAGGTGCCTAGCTAATACCCTGGGAAAGATATGAATCCTCCTATTCTCCCCACCAGCTATAGGTAAATAGCAGGACAGACTGGGTTTTTTAGCTTCAGGTGGCAGCTGGTCAAGGAGAAGGACAATTCTGAATTCAAAACCTGCAGGGGGTTGTTTGGGGACCTTATGACTCATTGTGCACCAGTTCTTTGTATTTGGCTCTTTCAAAAAGTGTGGTTGGTTCTGCACAAGTCTTCACCACTAGAATCAAATGATTTGTGCAGGTAGTCTGGCTGTCAGTTTCTAGGAAGCAAGTTGCTTGACCCTCATACGTCAAAATTGACGGGATAGTCCAGTAGTATTAATGTGTGTGGGCACACACACACACACACACATACATATATATATATATATATATATATTCAGTGATTAACTTATTCATTAATGATATAAAGAATCAGATCAAACTAAGTATTGACATCATTTTTTTGTGGATCTTGTTTGAGGTCAACATATTGTATCTGTTTTTGTAATTTTTGATGTTATTCATTTCATTAGCGAGATTAAATAGAAGAAATATATTGAAGAAAAGATTGTATTTATGGATAAAAATGTAGAAGTAATAATTTGAATTTTTAATTCCATAATTGGAAATTGACAAATTATTTGATATTAATCCTTTGCCTATGGAGAATAAAACATTTTACTAAATGATTGGGTTCCTTTCCAAATTTAATCCATTATTTTTTTTTTTTTTTAATTGGTTCAAACAAGAAAATAAATAAGTGTATGTTCTCTCCAATTTTAGTTTGCAATAAATGAAAAACCTAACAAAATTGGCAATAGATTGTTTATATACAAGATATTTCAAAACAACCGATGATTAATAAATTTTTAACAAAATGAATAGTAATTAGTTAAGTGAACTGTTCATTATGTTATGGTATTTGTATTTTATTTATTTTACTTATGTATATCCACATTATTTTTTTTTTATGTATGTTATAAGGATTTGCAAAATCCAAAGGAAAAAAACTCTTGAGGGTAAAGAAACATTTGTAGCTTCAGAAAGAATATCACTTCCAATAGAAAACTTGAGGAGGGACACTTAAGGTACTACTGAAAATGGCCATTTTGATTTATGGTTTCAGCTGTTTTCACATGTAGCTATTCAGTTTAGACATTCCACCTGCCACAAATCTATCCACATCTGATTATAAGAGTTTCCTTTCATATATTCATATATATGTATATATATATATATATATATATATATATATATAATCTACAAACAGTTGTAAAAAAATTTATTGACTTGTTTCCACCTTTTTGTGTCACCTACGTTTGCCCATTCCTTGCTTCCATACCAGGAGTGCCCCTACTGCAACTTAAAAATCTATGTTACTAGGACAACAAATTTAAAAACGTTTTTCCACTCTTTTCTGCCTTTGGCAGTTGAATAAAGGAAAAATATTTTTTTTAATTTCTGTTTTTATATTTTAACATTGATGTTCCAGATAAATACCAGAAAGAAATGTTTGTGGTGCACCTCAGCATTCCTCAACTATATTTCCTACTTCTTATAAATATTTATTTGAATTTTTTTTAAAAATTTGACCATACTTCATCATCAGAACATTATATATATATATATATATATATATATATATATATATATATATATATATATAGTTTACACATCTGTACAGATAGGTACAAAATTGGTTTTGATTAAAACTATTTTCAAATTTTTCTTGTAAATTATGCTCATAGATGTTGTTATTGGATATAAATGATATTGTGTATCTATATATTGTTAATATTCAAATAGTGAAAATAGTTTTGTTTTGTGGTGGGAATTTAAATAATTCACATTGAACAATTAAACACTAAATTCTAGTTAAATTGGAATGTATAGAAGCATTCTTCTTGAATCATTTTTTTTACTTTCAATATTTAAAGCTTAGCCAATACAATTATTTATATAGTGGATAGATCAGATATTTTACATCTTTGTAACTAGCTTCAAAGAAAGTTTTTCTTTCTTTATGTATATAAAAAAGAAATGATTCTTGGTAAGTTTTTAGTTGTAAACATCACCAGCTTTACATTGTATCAAACTTTCACTCTCTGTTAAGCTTCTACTTTTAGCATTGAACTGAACTTACATTCTTTTTTTCTATAGAATTATTTTCAAGTATCTTCTATTTCAAGGGAATAATATCATCAGAAAAATTTCCTTTAAAAAAGAAACATTTTGCTACTCTCTGTCATGGATATATTTCTTCTAATTTAAAAACTATTTATTCACTATTTAAGAAAGACTTAAAATTGGTAAGGTTGTGCAACTAATGCATATCATGGATTGCTTCTTTGAAATTAATATTTCATTTATTGTCATTCTCAGAGGTACTGTCCATTAATGACAATATTAGCAAAAAAAATAAATAAAAAGAAAAAAATGAATTAATAATAATAATAATAACAACAATAATAATAAAGTAATAATTATATCTGAAGAAAATTGATATTGAATGTGGAATTTAATATTAATGTAATAATTTTCTATTGGAAAATAAATTAATATCTAGCAATAGAAGCATTGTTTATTTAGCTTGAGGCTACTTTATAGTTTCAGAACAGCAATCTTGTCTTTTGATCACACTGCTAAATTTGGTGGATTAGATTTTCCTTTTCAAATGTTCAGTTTTACCTCTTGTGTTATTATATGCTAATTCAGGAATCACTTTTTACAAACTGAAAAAAGAAAGACTATAGAAAGTCAAATAGTTCACACATATATATATATATATATATATATATATATATATATATATATATATATATATATATAATAAAATTTAATCTGAGAGTGGTCAAACTTCATTGGTTCAAAAACCAGATGCACCTTTTTGATATTTAATGTGCAACATGTGGAAATATGTTGGCTGAGTTCTTTTTTTATAATACTGTTAATGCTAAAGAAAATCTAAGTGAGAAAAAGAAATCCATGCTTTATTCACTCATACTGCAACAGTAAAAGATTAAGATTTGAATTTAATGTTCATAGTTAATAAAAAAAATAGTTAATAATTTAATTCTCAAATTGAATGCTAGATTTGAGTGAAACAATATTCTTTGGTGCTGAGGCAAGGAATAGCTAGAGGTAGAAGGATGAAAGGCATTTCAAGTCATTAAAGAATAGAATGTCAGAGTGCTGAGAGTAGGAGGGTGATTAAACAATTGTGTAGGCGGGGGTGGGGGAGTGATCACAGATAGCTCAATCAGGCTAAACCTGAGATCTAATAGGAATACTTGTGGTAAAAGTTTTTTTTACAAATACCTAAATCTTTCTGTATAGATGGCCATCAAATTTTAATACAAAAATTAAAACAGTATTTTTAAGATGGTGAGAAGATTTTACCTTCACCTTACCTGAGGAAGTAAACTCATATATCACTCAGTCATGACAAAAGCATGTTAACAATCATCACAAAATAATCAGTAGACCTTGTTAATAACAAGGAACCCAATACATCAAGACAAATTTATTTTTGCTCATGCTAAACATCCTGCTGGTGAATTTATTAAGAATACAACTGAAGATTTCGTAGTAATACATCCAAATAGCACAAAACAGGAATAAATTCTCGGTTTTCATCATAATATATTCAACTGTTGTAAATGAAGTTTGTGAAGCAAAAGATTGCAGCATGCAATCCTTTAAGAAATCAGCACTTTGAACATTTTTACAATATATCTGATGGATTTTAAACAAGACTTAGAAGCAAATAACAGTTTTAATAGCCTGATAACTGAAGCATTGAAGCTAATTTTGTAAGATATTATCTGATTAAAATAATTTTATTGCATTGCATCATTTTCTTATTTTCCTCTGTTTTGACCATGGCAAATATCATTAAAAATATCAAAGGTTTACCTCTCCTTTATTTTTATTTTTGGCATTATTATTTTTTATGTATTAGACTTGGATCTATTTTTATCTACACCAACTCGATTATAGTAGGATGAGTGACCTCCCACATATGGGCAAGGGCCAAAAATTGTTCACTCACAGTTGGTTACACAAGCTGCAGAATAATTAAGCCTTCCACTTTTAGTGCAGTGAAGGAGGTTCTGCTGCTGCAGTCAGAATCCCTGGTACCAAGATCACCTCTTACTTTTTGCTGATTATTTTACTTGTTATACAAAGTTTCTTTTTAAGAAATAGTTGATTCTGTTGCCTGGCACAAAATTCACTTCTAAAGTTAGTATTTATGAAAATGTAACTTGCAATTGGTTTGATGTAATCATATATTAAGCACTATTCTCTTCTGTCCACTGAGTGGGGATAGAAACCTTAAATCTTCCAACAGAATTTCATTTTAAGTGTGCTTTATCATGAAAAATTTGGAAAAACATGCATTTTGTAAATATGCCTACATAATAAATAAATAAATAGAAGTCAAGATATGTTCCAATATCATCTGGTATAAGATTTTTTCATTTCATCTGTACATGCCACTGAAGGATAAAGCAAAAGTTTATGCTTTAACAAAAACAGGAAAAAGTCATCTGAAGTACTTTAAAAATGCATCTCTTTTTGAAAATCTGACTAAATTTTGGTTCTGTAATCTGCAAAGAGTAAAAGCCAGATAGAGGCTATCTGTCCTATGAGAACAAAATCTATTTAACAATGAATAATCATAAATGCTGCTATTTTCCATCATGCCTAAAACAACTATGACAAATCTTATTTCTTGTTCTCTAAATTTATTCCTTATTTTTAGCTGGACAATGTGTTTGTTGGACCACATTCACAAGTATTGCTCTTGAATTTAATTTTCACATTCTATCTTGGTGAGCAAACATCTGGCTTTACTATTCTTATTTTACATTTATGTGTATGTAATATATATATATATATATATATATATATATAAGGATATTACACCAAAAACATGTAAGAATCACTACACAATTGCAGTCATGTTTCACCGCATAACAATGTGTCTCCTCAGGCAATTGTAAATTACTGGCCTAATATTGCTCTACTATGTATTGAGCCCTCTTTTAAATTAAATGTTACGAATGTTGGAAGTGTACTCTATTTGTTCTCATCATACCTGGAAATATATATATATATACACACACACTCTCACACATACATATTCTAATGCACTGTTTCTGTTAACGATTCC
The DNA here is from genome assembly GCA_903632075.3 of Acanthosepion pharaonis. Lineage (NCBI taxonomy): Eukaryota > Metazoa > Mollusca > Cephalopoda > Sepiida > Sepiidae > Acanthosepion > Acanthosepion pharaonis. The sequence goes on along the minus strand of CAHIKZ030005331.1, from coordinate 365,289 downwards.
AATCCTAATGTTTTGTTGTCCACTTCAACTGATCATAAGTTTTGCAAACATTGTTCCTCTTTTAGTGTCTGTGTCTTTCTCTGTACATTGATTCAAGGTATTAAGATATTTTTAAATTTTATCATTTCAAAGTGAAATTGTAAACACAAGAGAATTTTATATTCATAAACTTACTCCATCTCCATCCTCAACAACACAAAGTGAATCATGATTTTGATCTCCCACTTGCTTTGTCATTTAGATATAAATGATGTAAGATTTTATTAAATTTCCAACTCACAAAAGATTTCATTATTGTGATCATTAACTTTGAACTCGATTTAAAGATATAGATATTGTGTGGTGGCTATTTCAGAGTGAAAGGAGGGAAAGCTGTCAGCAAGTGGGGGATGCTTTGGTTCTTGTAGAGAGAAAGGGATGGTGAGGAATTTTACAATCAGTATTGTTGGATTACCTTGAAATACCAGTGTAATCATAAAATGCAAATAGACCTTTTGAGCTAGAAGCTTAAGAGAATCCAAATGTTTAATTGCAATTTGATTTCTTGGAAATACAGGAAAGATGATGAGAATAAACAAAACTCGACCATGTTTACTCTTTTTCATTCTTCCTTTTCTGCATGCTTTATTGCCTGTCCATTTTGACCTCACCAACTCTACATCAGATTCTCTGTTAATCTATAAATTATGTTGTACAATTTTAATATAGCAAAACGTACACAAGAAATGCATTTTTAATCTTGAATTTCTATGGGAGATGACATAGATGAAAGCCTGATGGACAATTAAAGAGGTGAATTGTTTAAGTATATAATGGTAATTTTACTTTTTAATTGAGTTATTGCTTGAAGGCTTTACAAATCTGCTCAACCTTAACTAGAGACAAGAATGTTATAAGAAACACTGTTGTAATCTTAATTAATACAAAACACATTTGTGATATGGCAGATTATAAACCATGTATTTTGCTAATGTATTTCAGGAAAAGAGCAAGTCAAAACCTGTGTTTTTTGGGGTTTTTTTTTAATGTTACAAAATCTACTAGTGATATTTTATTGTATTGAGATTTCATTTAGGTATCTATCTGCTATAAAAGCTTTATCTTTGATGTTGATACTTATTTTGAAAAGATGTTATTGTAAAAAGTTGAAAAGTAATGTAAAGAAACTGTAGGAGTATTGACTGACAGATATCAATCTTCAGTATCATAAATTTTAACTGCAGTAATCATAGCACAACTAATTTTTAAAAAATGTCCGTTTGGAGATGTGATAATTCAGTCATAATAATATGTAAAATTTATTCATTAAAACCCTTTTGCACTATCCTCAGACAAAGAAAAAAGTGTAGTGAATCAACATTTAGGAGTAAATTTAACATTTAAATATTTTAAATTCTAATAAAGTTAAATGTAATATTCTAGAATATACTGAAATGTGCACATTTTTATATATATATATATATATATATCATTTTAATTCATTTGCAAGTTGTAATACATAAAACAGTATTTGAATATTGCCATCTTTATTTTTTGCAAATTTTAAAGATTGTTAATGCATAAAGGTTTATTAAAATGAGAGTATCCAAAGAATTCTTTTGTTATGAATATTATCATACTTCTTTTAATTAGACTGATGCTTTGTTCCAGTTTTAAGTTTTCTTTGAATAATTTAAATTTTCTTTTTCTCAAATGCATAAATGTACATCATCAGAGACTGATTATGAATACAAAATAATTTTGTAATACAGTGGCATCATCAACTTGTGGATTTTCAAATTAATATGCAAGAATAAACCTATTCATCTATCCAAATTTTCTTTAAAAATAAATTCAGTTACAGATATGATGTTTATTTGATATATATATATATATATATATATATATATATATAGATGACGTGTGTGTGTGTAATTTTTTTTTTATTTGTTTATTATATATATGATGTGTTTGAACCTTTCAACAACATGGAAAGTCAAAGAAACCTCTTTTTTTCATAATGAGGAATACATAGAAAATTTTCTATAGAAAAAATAATCACATGTATTAGATAAGTTAAACTCGGACTAAATTTTATTTTTATCTCTTTAAGTTTCCGACAAGTATTTTGCACTTACAAATCCAATTTGAACTATAACTATATTTTTATTTTCACAACTTTGAAAATATGACATTAATTAAAAAATGGTTTTCCTTAATTCTGCCTTGAAAAACAGTATGGTCTTGCAAAATATATTTTTATTATAATTTGATTCTTGATGTTGTGATTAAGATGATTTAAATGAAAATAACATTGTTACTCAATTGCAGTCAAAATAAACATGCAATCTGTTTTAATAATAGCTTTCTTTGTAATGACTCATGGGTCCTTGTTAAGCCTTTGGATAAAGATATAGAATTTGAGATGTTTAGGATTTGAGTCTCACTATGAAATATATATTTCTCATCAGGTATTTGCATACATTAACCATTAAAAATTGCAACCAGTCTAGATAAGAGTGAAACATAGGATATAACTTTTTTTAAAACTTATGAGGATGCGAGAAATTCTGATTTCAAAAACATTTACAATACAGATAAGTTTAGTATATTTGTAAATGTTTGTCTTCTGTTGATTTTATTTTTGAATATATTCCTGTTTAAATGTAATCAGTAAAAACATTCAAGGAGTTTCTTTGCATTTCACTTTAAATCAATTATTATCGAAGTTTGTGTTTGATGCTCTAAAATGAATTAAGCTAATTTCCTGATATCTTAAAATTATCAACAAAGTTTTATTGAATCTTTGTCACTCAGATCTGCAAAGAAGAAAACATCACCAAATTACAGGAATAAACTCAGAACAGATTCTAGGCTTTGTAGAATGACAAAAATAACATAGAAGATATGAATAGAATATTAACAACTATATATAAAAAAACATACAACAGTTTTTAATTCACAAAAAGAACAGTGTATAAATCAAAATTATATAAAAGTTATTGGGATTGTATATAGTAACAGTACCATAATAATTTGATTACCCAAATATACACCAAATATAGATTGGAAAAGGAGTGAGCAAAGTTGATGTCATTCCACTTCAACTATTTCCAGCAGATCTTGAAAGCATATTTGTCATTCACTATTCAATAACAAGTTTTTATTAATGTCAGAATCATCAGATGAATTTACAAGAAATGCTAAATGACTTAGATAGGTAAAGTTTCTGTTATAATACTTGTATAATTTCATAGTTTCTGGACCAAAAGATTAGTGATGGAAATCACATGAGGGACATGGATTAATAATACAATAATAGCAAATACCATACCACAATGCAGTGATGCATATGATACAACACTATGCCTTGTGACTCACTTTGTTGTGACAACTGTTCCTATGAGTAGATGTTCCACTCATAGCGAATGGACAAGTCTATGTTCAACAATTAGTGTAGAGAACGCCAGTCATCTTTCTACATAACAGATTCATAGATGTTACAAAAAGGTTCAGTTGTAACATGGTGAAAAAAGATCATAAATATGGATGAAGAGCAGGAAGATGTCCAGGACTATATATACTTTTATGGATAGCATTAAAGAAAAACCATTGAATGAAATAAAACAATAGACAATAAATCCTTTTAATAAAAACAGTAATGAAAAGCACCTTGCCAATGTACTTAAAATGTAATGCTTGAGATAACTAGAGATAAAAAGATATCAACATGGACCAGGAAACAGAGAAATGATTAAACAATAAAAATGAATGTAGGTAGGACACAACAAGAAAATATTTTTAAAAAAGAAAGCAGTAAAGGGTTGTTTGTACCGAGTTGGTAATAATCATCATAGAAAAAGAACAGACAGGAAATAGTTTTGAGATAGAGGAGTTTGCTGATAAGATATGACAGAAAATAATAACACAGTTACGATTGTCATGGAAGGATTTGGGAAAGGCTCTTTTGCCATAGTGAACCAGTGATGACTGATAATGAAATATCAAATTTTACGTTCTAGATTTTGTGTATCTTTAAAAACATTATGCTATCACTAATTTGTAAGTTTGGTTAAAAGATGCTCAGTGTTTTTTTTTTTCTCTATTGAACTAATCAAGAGACTTCAATATTAAACAAAAGGCAATAAACAAGATGATTAAGCATGAACAACATAATCTGTAAAAAAAATTTAAACTCATTTGTCTATTTTTCTATTCCATTTTCAGTCTTTTAATAATTTATCTGTTCGAAGTGAACCTGAAAAAATTACCCACTGAAAATTAACAACAATTATTTTGTGAGTTAGAAAAATCAAATCTGTGGTAATCTGTGTGTGTGTGTGTGTGTGTGCACACTTTAGCATCTCTTGACCAAAAACAAAATAGAATTAGTTTTACTCTTTATATTCAAGTGTTCCAATACTTGATGAAGTATTTCCCATTGCTTTTAAATTTCCTCACTCTGCTGTTTTCATCCCAGTGTGTCATCATTTTAGTGAATGTGTGAAAAGCTAATTGTTTTCTCCTTAGCACTTAGAATTCTTATAGTTTCTATAGTGAGATTTCACTCCTGCTCAGTTGCTTTAGGTTTCAAGTGCATTTATAACTCCATTTCCTAAGACTGTTTCCAAATCGGATGAGGACTGAAGTAGACATGACAAACTTGTATATTTTTATGGATTTAAAATGTGTTTATAAAAAAAGGTTAAGAACAAGGATTTCTAACTGGGCTGATTTTAGTTCAATCTTTGTGGCTGGACATGCAAAATGCATAAGAAGGCACTTGGAACATTTCACTTGAAGTCTCTTTTTCACTGTTTCACTATTATTATTTTTACTTTTAATAAATGAATACTAAAAAAAATAATTTATTCTAAATATATAAAAATGTAAATACATTAGAATAATGATGAAATGATTGTTTCTAGTTTTTTTTGATAAATAAAAAAAAATCATTAAAAAAATTAATCAAATTATGGCTAACATTGGAATTGTCATTTTTTTCACTTTTAATTCAGTTCAAAATTGTCTACAAACCCCGTCATCTGCCAATTCTTACATTACTCTTAATAGGCTTTTTAACTAAAATAATTACTTTCATTTATTAGATATATTTTTCCATTTTACTTTATTTTCATATAGATATAGAATATTTGTTTCTTCTTTTTTATCTTATTTTTAAGCATCAACAATATTGTGTTTAGTTTCATCTCATCATAACAAAATCCTTCACTTGGATTGTCTGTTGAAACATTTGACCTTCTTAGACTATTATTTTTCCACTAGCAAAATGAATGAATGCCGCATGCACATTTTTCATCAATCATATCAAAATTAAAACCATATTTTATTGTTATTAATGTTGTTTATCCATGTTTTTTTATTTAGTTTTTTATTGCTTTTTTATGCAATTTGATTTTTATTCTTAGCTATTGAATAAAACATATTTCATTAAGTTTAATGAGACCAAAATGATTTTTTTCTAATTATTACTCTTATCAAATCTGACAAACTGTGCCTTTTCTTAAGAACAGCCTACTTGCATATGAAAGCATTTTCATTTTCCTCTGTAAGTAAAGTTATTTTTTTAATTTGTATATATGACTAATTTGGCATAGTTTTGTTTTTAAGTCATTGCAGATGAAGCATTTGAATTTTTTAAATTTTCATAAAAGGAGGTAACAAATGAGTTCATAATTTGTGATTAGAGAAATGATACCTGAAACACTGCTATTTAATAATATGAAGTAACGTAAAAATTTATTTTTTTTTTTTTTGTTGGTATTAAGAGCATTTTACTTTAACTCATTTCATTCAAAAAGATTGTTTTTCATTGCATTGTGTTAACTGTCAGATTAGCATGCACTTTTAAAAAAACTTTAAAACTTTTTGGCATATTTTTGTTTATTGATTCAAACATGGAAGATGGAAGAAAATAAGCAATTTTTTTTTTTTTTTTTTTTAATTCATTATGCTTTTCTTTTTCAAGAAAAGTAAAAATGTAATTCAAAGATAACATTTGTCCAGTTTATGAAGAAATTACTCTAAGTGGTTTGTGTGCTGGAGATTTCTTAATGAATATTGCAGTCAGGTAAAACATTTAAAGTTCATAGCGATCAACACAAGATATTATTTGAGAGTAAGTAATGTTAAACAATGCAAAATATAGTAAACTTACTAAGAATATTGAAATCAGGCATTGAAAATCATTTGTACTGGCTTAATTATATTAATCATATTGATGTGTGGCTTTTATATGCAATTTCCTGCTTAAATATCATGAACATGTTCTGCTTTTGTAAGAAATTATGATAAGTAATGAAAAATAGATACTTTACAACAATGTGGAATGCAAGATATCCTAGTATAAGCTAAGTCAAATGGCACTAATTGTATGAAGTCAGTTTTCATTCACAGAGGATTTAATGTATATAATGGAATTGGATGTCCTCTACTATGAGTGCCTTCCATACCCAAACAATTACTGTTTTCAGGTATCACTCAATGCAAAGCATGTTTCTGGGTTTAGTTAAAATAAAGTGCATAATATTCCCTCAAGATAATGCTAGATGGCATGTTTCGTTGGGGACCAGTTGAAAAAAATCATTACAGCTTGGCTGGGTAATTTTCATTTATCCACCACATATATTTTACCTTTATATTACTGTCTAGTTCAGTCTTTTTTAAATTCTCTTAATGAAAACAACAAAAACAAAACTTATTCCCTGGAAGTTTGAAAAAAGCACCAAGAGAAATTTGCTACTGAGAAAGATAAAAACTTTTAGAGGGATAAAAATGCGGAATTGGCCCCAAGATGGTAGAAAGTCGAAGAACAGAATGGTAAACAAGTTCAACAAGTAAGTTTTTACTTACTTAACAAACTTTTTACATTACACAATACCATTTTTTATATATATATATATATATATATATATATATATACAAAGAATAATCACACATAGAATTAATCAGAAGTATCAATGCGATTATTGGCGACATCCATCGCTAGAAAACATAATATATGCATTAAAATCCTGTTCATCCATAGTGCAAGTTTTGATCCTTGAAGAAAAACTTGTTGTCTGTAGTTTTTCAGTTTATTTGATGTTAAAATGCTAGTACTTACGGACAGTCTTCCATCCATCATCAGGCATGTGTTTTTTTTTTTATAAAATCAAAAACTTGAGACGATATACCTGTATGTCGACCGAAAGATGTTTTTTGAATATCTGCTATTATTGACGGTTGTAAGATATCGGAACGTGCAAAGACGCAACGCTAAGTTTTTCAAAATTTTTTAAGTGAGAATTTTATTTAAATATTTCTTGTGATGTGTTAAATCCACGTATTCTATTTTTACAAGTTATATATATATATATATATATATATATATATATATAGTTATAATATATATATATATATAACTATATCAATATTTGCAGCAAAGTAAACTTGAATTCTTTCAAGGTAATAACTTGAAGTTTATGCCATGTTAAAAACAACCTTCAGAACAGCATGAATTCTGTCAAAATTGAAGCAAAAACTAACATAAAATTTATGGTAAAACTGAAGGACTGAGGACATTATTGGTGATCAAGAAAATTTTATGGAGATAATTCCCCCCAAAAAGAAATCAGCAATTTACAAATGATAGCTCATTTCAAAGAAAGACAAGACAGAATTGTAGATATCACAGATTACTTTCTAAGGAAAAAAATGATTTAATTGCAGGTGAACTATGATTAATAGCCAAAATAATAGTTAATGCTTTGACATTTCAATTACTTTAGTCCATACAATTTTACCTAAAAAATTAAAGTTAAGCAAACTTTTTGCTCATCATGTAGTAAGCCTATTGTACCCAGATTGGCAACAAATAAGAGCAGAGCCTTCAATGGAAATTTTAGACAAATAGGATTAAAATCCTGAAGGAGTTCTTGGGCAAATTGTAACTTGAGATATAACTTGTCTTTACCAGTATGATCTTGAAGATAAGGTTCAGTCAAAGCAATGGTTATCCAAAGATGAAAAGAGTTCAGTTAAAACAAAGTAAGTTGGTGAGGAAGAAAAGTTATGGTGAGAATTTTCTGGGATACTGAGGATATTTTGCTAGTTGAGTTTAAAGGGGAAAAATGGTAACTTCTACTTATGAAAATGTTTTGAGAAAATTAACTAAAAATTTAACAAAAACATGTGGAAAGCTTTATCAGAGAATTTCTTCCACCACAACAATGTCCCTGCTCATTCCTCGCATCAAACAAGGGGAATATTGTGAGAATTTTAATAAGAAATCATTAGGCTTCTGACTTATTTCCTAACCTTCAAAAATATTTTTAAAGGTATGCTTTTTGAAACTGTTAATGTAAAAAGAAGAAAACTCTACTTTGGCCTGGATAAATTCTCAGGGCTCTCGGTTGTTTTTGGGAGGGTATAAATGACTACTCATTGCTTACAGAAGTACCTTGATGTTGATGAGGCTTATGTGGGAAAAGTTTCCACAAACATTTTGAATGCCCTGTGTGTGTGTCTGTAAATATTAAGTTGTTCTCTAACAGTTGTATTAAGTTGATCTGGTTATTTTCATTATTTGTTCTGAAAGATCGCTTTTGTTTGCAGTAACTTGATGAGAATTTTTTTCTTGTAAAAGTGATTTTCTTTCTTATTTTTATATCTTAAAAACATTGCCTTAATCTTGTCAAATCCTTAGTTTAAAAATCCTGTCATTCCTCCTCTCTTACAGCTTTCTTCATTTTGTCTCTCTCACTTTTTTATCTCTAGCTTTTCAAAATTTTCTATTCTGTTTCTCGTCATCTTTGATCTTCTTTATCTCCCATGTTCTTTCGATTTTGCACTTTTCATCCTCTTCAGCATAAAGACCAAATATTTAAGGTGGCCATCAATTACTTTCTTTAAAAAAAAAAAAGAAAAAAAAAAGACTCTTACTTTAGCATATCAACTTCTCTTGTCATCTGAGCTGCTGCCTGAATCAACTGGATTTTTCTCTTATCATTTAGTCCAAAGTAAAAACTAAAAATAAAAAAATGAAATTAAGAAAAAAAAGTTCTTTGAATTGATAAATCTGAATGAATATATTTTTCTATATCTTGTTTATATTTTTGTCATGAGGGTTCACACTAAAAATATTTGTTGAAAATAAATCAGCTGGTAGAGTATGTAGATAATAAATCTGACTTTGCCAATTATCTTATTCTGTAAATCCTTTTGTGAAAATGCTTCTATACATGAATTATGTAGGTATTTGGTATCTATAAATGAATGACACACATATTGTATGCTAGCACTTATCAGTCTATATACTGAGTATTTGTCTTCATATATGCACATATGATTCTGTTTATGCACTTGTCTCTCTCTCTCTCTATATATATATATATATATATATATATATATATATATATACACACACACATTTATGGCCTTTTTAAAATTATATTACTGTATTACAGTGTGTGTATGTGCTTATGCCTGTGAATACTTAACAAACAAACAAATATATAAAAATATTTCTGTATACATAATGTGATAAAAAGAATAATGTTGATGGGATTTAATGTTTTGCACCAGATTTGAGAAATTTATGTTTCAGAGTTCATGGTTTATCTTGGAGATATAACTAACCAATAATTTCAATCTTATATATATTTTAATCATTATGCTTTTGTTATTATTAAACAAAATGATTGACGTAACTCTTCCTGTATTTTGTAACGCTACAAGAAAAGCATCCTCTTCTGTAAGTGTTGTTTTATTATTATTATTATTATTATTATTATTAGAATATATTTCTATGTGACTGTACATCATTATAATTCTCTTAACAGTTTGTTTGTTATCCCGTTGCAGGTTGTTTTGTATGTGAATAAGGTTGGTCCTTATTTCAACCCTCATGAAACTTACCATTATTACCAGCTGCCTGTGTGCAGGCCAACAAAGGTGAGTTTCTCATTTATCAAGCTTTTTTTCTGCCATAAATCTGTAAACCTCAAACTTGTTTTTGAAATTTTGATTTAAGTCTTCTAATATATTACAAATAAAAGAAAAAAAATCATAGTATGTTATAATTGAAGAAATTGTAATTAAAGATTTGACAAATCAATACTAAAATTGCTTTGTGATTTTTCAATGATATATTTTGCTCTTATGAAAAGCTTGTAGTTTTTCTTTGTATAACTGCAAGTATAGTTATTTCTTAGGAAAAGTTTAAATAGTTATGCTCACAATATGGTAACATTTCTTCCTCTCTTAATCATCCACTGGAGATAGTCCCATAACTTCTGCAAAAGAATCTATTGATTTACAATGTGGAAGAAAATAATAAAAATGATAAAATCCTTTATCTTAAATTCTACTCTATCTGCTGTGAATTAGAATCCGATGAGTGGCAGGTTGTTTGACTCTGAACTTTCCAAGCCTGTCAGGTATCTATCTTGTCTGATTCAACTGGTACTGAATACAATAAGATTGATTTACAAAACAAAAAGAAAAATAAACATATCTGCCTAGAACTTGTCAGATTCAAGAAAAAAAAATAGCATCTTGTGCACAGTCCTTTTAGAGTTTCTGTGCTAAATTCCACTCTGGTCTTGCTAGTTCCAACACCAGCATAAAATATTTGTGTGTGTGTGTTGTTTCTTCTGTTAATCCAGGAATGATATTTATATAATTTTATCTACTTTTGCAATGGAGGAAGCCCAGAAGTGGAAGGAGGATGGTTTCTCCCCTGATTCTGTTTGATCCTCAAAAAGGCTTACACACTTGATGGACAACTTTGGTGGAAGATAAGGAAGATTCTGTGAGGGATATGCATTGTTTTTTGGTTTTTTTATTTTATTATTGAAGGAATCCAATAGACAGGATCAGAAGAGTGTAAGACAGTTGATGTTTGACTTGAACTCTGTCAAGTTGCCTATGGCAGAGGAACTTAGACATTGGGAGTCAGTTCAATTCCATTTCATGCTAATCCATAGGCTGAAGCTTGATGTTTTATGACAGTGCATAGAAAGCTTATGGCAGCATATCAATTATTTGATGACTGCAACTGTCTTTTTAGTTAAAAGGTTGAAATAAGCAGCATAGCTCAAACTGATGATCCAAAGGCTTCTTTTTTTTCATATTTCAATGTGAAATTTGATTTAACTTCATTTTAAACTTGATTATTTACAGTAATATCATTAAAATAATTATTGGTGCTATTGCTTTTTCAAAATGAAGCCCATTTTAACTAAAGCACTTTGAAAAGCTTTTTCTTATTAACATTGGACAAAGATGTTGGTGGCTATCACTCTCTTGGATTAATTAATTATTAAAATAACATGTCCAGAGTAAATAATTTGAAATGATCCACACAAGATTTGACTTTTTTTTTTTTCAGCACAGTAAAGTTAAAGAATGAAAAGAGCTTTTAAAATTTGATTATATTTGATATCATTTGTCTAACAACTATTCATTAAATTCACTTCCTGAAGATACCATTTTATATTTTGGAATAGTTTCTTATAAGCTTTTGTTAATATTAGAATTATATGTAATCAAGTCTTTAAAAATGATTAAGAAGTTAGGATAAATTTATTAGTATCTGATGCAAATTTTATTGTTTCTTTTAATCTGTCTGGCACAATCATTTTCTCCACTATATTTATATGATCAGTGTATTTTTTTAAAAATATGAATTAGAAACTAATACAATTGCAACAACTTTGACCCTTTATACTCACTAAAACTTCAACCAATTGTATTATTCTGAAACTATAAAAACCTGAAAGAGTTAATATTTTTAATGTGTCTAAGCAATTTGATTATTTAAAAAATGCAACATTTCTATTGCTGCTGCTGTTGTTGTTAAACAGTATTTTTCCTCTCTCACAAAAAGTAGAATAAAATTAATGATATCAACTGTGTGTCTGCAGATATATTGTGTGACTGGCTAAGCTGCTGATTATCTTGAGGCTGATTTGTGCTTATTCGAGCAATTTGACTGTGTTCACTTGTAGTGATACAATCAAAGTCTTATGTTAAAGCTCATAACTTGCTAAGTGACCATGTCAATCAGTCTGTGAATTTAGGCAAGTAATTGACATCTTTTGTTCACCTGTTACACACACACACACACACATACTTATGAGGTGAGCATATAAACAATTATATGCACAGCAAAGGCTCATTAGTATAGGTACGTGTGATTCTGATTGATTGTTCATTTTGGGCTTAAAAGGACAGGGTTCAGGTTGAATATCTGATTGAGTGAGGATTAGCTTTAGAATAGACACTTAATCCTACTGGATTTTGATACTGTCTTGGGAAGTTTGATATGGAAATTTTATTTTTTTCATTTATTGAAAGTGTATAAAGATAAAGGAAATTAACTCTTGACTAAAATAGAACCAGGGAGAACAGACTGTGGATGATATTTCCAAACTTGTCATCAAATAAGAACATTTGACACTTTTATTTGATTTAAACTGGTGGCTCTTTTGGTTCAAATATTGTTTACTGATCAGCTGGCTTGAATCCAATAAAAACAAATTAAACAGTGTAAAAATTTTACATCCTGTATTGGCTTCAGTCACGCTACTTGTAAAATGCATTCTTCATTTATGGCCAAAAACTCTCATAAATTTTCATTTGTATATATACAATATTTCTTTATTACTATAAATATTATTTTTTGTTTGTACACATATTTGAGTTGCTATCCTCATTTTGTTTTTTGTTTTTTTCTTAATATGTGTTTCCACTAAAAATAATGTTTATAGTAATAAAGACATATTGTCAGATAAAAAAAATCCATTCAGTAAAATACACAATGTATAAAGCTTGATCTGCTGTCAAAAGCATGTTTTTTAAGGTTTTCTCTGATATATAAAATGAATTATTTGAACAAAAAGAATCATGTAATCATTGTAACCATACATATTTGTTTATACATAATTTGTGCCACTGAATATATAGGAGGTTGCCTGAATAAGTTCATAAGTCAATATAGTTATTAACTGAATTTTCATCTGAAATGTTCATTGTATAATGTTTGATTTATATGAATCATATTTATCATTGAATTAAATGAATTAATAAGGAAGGAGATTATGTTGAAAAATATTGTATAAAATAAATGCTTTTTTTCATTAATCTTATTGCTGAATGGCAAGTGTATGACTAAAGGTATAATTTATAAAGCTTGCATCAAGCATGATGGTGAGGTTAAATTTTGTTTTGGTTCAACTGAAAATCATGTTTCTACCATAACTAAATGACATTAGGCAATATTAAATATAGTATCAGCACTGCCGTCTGTAAATTTTTCTGGAAAATAAAAAAACAGCAATAGAAACCCAATGATGACCTGGAATTATGTAGCAAAAGCTAAACCTTCCAGCAGGAAGGGCAATAAATGTAATTTATATCTTTTAGAAAAATTAGTCATTCTAAAACATAGATAACCCTAATTTGTTAACCTTTACCATGCTAATTTCTTTCTAGAATTGTTCCCCCAGCCACTGCAGTTATTTATTTTAGGGTGCAAAACATGAACACCTATTGTTTTAAAATTGTTATAACTTTCTTTGTATAGATTTTAATTTTTGTACACTAATAAAAGAATGAGTTATATTTTGATGTAATGCATTACATTTTGCATGTATGTTTTGACGTTGAAAACAAAATAAAATTGAAATACCAAATAAAAAGCACGGAATAAAAAAAAAACAAATACATTAAAAATTCAACATTAACTTTTATTACTCTTTGTGGAGTTCTGATGGTACAATAAGAAGCAAAATCACTAAGAATGCTTGCATTTCGTCAAAAAAGTGATGTGTTTACATACGAGAAGACACTAGCATTCATTTGCTTTTTCTTTCACCTGACTTAAGATTTATTTGTCTTGTTGACATGTTCTCGTTGATGAATAAAGTTATTATTTTGTTGTTTATAAATAGACAAAATAATTCACCTTCAGAAAGGCTAAGCATGGTTATCATCTTCAAACATTTCACCTTCAATATCCACTCAATTAAAGTCTTCAAAATTATCATCAGTCCTAATCAAAGAAAAACTTCTGAATAAAGGCTTTGTTGCATCCATTTTTGTTTACAAAAATCACAAAAAAGTAATGTGGGTTTAATCAGTATTACACCTCATGTAGAGTCTGGAAGAATTCAAAATGGCATTGGAAAACGGAAACCTAACCTTGTTCCAAAGCAGTAGTAGGTGATTTCCAACTTAAAATACCAGAAATAATAGATGACAAATGTTTATTTATAGCGACAGAATGCACCTAGAGTAGTGAAAGGAGAGAATTCTACAGTGAGTTTTCACCTCCAGCGTGGTAAATTTTAAACAAAAGAAGTGAGTTAATTACTGCATGCATATATAGAAACAAATACCTGCTCAAACACATTGATCCAGATTAATATAGTTTTTTCTCATTTGGGCTCCACATATACAATTTTTAATGTTACTATTATTATTACATTAATAGTATTAATATTGTTAATATTATTATTATATTATTAGTGTTATCATATTAATATTACTCTTACTTATTATTAATATTACTGTTACCTATTATTATTATTATTATTATTATTATTATTATTGCTGTTACTTATTATTATACTATTACTGCTTACTTATTGTTTTTATCATTATTTTATCACTGTTTTTTACCTATTGTTTTTATTATCAATATCTCCTTTCAACTGGTTTACCCCAGGCTAAAAAAAAAGTTATCCCCTTGATACATAACATATTTAACTACCAGCATACGACGATGTTTAAGTTTTAAATTGAAATTGGAATTTTAATTTTTAATATTAAGAGTAAATTTGAACCTAAACTTAAATTTAGATTGTAGCACAGTTATTTAATAATAGTAATAATTTATCCAACTAACACTGCGAAACTTTAACCAGATAATAAGTTCATTTATACCAAATGATTGCATAGTGCATTAAAATGTCATACTGTCAGCGTGGGGTATTATGTTTATTTATTAATATATACTTAATAGCTCTGTTATTTTGCATTTTTGCATTGTTTTATTTATGCCAAAGAATATGTATGTGAACACTTGCACATACATACACACACACACACACATATATATATATATATATATATATATATATATATATGTATGTGTGTATATAGAAAATAGGAAGGAACTTGTTAGGCAAATAATCCAAAGTCCCTTAGTATTTTAGTTATTATTTTTATTTTAGCGTTTTGGAATCATATTTTTAAATAAATAATTATATATATATATATATATATATATATAATTTGTGTTATAAAAAATTATACATAAAGAAAGAGTAAGTGTTAAGACAAAAATACCTGATAAGACAACTGAATTTTTTTTTAAACATCGTATCACTGTGGCATCAATTTAATTAATATTACTGCATTCAGTGAGATTTTTGTCTAATATTTCTTCCTTGTTATTGCAGAGAGAATTACCAATTTAGTGTCAAATGTTAGCTTCAACTCATTGTCATAAGTTCTCAATATAGTTAAGATCTGGCAATTGGTCCAGCCATTACAGTAGTTTAGTTTTATTATTTGACATTTGGCAGTTTTTTAGGTTGTTACCATGCTGAAAAACTTGCAACTGATCGATATAATTTTGTGTGAATGGTAGCATAACCTTATCCAATATTTCTAGAAATTATTTATTATACAACCTGATCAATACCATTTCCAGACATCACCCACCATGACACTCTTAATGGGTTTTTAATGCAGGGTATGTGGTGTACTCTTTATCTAAGCCTTTTCTAATTTACCTCCAGTGATCAAGTCCCAAAATGCTAAATTTTGATTTGTCACTTCATAAGCTTAAATTCTGATACTTTTTTTTTGCAACTTGGGTATCTGTTAATTATTCTTTAAGGAAATCTGTGGCTTTTTGCAAGCCACATGTCTTTAGAACCCAAATTGCTACAAGCAATATTTTTTTTTTTAATAGCTGTCCCACCTTATTTTCAAACCATATTTTTGACTTACATCCTTTCTTACATTGATAGCATTCACTTCTTTTCCTATTGGTTCTGATTTTTTCCTTGTTTCTTCTCACATATTTCCAAATCTATTTCCATTCAAATAAGTATTAGTCGTGTTGTATTGCCTTTTATAATGGCCTTGTAAACAGCACTTTCTGAATATCGCATTCCAAATAATATTGTTGTTGCACAATTTTAACTCCAGTTTCTGGTGAAAAACCACTTTTTTTTCTGATTGCAACTGTGTCAATTCTAATAGGTAATTCTTGTAGGTAACTTGTTTTATTTTATTATCAACAAATAAAGTATAAAAGATAATTCTGAACAGTGTTTTAAAAATAATTGACAGTGATGTTTCATGACAAATATTATAAAAGGAAATGTATTACTATATTTACATTTTTGTCAAAAGTTATTTAAAAGGACATAAAATATGCTTTATTTTTTCTGATTATGGTAAAAATGCATGAAAGAAAATAATTTAACTTCAGTATAATAATTAAGTGATGCTACTCAATATAAGCTGAATAATTGTTTCAGTTACTTTTTTATTTTTATTGATAAATCAATTGGTTATGTACTGATTAACTGCATATAAACCCATTGACTTCCAGCACTTATCAATTTACTCATTATTAATAAACGCTATCAACCAGTGATTTGTTAAATATTGTCTAAAATTATTAAATTTGTTGTTGTTATTGTACAAGTTATTCATACTTCAAAAAAGCAACAAGGATGAGGATTGAGTTTGAATAATTCATGGGGGAAATATATTAGCCATCATTATATACATTCTCTATAAACACTCATTCACCCTTTTACAACTCCTGAATATTATTGAGAATACAAAGAACTTAATTTTTTATTTCTTTTTTTTTAATTGTCTTCCAGATAATGTGCTTAAAATTGTTTTGTCTTGATTGAAAATATGTTTGGGAAATCCTTATTTTTCAGAATTTTGATAAACAAATATCATTTTAATTGTTTCTATTTTCTTCAAGGTCTGTTCTGATTTTTAAGTATACAGGAAATAAAATGATAAATTTTTAAGTTGACACAATTTTTTTTGAGCTTGATGACAACTTTATTGTTCTCCCTATTGTTTAGACATAAGTTGCTAAGAACAAAATAGTAGAATTTCTCTGCAATAATAAAATAGGTTGATTGGTTGTCATTAAGTTTTCTGCAATTATGAGCAAAAATACATTTTTGACTTGTCTTTAGATTCACAAGTAGTTGTTTATCAGTCTTATATACTCTAATTACAAAATGAACCCTACATCTGTAGGTATTAAGGCATCAAAATCAAATTATGTTCTAAATAGTCATTTTTTTCACCCACATTATCAACACAAACCGTTTAAAAGATATGAGATTCAGCACTTGTTGAGAAATTATTGGTGGCTGCTCTTGAAACTCTTATTTATTGCATTTAAATTCTTGAGGATCACATTGAGATCAGTACAAAGTGCCTGTTCATTAGACAAGATACATGGATACATACACACAAAGTATTTATTGAGGACTGACCTTTTTGTCTGTAGAGTTGAGCTGCTATCATTACCTTATTGCATTTCAGGTGAAATATGTGCAAATTATGCTCTCTCTCTCTCTCTCTCTCTCTCTCTGCCTGAAATTCCTCTTATTTATAACCCATTAGAAACTTTGATAAACGGTTGCTAGACAAAAAAAAAAAAAAATTACAACACCAATAAAAAAAATGACCAGGATATTTTTATTAAAAAAATAATGAACAAAGCCAAAATGAAAATATAAGAGTTATTCAGAATAAGCCTTGGATAATTTCACTCTTCAACTTTAGATTGATTTATGAAAAATCCTTAAATCAACATTAATGAAAACAAAACATTTCCTCCCCGTTTTTTTTTCTTCTATGTTAATTTATTTTTGTGCTAAACCACAAATCTTAATTGTTAGACACACAAGTTTAATTATAACTAACTTTTGAATATCCTCTTGAATAATGTATCATATAATTTATAATTTCATCTTCTTCCAGCCTGTTCTCATTTACATATTTATCATGTATTTATACAAAGATGGATATTAGGCCCACAAATCTTTCGACAGAAGCCTCTTTATCATTCAAAAGTATCTCTGCTATTTGATTGCGATAGCTTTGGCAAGAACTTCTCTGTAGCACTATGGTCACAAACTCCAATATATATGTAGGTGTTTGCTTTTAAAGAGACATGAACTTATAATAAGTATATTCAAAAAGCAAATAGAGTATTTTACATTCTATGTTGACCAGAAACTTTTTGTGCACGTTTTGACAGTTTTCAGATATATAGTATGTGCACTTCAAACAAAATCTCTGAAACAATTTATAATATCAGAATCAATTCTTTATTTTACATGATTTTCTTTCTAAATTTCTTATAACTTCAAAGATGTGTCATAATTCATATAGGTGCAAATATTCTGGTCTATTCCAATATCATTCATTATATTAATATCAAATTATTTGAAAAAGAAAAGCAATGAAATTATTACTCTAATTCTATACCGTAAAAAGAAATTCTCAACAATGCCTGTAAACATGTGACAGAATTGTTAAAATCCCATCTGCTAATTGATTGTAACAGGGTAGATTTATTTCATATTAACTTGAATATTTCTGGACAAGAATAGAAAGAAAACTTTCAGATATTAAGTGACCAAAATGTTTGAGTTTATTAAGTAAAAAAAAAAAAAATTATATTTGACATTAAATTCATTGAACACATTTCCATTTTGTTCCACTATCTTTAAGAAAATTCATAATTCCATCCCCTAAGAATTTTTTTTATCTTTCTCAGCCAATATCTGCACAAGGTGCCTTTTGTATTCTCCCAGGGATTTTTTAAAGAATTTTGTAAAGACTAGAAATAATGAGAATTCAAATGTACAATACTGAATGAATATGGCACATGAATAAAAACTTCCCTATAACAATTTTTGCCTAATCAATAAAAAAATTTTTAAAAAAATGCAGTCTTGTTTGGTTTTCTGAAAGGAGCCTTTTAGGAGAAGACTCCCTTCTAATCCCAGCATATATGCAAGTGTGTTCTTTTGATGAAGACTAACTTTTGGTTAACACTGGTTCATTTTGCTTGACACATGATTTTTGCATTCAATCTTGTTATAAAGTATCCATTTTTTATTGTGCATCCCAATTTGTTTAAAAAAATAAGGCATTTAAATTGTAACACACACTCACACACTCTTGTTGCTGTTTTGTTTTTTACTTGTATGAAAGCCACCTACCAAAGCAACTAACTAAACTGGTACAAATGATTTATTTTATCATTGATTATTCTCAATGCCTTGATTTGATCACTACTACCTTCAACTGATCTACCTGACTATATTGTTCAGTAAGAAATCTCTAGCATGCAACTTTGCAAGCCCCTTTTGACAAGTTTAATTGTACAGTCATCTTTTATGTGTCATCTCACCTCAGAACGTGGGCTGTCATGGTTCTTCACAATTTCCTGTCCTTTTGTAGCCCTTAGTAAATTTTGTCTTTCTGCTATCTCTCCTAATCCCTGTTCTGCCAACCACTTACACAAGTTCATTAGGTTGGTTATGTGCTGTTTTCCTCTGTCCCTTTTGATATCTATGTTCTGTGGGTGTCAAATTTTTTAAGCTCTCTTTCCTCATTATAACAATGTATAATCTACCTGTTGAAGTTGAGCAAGGTTAGGAGATATAGCAAAAAGACAAAATTAATTAAGGGCTAGAAAGTGAAAGCCGTGATTGCCAATGTCCTGAAGGGACATGGCATATAGAAGATACTTGTTATAACTAATAAAGCATGTTTTTCCCCCCCAGTGTGTTAAAAAGGTTTTACAAATACATTAATATATATTAATATTTTGGAAACTTTCATGCACTGGAAAAATTGAGAGTGCTCTCTACACAACAATTGTAGACTATTGATGTAAAAAAATTTTTTTAAAAAGTATTGTGTAAGTATCTAATCTAAGGGCAGGAACTGTACATGGCATTAATTTTACAATGGTTAAAATGGGTTGAAAAATATCTGTAAAGAAGTTGAACCATGTTATTTCAATGGCTGTCCACAGCACCCTGATGTTTCTAGGTGCAGGATCTTGTGTGGGAATAGATCTATCCACCATATCCCCTAATTGCGCTATCACTCATGTTAGATGAACAACCTTGCCACACCATTCATTAGAAATCTCCAAAATGCTTTTCAAAACAATTCTGGGCAACTGACGACATTATCGTGTTGGAATAAGTCATCATTGTTTGGGAAAATGAAGTTCATGAATTGGGTAAAAATGGTCAAAGAGTAGTGCAATATAACAGTCACTGGTCAATGACATGATTTAATGGATCAGTGCACCCAACCCATGTCACATGAAAACATCTCAAACCATTACAGAACTACTACCAGCCAAAACAATTCCTTATTAACAACTGGGGTCCCTTGCTTTATAGAGTCTGTGCCACATTCAACTGTGACTATTAAACTGAAACTATGACATTAGCCCACACAACACATTGCTGGACTACTGGAGTTCAATTAGCAATATCACCAGCCCAGATGGGATGCTGTGTCTAGTGTCATGATGTTAACAAGGACACCTTGTGAATTTTCTGCTCCAATATCCCATGGAAGCTAAAGAATGCTGAACTGACCTGCTGGATATGTATCTATTACCATCTGCATTGAATGTGGATATTATTTGATCCAAACAGCTCTGGTCACAATTATTAATGTGTGATCAGCCACTGTGATCAGGCATTCCTGATATAAACATTGTGCACAAAATTAAGTGATGTCAAAAATCTCTATAATCCCAGAAATTAAATATCTTAGCTATCTGGTGCCTACTTTCCTGCCTTATTCAAACTCTGATAATTTACACAACCTGAGAACAACTAATATAGTTGTGGACATTCCCAGGATATTAAGGTAGTGGCACCACCTACTATTATCTTTAAATGCTTCTATTCTATGACCTGGTACTTCAGTGTATTTGTTGTAATGAGTGTAAACCTGTTTTAAAGTAATTAAAAAAAAAACAGTAGTATAAAAGGTGATTTCTCTGCAATAAAAATGGATTATTCATTCCAAAATTGGAAACTGATTTCTAATTAGTTAATAAGTTAACATATATTAATATGAAAGATATGATCTCAGATTTATATGTAAGTAGTAGAAAAATATTGATGCCTATATTTTTATTAATAATAATTATGCACTTTACCCTACTAAACTTTCTGCATTATTAGTATTCAGTGAGAGAATTACATTATTTTTCAGGCAAAAGAAAAAAGATTCTTTCATGAATCCTAAATTCATGATAAATAAAACCTAGAATTATATCATTTTGTCATTTTCAGATATTACTTCTATCATTTTTATTCTTCTTGAAACTTCCAAGTTGATCATCCATAAAATTTAGTTGCAAATCAGTCCCTGTATATGGAAACATGGACACATTTTTTTCCTCTATTCCTTTTGGATGCCAGTCATACATTGAATAAATATTTTTATTTGATTTATCTCAACACTGAGTTCCAATATTTTTTATCAATGCAATATGTAAATGTTATTATAAATAATATTTATATTTGTCTTGGATGCCTTTGCTGAAAAAAATATTGAACTTTGATAAACTATTTTTCTGTTGACTGTTTCTTTTTCTCTCCATCTCTTGAAAAATGAACAAAATATTATGAATTATCTCCTCTTGTTCTACTTCCCATTTATTACCATTGACTATTCATCTAATGATTAACCAATGACACAATTTTTGTTTTTAATTTTATTCTATATATTTAGATAGAAGATCTAAAACATTTAAAGAGGGAATTTTCTATGGATTTCTCCTCAGTTTCATTCTAAATAAGCTTACAGATTCTATCGTTTTACCCAAAAGCCATATTAGGGTCAGAATACTTGCTGTACTGTAATTAATGCATTTAGTAATGAGATAATCTTCTTTAATAATTTAGTTATCTTGATCTTAATTGAAACATCATTTACAATAATTTCCCTTTTCACAAATTCAAATCCTTGTTTTTACAGTTATTTATTAAAGTTATCTTGATCAACATTCTCCAAATGTAATTTTTTTTATTTATCAACTTTGGCTAATCTCAGGTGCTTCTTAAAATGCTTATCTGTAAAATGGATAATCAAGTGTATAAATTTTGAAGCAAATTTATTTCATCTACACTTGTTTTTTGTGTGTGTTTTTATACGTCAAAAGTTGCTTACATTGTTGTATAGTTTTCTATATTCTACAAAACGAATATCAAAGAAGCTGAAATTAAATATGAATAATAATGAAACAGTTTTGTTTTTACCAGTATTTCTCATACTTCAATTATTTCTACTCACTTCTTTAGAACTCCCTTTAAAACATGTCCATTTTTATTGTTACATTCTTTCTATTTAGACAATATACATATTTGTAAGATGTCTTGGATCATAAGTTACACAAGACAATGAGGCAGAACACCATATCAATAAAGAGTATTACTCTTTTTTGCTGAAAAGTTAGATAATATCTCTTGAAAAAAAAAAAGTACAAGTAAAATTTCTATTCTAATTCAAAAACACCCTTCACTTCAGACATGTGTAGTATAAGAATTATCTAAAAGTGTAATGCATTAGTCTGGTAATGACTTGACAAATTTTTTGTGTCTATTAATATATATTAATATCTGTCCATATTCTGATAATCTTACAAATTCATTTTATGATAATCTCATTTTTTAGATACAAAAAATAAAGAATTTGATCAATATTTTAATCAGTTGCTAATTTGAACTAATTATGTAGTTAATTTATTTAGAAGTAACATTCTTGTTAATGAATAATAGCTCTTAAGATAAATTTCTTGAAATATTTAACGTATTTACTATTGTACTAATTTCAAAGGTAAGCAAATGATTTAATAAAACATTTTTAAAAATATGTCCAGCTTTGCATTGTTGCAATCAAATAGATAGTGAGTTTTATTTTTTTAATCCCAAACAAGGCAATAAAGCTATACTAAGATGCAAGCAGAAAAACTAAGGAGAGAATGATAAAAGAGGAATTAAGAAGACAAAATAATAATTTACATTTTTTCGATGATAAATATTTTTGCAATAGGTTATTATTAATAGGATTTTTCATTATTGTAACTACACAAAGATTTTTATCTTGTACTTATAACATAGTTATATAATTCTACAGTTTTTTTTTGTTTTTTTTTGCTTTTTGATTGAATTTAGTAAGAAAATTTTCTAATGTTCACTATTTTCTCTTTTGAAATCATTGACAAATTTTTTGGATTGTAGATACCTGATTTTGGATTGTTGAATAGTATTTAAATCATTGGCATTCTTTCTAGTGGATCTGCAAAAAGTTTTTAATTCTGTTTTTTTTTTTTTTTTTTTTTTTATTTAAATAAAGCAGAATAATCAAACATTATGATAATAATTATCAGTGTGTATTCATTTATGTATTTCATGTCCCATCTGTAGTAGGAAGGGAGCTAAATCAAGTTATTAAATTTATGAGTGATTACTTCCCTTAGTCATTTTAATACTCTATACAAATAAAATATTTATCTGCATTTAGACAAAATTCGTTCCCAAGCAAAATGAACCATTTAATTAATCAGTTCCTTTACTATGTTTCTTAGATTGCAGTTTTATATGTTCAAGCCAAAGGTATTCGAGTGCTTCACTTCATGTTAGGCACTCGAATACCTTTGTCTATTAAATGATCATCTTTTTTCATCTTAGTCTTAAAATAGACTTTGTCATTGCCATCTTTGTCATTCAGTTAACCTTTTTCTCCCAAGAAATATTTCCATTTCATTGTTATATTAAATACATAAAATTTTTAACATGAAAAGATATTGAGCAAAAAGTGATTTATATAATACCAGAAGTAATCAGTGAATCATAGATACCATTAAACATCAAAAATATAAAGAGAGCTGATTAATTAAATGATTCATTGACCTCTATTTTAGTTTTATTTTTGCTTCATTGCATCTCACTGTTAAAATTTTTTCTAACAATTGGTATCATTTTTGATTGCAAAGGTACACTAATTTGTACTAATAATACATAGACATTCCTTTGAATAATAAAACACTCTTAACATATACTCTTTTGTGTATAAAAAAGCAAGAATTGCAGTGCTCTTTTTGATGGCTTCTTTGGCTTTCATGCAGTTTTGTTTTCTTATTTTTTCTGTCTCAAGTGCTAGTTGTGTTCTATAATTTCTAATAGATTCTCTTTCTCTCTGGTTCTCGTAATTTAATGATCAGGTTGCACAACAGACAAGTAGTGGTAACACTACTTGTACTAAGTCACTAGTTAGTATCAAGTCAACTTACATGTGGTATGTAGTATTGATAACACTGTTGATGCTATATTTGTTTCTCCATGCTATTTCTTTTTCAATTTTTTACAATAATGTTCACCCTCTACAAGGTCCAAGAGCCATTCAAAGCAGATGGTTACAGAGTAACAAGTACAGTTCATGAGTATATGTAGGGAAGATAGCTGCTAATCTCAGACTTGAACAGATTAAGATTGTAGTTACCTGGGAAGCATCATCTTGGGAGTAAGTTCCATAAAGTAGTGGTTCATGAGAAGAAGCTGTTCAAGTGGAACTTACATCTCACCAATGGAATACAAAGGAAATGATGGTGGTTTACTACAACGTACATGGCATGGCGGGTCTTAACCATAAGGTTCAAGCTAGTGAAACGAAGGAACATAGTTCATCTAAACACTTTCCATGGAAATATCAATAGAGAAGGGAGGGGCTTGCAATGTTTCAGCAGTGGAAAAGGGGTTGTAGAGTGGAAAATATTTCGTCACCCACAAGAATGTGATGACACTTTTGTACTCTATTATGACTGGAAAGTTAAGACTGGGCAGCTCCTGCCTATATATATATATATATAGTTGGAGTATTCAACTGGATGTGAAAATTCGGGTTTACAGAGCTGTTGTCTTTGTCATCCTTTTGTATGGCTCAGTTGTGGACTCTATACAGATAACATATACGCCAGCTGGATGTTTTCCATAAAAGCTGTCTGCGTGCAATCTGTAGAGTTAAACTTCAAGATAGGACATCTAACATAGACCTGTTTAACAGGTGTAATATTAGAGATATCGAGGCTTTTCTCATACAGTCTCAGTTACAATGGACTGGTCATGTCTTGAGAACATCTGATGACAGGATACACAAGATCCTAATGTACAACCATTTAGATCAGGGCTACAGGAATGTAGGACACTGATGGCTAAGATACAAAGATAAGCTAAAGAGCAACTTGTCAGCTGTCAATATACCAGCCTTGGAGGGAGCGAGTAGAATGGAGATCGACATGTTTTAGTGGACTTAGCAGTTTTCAATCTGCTTGTCTGAATCGTCTTCAAGAAGCGAGAGAAAGATCTAAAAGGTCAGCCAATCTAACAGTTATCTTATCCCACAATCCTCATTCTTGCTCCATATGTAGCTTCCTTTGTAAATCCCTGGCAGTTTTTAAGTATATATATGGTAGCAGTACACCATTTTCAGGCCTGATCTGGTTCATGTAAAGGTAGAGGATATCAGAAAGAGTCAGGTATTTAATGAAATAGTACTGGTCAAAGACCATTTTTCCCCAGCATTTTTAGTGATGGATCACATGTACGTGTTCCACTTGGAGTTTGGGTTGAGCTTAAGTCAAAGAGAATACCGTTCGTTACAATAGGCAAAAATTCAGAATCAACTCAGTGATGATGGAATGTCACTAGTAGTTTAGTTTTTGAGGCAGCCAGTTGAGTTTTTAGTGACCAGCCAGTTTTTTGCCAACTTTTTTTCTTTTTTTTTTTTTTTTTTTTTTTTTTTTTAGAGCTAAGTCTGAGAAGAGATCAGCTGCTACAGGCTATGGTCATCTAGTATTTTGGAGGGGCACCTATATATGTTATATAAATACATACAATGTGATACATATTTATAAAACCAGCTGAACTTTCAACTTATCAAGGTTGAATTTAGCTGATTTGGAACTATGTTTTTGCTAAGAGAATATATTTTTGTAAGTAACTGTTTTGAAAAATACTCTTTTGTAGACTTTTTTTTAAAAGGACCCAAAACAGCTGTTATGAAATTATAAGACTAGTAACAGAATGTCAAAAAATTTTTTATTGTTAGTAATTTTAATGCCTCCCTAGTGATAAATAATCCGATAAAATGTGTTTTGGCAATATCTTTACCAGTCTACATCATTGAGCATTGTCTATTGAAAACCCATGCATGCTGTATCAACCTTTTCAATTTTTAGGTTGAATGGTGTTGATACTTCACCTTCCCCTCCCCCCCCACATACACACACACGCCTGTACACCTTATGAGCAAGGATACCACAGAGATTCTCAGTTGGACTGAGATCAGGAGAATGTGCTGGCCAATTCATAATGTTAATGTTGTGGTTCTGAAATCATTGTGTTGTGTTTTGTGCCCAGTAGATTGGAGTATTGTCATGTTGGAACTTCCCGTTGGCACCAACAATTTCTTCTGTATAAAGAAGTAAGGCAATGGATAAAAGATTTTGATATCTGGCTGCATTAATCCAAAAGCTGATGAAGGCTATTGGTATTGTTTTAAAAATGAGCAGAATTATATTTGTCTTATGTAATGGGACCTATTGGGAGGCTGATATTACTTCTAACTATATGGTTAGAAGTTTTTCATTTTTATAATAGATAATTAATCATAATTTTATGACTATCATGAGGTGATATGTATTAATCTTCATAGTTGTTTAATCTTGATTACTATTTTGATGTATTTGGTTACAGAAAAATAAGTTTATTATTTTTGTCATAATTGTCATGTGTAGTTCATTTTCTTTAATACCAATTTTATTTCTTTATTAATTACCCAGTCTGGACAGAAAAATAAGTTTATTATTTTTGTCATAATTGTCCAATTGTTAGTAATTGTTTTATGTTGCAAAGTTCTTTGTAACATAGCATGTGTAGTAATATGTTGATTAAATATATTATAACTATTGTACATCTATGTGGGCACTGACAATTATAAGTAGACAACATTTTAGATTTTTATATAAGCCTGTAGTGAAAGTATAACTACTAGAATGTCCTAAGGCATCAAAAATGGAGTTTTTAGAATTACTCTCAAAATCTTTAAGATTTTTTTTATTGCATCTGTTTTTAGCTAACAAAACTATATTGTATACATATCTAGCATGAATTTAGTTCTATTTTTTGAAGACTTCTTCTAGATATTAGTATTAGTTTATATGGAAATATTACCAAAGTGATTGTAAAGGGGAATTTTAGTGATGCAAACTAGAATTAATAGAGGAAACTAGATTTGATATTTGCTGGTGAAAAGTCAAAATGTTATAATATACATATTTTTACATTGTATTTATATTTTCTTTTATGGGAAAATTAATGAAAACATTTACAGCATTTAGCAAAGCTAAGATGCTATTATGATTTGTGTGTGTGTAAAATTTGTAGGGATTTTAATGTGATTGATTGTTTTGAGCAAGGTGCTTGCAAATGACTATAAATTTAAATTTACAACATTTTAAATGGCAAACACAATGAGGTGGGAAAAATATGTCAGCATTTTCTTGAATTTCAAAATCTAACATGTTCTTTAAAATAACCACTGATAATTGAACATAAACTTTTTATAATGTTATATTGTACAAAAGATATAAAATATTGTTGAAACAAACTTTATCTGTGATATTTAATAAAACCTTCGTAAATATACAAGATGGTGCTGAAAATTCGCAGTCCAAAAGAAAATCTGAAATTAAAAAAAAAATTAAAAAAATAGATGTCTCTTACCAGTCATCTTAGTTTTTTTTCCCCTATTACTCCTTACTTATCACACATCCAAAATATTCCACGCGTGATGAAAACTCCTCTTGTTCTGCTTGAGATAGATTTTGCCTGTGTTTTTGTCTGGCAAAATTAAGCATATGAACATAGACAAAAATCTGTCAGCTAGTTATTTATCTTATTTTAGTAGGCTAACTGTCAAACAGGCTCAACACCTCTTCCTGTTTAAAGCCTGAGGCTGTACAACTTGTCTGTCAAACTATAGTTCTAATGTTTTTAACCCAAAATTACAAGAGTAGTTTTCCTTTGCAGGACTCTAGCAGATATATTTATATTGCATCAGTAAAAAAAACAAAAAGAAAACTAATAAATTTTACTTGGAAACACTACATTTGTTTGGATATAGGCTTTGTTATTCTCAATTGTAACTTTTTCTTTTTCCTCTCATAATAATAAAAATATATTGCATCCATCATTGTATTAATATTGAATAAACACAACTATATCCATAGTTTTTATTATTCTGAACATTTCAATGACATGTCTGAAGTTTTCATTTTTTCATGGGAGTGTTCACTGTGTGTGAGAGATTGACTATTCCAACTAGGTGAAGAAACTGGAAGAACAATGCAAAAACTAACCTCATATTGAGTGGATTGAGAAAATCACTTTCCCAATACACTTCTATTACTGATTTTTGCAGATTGGACCAATTTTCCTATTATCAGAATAAAAGTCCTTAAAAGGTTTTAATGATAGTATCTACACAACATTGTATATATTCATATTATAAAGTTTTTCCAACCATAAAAAGAAAAGTTATTTTATTATTTTTTAATTAGTTTGTGCTATAAGTTTAACTAACTTGATCTATAAAATGGAACTTCAAACCTTTCAGGTTTTTTGTCTTCTCCTTCCTCACTTGAGCCAAAACTCTAAGTGCTGTTTTTCTGGATGTAAACAAACACTTATCAGTGAAGTATTTGTGGAGAATTTTTGGCCTTCCTGATCTTCATAATTGACAGATAAGAAACATGTCTGTTTACTTGTGTTGAATGTTCACTTTAAAATCTTATTTTTCAGCCTTATACTCAAATATTGTGCAATATCTGGCTATCTTGATTTTTATGTTAATACATGTATGACGAATAGGTCTGAGTTTCAGTTTCTAGATGAGTCAAATAAGAAGTACTACTTTGTATCATATTTATCATGTTCACCAACTTATAAATGCTGTCTCAATGCTAGCTTTTCCATTCATGAACTTATGTTTTACAATAATATTAAATTTAATGGTGGTAGGACATGCCATTGCATCCCAAGCAATCTTTTATACACCCCTCACTACACACACACACACACACACACACATATATATATATATATATATATATATATTTGTCCCAGTGGGTCTTTTAGTCCACACATGTGAATGACCTTGTTTTAGTTCCTGAGCTCTCAGCTTATTCTGTTGCTTTGATTTCTAGGTAGATGATGTGTGTTAACATGGTGTAGTATACTTTTCATCTTTCCTGGATTATTTGTCTTTTCCTTGTATGTTGGGGGTAGATTTTCTTAGTTGGCATTATCTG
Organism: Acanthosepion pharaonis; assembly: GCA_903632075.3. Lineage (NCBI taxonomy): Eukaryota > Metazoa > Mollusca > Cephalopoda > Sepiida > Sepiidae > Acanthosepion > Acanthosepion pharaonis. The sequence continues at coordinate 335,831 of CAHIKZ030005331.1, read as the reverse complement.
CCTGATAGTCAAGGATCCAAACCATAGAGTAATTTCTGAGGAGGCTGTCCCATCAACATTTGTATAATATTATGTCTATTGTACTGCTATTTTGTGAATGGGAATTAGTTCAACATAACTACTACTACAACTATCATCTCTATCACAGGGACCTGTGTAATAAGACTCTTGCTACATTCAGAACTGCCCACAATCATTGCAATAGAGTTCTAGAAAATGCAAAGAGCAGTTATGCACAATCACTTCAAGCCAAAGCTGAGAAACAAAAGACTTGGTTTCCATGAGTTCTGGAAAATCAAATAAAATTCTCAATAGAAGCATCAGTGCTTATTGTCATAAATGACTCTGAGGTTATTTCATTCTTATCAAATAAGGTAAACCTCTTTGCAATCAACTTTACCTCTAACTCTGTTAGACAACAAGGGCCATTCTGTACCTTATTTCCCAGCTTTCACAGAGCATAAACTTTTTAACATCTCTATCATGCCACTGGAATTTTGCAAACTCATCAAAAGTTGAGACTCTATGAAAGCTACCAGTTCAGATAAAATATCAGTTGCTGTTAAGAACTTTTTCCCAGAGTTATCACCAATCTTGGCTAAATTGTTTAACACTACCTGAAGAAAACTGCTTAAGTTTATGGAAGATGTCAGTTGTATGTCCTGTTTTCAAGAATGCTGGTGGGCACTCAGCCCCACTGCACTATCGACCCATCAGCCTCCTTATTGCCATCAGCAAACTCTTTGAGTCCTTGATCACCTCAACAGGAACAACTTCCAGAGCAACAAGCAATAGATTTTGCCATTCTAAGTACACTACTGATGTCTTGTTATGACACAGAATCAGTGAGGCACTATACAATAAATATATCATGGGAAGATTGTTTTAGATATATCAAAGGGAATTGCTACATAAACTCTCCAGCTATGGAATCTCTGGAAGAGATTTCTCGATTATCAACTCATTCGTAACAGGTAGGTGCATGAAGATAATTGTTAACTCTCAGTCTTCTGAAGCCTACAAGCTGGCATTCCCCAAGGCCCCTTTCTTGGTCTTACCCTCTTTAATAATATCCTGAAGAACATACTCATATCTTTGGTAAATATCTATGCAGATGATACAACAGTATATGGGTACCCCCTCCAAAAATCTAGATAACCAGAGACTGGCTGCTGATCTCTCCTCTAATCTAAAAGCTCAGTGGATATGGGGAAACTGGATTTTAATATTCAATATCTCCAAAACCAAACTAGTAACATTCCAACATCACCACGTAGACTCTAAGTTTTTGCCTATCATGATAAATCACTGTTTTCTAAAGGAGCCTTTTTTTTCTCTTAAACACTTATTGGGTCTCAAGTTCACTTAAGACCTCAAGTGGAATATATGATCCATTGCTAAAGAATACTAACTAAAGAATATATTATCAGTTACTAAAGATGCTGAAAAATGATCAGTTGCATGTACCACTCTAGTAAGTACCTGATTCATCCTGCTTTGCTCTCTTTACAAGATTTAAATCAGACCAAAAATGGAGTATTTCTGCCATATCTGGGTTTGAGCTGCTCGCTACTCACTTTCCAGCCTTGATAGCATTCAGAAGCATCTTTGTGGCCTTGTGGCTGATGATTTATTTTCTACTTTGCAACCTGCTATCCCACAGAGAAAACTTCACAAACCACTTACTACTCTATTGCTATTTCTATGGCAAATGGATTTGATGGGCTATATTCCTTAGTCCTATGAGTTCTAACCTTCACAGTTAAGACCAGCCATGCCACATACACTGGAACAAATCATCTCCTTTCCATTCATATTCCATTAGTAAGAAGGAAGTTCCATTTTGATAGCTTCTTCCAAAGAACTGATAATATGTAGAACAAACTCCCAAGAAGATGTTTCCCTGATCACTACAATCTTAAGCTCATCAAATCTAGAGTTAACCATTATCTTTACTACATATCCTTATAAACTCACATCCTCCTCTTGCACTCATTCAGCATCCAGAGTAACCTTCTGTCTTGAGTGGCATTTGTACCTTGTATTGAGGGAACAATTAGTATATTTCATTAAGTAAAATTTTATGAAAAATTACCTGATAATTTTAAGTTATATTTTTGTTAAATCATTAAAGAGACAAATAGGTTTCAAGACTACCTTAAAAGGAATTGAGCATTTCTTTGCAATTTCAGATAAGTTTGTGATAAATCAAGTCTAAAAAAAATACCATTACTATGTATAAAAATATTATACTGAAGTGCTTAATTTGATAAAACAATATATTGGATGGTTTTGTTCTCTCCCACTCATAGAGATGGACATCTGTGTGACATACTAGGTAAAGAGCTAATGTAGCTGTAGCAGCCATGGGATATGAACAGGATTTAGCATCATTTCATCATGGATTAATACTTGGAGTCAGAAATATGAGGCACTGTCTCCAATGTGGCAACTGCCCTTGATTCTTTCTTCAGACTACAGTAGCAAAGGTATGCTAGGAATAAATAAATTCTGGACAAATATTAGCAGCATGTAAAACATACATCAGTTACTGTACCTGACTTGGACTAAAGAACATCACCATTGGACCATGATGTTGGCCAGTCAGATAAATCAGGTTTCCAGCTCTTTCATGCAGACTGTTGAGTTGGTATATAGCAGAGACTACATAAGACTATGGACCCAATCTGTCAGCAGGGCATTGTACAAATTGCTGGTGACTCTGTTATATGGAATGTACTCTGTTCAAGTTCATATTAACTACTATATCAACAGGTGCTGATGATCCCTATTGTGTGCAGGTTACACAAAAGTTCACATTAGGTATTCATTTAGTTTTCATATTTTCCAGATTTAAGTCTCAATGAACTTGTTGCAAATCTCACTAAATTCCCAACCACCATATTTAATAATAGTTTCAGGGAGACCTGGAATGTATGTGGATAGATACACTTAGGCAGCAAAATCAGCACCTTATAGAGACCATGCCACATAGCATAGCCACTGTAACTGAACTACCATTAATTTTTTTTTTTGAATGTGTTTTCATCTCTATCTATTTCTTTAAAATTGTGTGTGTGTGTGTGTGTACATGTAGTGTAATGTTTACTGGCTCAGCATGAGAAATCAACAAATCAAGTTCAAATTACAGTTAAGTTTGTCACATTAACTTTCACACAAATACCCTTAGGAAAGATCTTAATCTATCTCTTCTTCTACCCAGCTATGGATTAGATAACCACACAGACTGATCTCTTTAATTTTGGTTGGCAAACAGTCTCTGCTAAAAACAACTCTTTCAATTCAAAACTTGAGGGCTGTTTTTCATGGTACACTGTGTATCAGTTCTGTTATGAGTTCTCTTTTTAAAAGTGTGGCTGGTTCTGCACAAGCCTTCACCACTATAATCAAATCATATCTGTACATAGTCTAGCTGTTCAGTTCTAAAAACTGAATTGTTAGGCCCTCATCTGTTGTAATTGAGAGGAATCCTGACATATACATACAAATTATTCCATTTCTTCTTTCCTTTTGCACCTGCTTAATCATGCTAAAGAATCATGTTTTAATTATAATTATATACAATTAGGTTTCATAGATCTATTCAAGTATTTTCCTCAGTTCTGAATTAAAAAGCAATTTGTTTGAAAATAAAATAAAAAATAGAATATTCCATTTTAATTAAATTATCACAAATCATTTATCCAAACCTTGTAAGTAGATATGCTTGTGTTAAAACAATAAAGAACCATGTATCTAAGATTGTTGCTTGAGGATTATGGATGCGATGAAAGTACAATCTTTTAATGGATAAATTAATTTTCCATTCTAGATTCTATAATTTCTTTTATAACTTCAAAACTTACAAAATTTACTTCCTGTTAGTGTTATGATTAATCTTGAAAGTTCAGAAAAAATTGTAAAATTTTACATGTTTTTTTTTTTTCCCAGACTTTATTAGATATCTAATCTTTTAATAGAATTTTGTTCATGTATCACTAAATATTGAAAAATTTTCTTGGCCACTGAAATTTTAATGCAAACTTCTTAAAACCTTTAATTGCCTTCTGAATTGCCTTTAGGTTTATATCAGCATGCTTCTTTTTCTAAATCTGAAAAAGAATTTTGACCCTTGGCAATGACAAGCTCTGAGAAGTGTTTATATATTGTTGTTTAAAAGACTATATACTAATGGGACTTGTCTTTTTAATTTTCTTTTTCATTTTATGTTAACTATATTAGCTTTTCAAACAAGTTGCATTGTCAGCAGAAAATATACTTTCTACTAAATCTATTCAAATAAAATCTACCTTGATTTATTTTTTATATTAGGCTGTTCACCATAAAACTGCTTGTTTCAAGCATTGATATTTTAAAGTGGTATTTTTAAATAATACTTTTTTATTGATTATTCATGAAAAATTTAATTAGATTTTGTTAATTATCATGACATTTTTAGGCCAATATAAAAAAAACCCTTTCAACTCATGATTTTTAAATTTATATTTGTATAAATTCGAGCTGAGTCATTATGTAGCTGAAGCTGACAAGTTTCATAGCTTCTTTCAAAATTGCCAAACAACTAATGCACATAGATATCTAGGTAATTTTGAAAGAGTCTCTTCAAAAATTGAATATTATAAAGTTTGGTAAACAAAAGGTCTCCTTCATGTTGCAAAAGTTAAATCAGTTGAAGCTGAATATTTTAGCACCCAGCCTAATCACTTAAATTTTCTCTTAGAAATTAACATTTTTATAAAGTATATGGACCACTTCTTAAGAGGCAAAAACTATTATCAGGATAAAATAGAAGATGCCTTCAATTCTTTCAATGAAAACTATTTCTGCAAAGTAACATAGAATAAATGTATAAAGACTGATTAGGAATATTTACATAATTTTTTTTATGATTCTCCAGTAATTAGATCCTACAAAAAAATTATTCTTAATAAATAAGAAGTTTGAAAATTTTTGAATACCAACAACCAATTTTGAAGTTGACCTACTTTTGGTAATATGCTCATCAAACTTACTATTGCATACACATGTAATAGCATTTGTATTGAAGTGTGTGTGTGTGTGTGTGTGTGTGTGTGTGTGTGTGTGTGTGTAACATTTTGGTTCAAAATTCAAGATTATACTTTTTATGCTTTAAAACATATTCTTTATGAAGTTGGGGAGATGATGAATTCTTTCCAAAAGTCTTTGTGACATCATATAAATGAAAGAGGGATCAAATAATATTTTTTTCTTTCCCTTTACATATTATATAAGACTATTAATAAAAGTAGGTAACAAGTAGCATAAGCTGACTGAGTTTTTATATTATCATGATCAACTAGGTTAGCAATGACCATCAGTAGGGAAAAGTTGGAATGTCAGTCTATGAATTCAGCTAATGGCACACATGGGCATTTTGCTTGGGGGTATTTGCATTGGCAGACCTGGCTAAAAGCTGTTTAGCTTCTAAACGTAAGCTGCTCACCTCTGGGATTATTTGCCCATGATTTATTGAAGGAGGATGTTATTTAATCTTACTGTACAAAAATCTACATTACTAGTCATTCAACATTGCTCAGAAAGTGTTCAAGATAATGGTCTTCTTGACCTTAAAAATATTGTAGATTAAAGTGCTGGATCAATAATTGTGCAGCACAGATGAAGAGAAATAGAAAGTAAGCAAGAGTGGTAGAGCTTTTAGTTGATGTATAAGGAAATCCAAAAGTGAAATGCTGTGATGATGACAGCCATCTACCATTTATCTTATTCCTGTCAAAAGACTTTTTTTCTTTATGCAAGGTTTTGCTTCTCAAATTCATCCCACTCTTCAAAATTAATATGGCATTGATTTTCAGATATGTGGATTAGCTTATAGTGTGCACACACAGACACTTGCATCACTTATTTATTTTCTGTTTTGTAGCAGTCAAAAGAAATTCTTTATTGATATTCAATGAATGTAAAAGGAATACTTCTGTCACTCATTTTATTTTTGACTTTCCATCCCTATTTGATTTTATAAAGTAATTCATCTTTATATCAATGGCCTAGGCATCTTTTCAGTCATTCAAGTAACTTTGTTTTTTGAAAATTATAATATGAATTTGGTATTTTGCATATAAAACTGGCTCAAATATAAATATCATTTAAAATAACTTTACCAATGAGTTGTGCTATTTATCTTATAAACTCATCATTACTTGTATGACTTACCATTGTTCACTTTCCACTAACTCCAGGTACACTCATTTCCTATTCATTCTTTAGGTGATCATAAGAGCCATATTATTTCAATAATGACTTAAAATGTATTTATCCTTTTTTAAAAACTGACAGCTGTTCAAAGAGTTAAATAGATGTTAGCTTTATATCAAGAAGGCTCAAAAGACTTTGAAAAATCTTCTTCCTCAATTATGTCCTTTCTTAAATCAAAATTAATATATGCTATCTATAACATTCCTTAATTTGTTGTTAATAAAGATATCAGCAAATATTAACCATTAATACTATTTCTGACTTAAGCAAATATCAGTATGTGTTCAAATTTAGCTTGTGTCCAATGCTAAAAGTATAAAAACAATAATAATAATTATAATTGCTGGATAAAATGGTTTTATAAAGAGAGAAATAGCCACTTATATTTGCAACATGGGGAGCAGGTCATCGCAATGAATGCAATCAAGGCCAGGATAGACAAATCACTAGAAGAAAGCAAATGCAGAATGTGCGGGTAAGCCAGTGGCACCAATTAGCCACATACTTTGTGAATGTTCCAGATTGGCATAAAAAGACTGTAAGCAATTTCATTGTTGGATTGTTGAAGAGAATCCATTGGGAATTATGCCATAAATTTGGCTTCGATGTCAAAGAGAAATAGTATGACTTTCAACCAGAGACAATGGTAGAAGATGACAGTCACAACATATTATGGGATTTCTCAGTCCAGACAGATCATGTCATTGAAACACAAAGACCCAACATTATTATTATTTTATTTTTTTTTAGCGTTTCACCCCAAGCAAGGCGGGAAGCCACTAGGACACAAGGGGTTACAGTTGATTTGGAGCAAGATTAGATAGGAGTGATAGAGGAAAGGATGAGGAGAAGGATAGTGGATAGATCAAGGCAACTGGAGAGGTGTTATAGATAAGGAAAGTAACAAATGTCAAATTATTGACTTTACCGTTCCATATGATATTAAATTAGAAACTAAATAAAAGGTCAGGATCTGACTCGAGAGTTGAAAATACTATGGAACATGACTGTTGATGTTAACTCCTGTAGTAAACCTCTTTAAAAAATTGAAAGTGTGTTTAGGGAAAATGGGAACTAACACCAAGATTGTAAAATTCCAAAAAAATTGCCTTCATTTACTCTGTGAGGATTCTCAAAAAAGCTCTTGAGTTATGAGGAGTCTTGTTGACACCAGGCCCCAAGAACACAATGTGCTAATAATACCAATTGATGACCTACAGAGGAACACAATCACTTTTAGCCAATGAAAGAAAAAATGGAATAGTTAAATTATCTACTGCTTCCTTAAAAGTAAACAACCCAAGGCTATAAACAATGCATGCTTACAATATGAAGAAATGCAGGTAATCTGTGAGAGAATCAACAGTGTGAAGTGAGAGCTGTCAACATTAGAACCACAAACTCTGTAAACAATGATATGAGAAGCAAAGAAAACCTAGGCTGAGAAACAAATCAGATGCAAGAACAGTCACCCCCTAATTGGCAGGGAAAGAGACCAAGTAAAAATGCTAAAGAAATCAATGCAAAAAAAAAACATTTCCTACCATCTCTTTGGGACAAAGTTTAGAAAAAGTAAAAGTGGCAACCAAATACACCCTTAGACTTGTACAATTAAAGATATAACTCAGCTCAACGTCTTCATTTATGCTGTGCAAAAATGGTAGCTGAAAAGCTTAAAATAGAAAACAGGAAACAAGAAACTGGCTTGAGAAATAAGATTCGAATGACAGAATTCCAAATTACACAGGAATACAAGACTACTGAAAGACATGCCTAACAAGAATGATCAATAAACCAGACTGTGGAACATATAGAAAGTAGGACAAAAAAAGGAATACTCACAGCAGTGGAAGAAATGCCCATAATAGTAAGCACACTTGCAGCCATACTAAACACTGGAATCAAGTTTGGATGAATAGAAAATTTGAGGAATGGTTAAGGCTGTCCAAACCATTACATTGCTGGCATTTGTAAGGTGACTGAGAAAGGTGCTGGAGATTTGACAAGACTTATTGTCACTTAAAAGATTAAGTGACAGCAAGTCTTCTCAATTCAGTGGTTGCCTAACATCTGATGTTAACATACAATGCCTGAAATAATAATAATCAAAATTAGGGCACAACAGGCAACTTTGAAATTTTAACTTGGTCCAACTTAAAAATTGTCTTGAGTATTTTGAAATGATATGATGAAAAGCTTTTCTTTAACTTTTGCATACAATAATCTTCATGTACTATACTAATTTTAAAATGTTTTCCTTAACTTTGTTGAAAGAAAAGAAGCATATCTGTTTTTTCCGTCCATTATATTTGCTGATCATTTGTCTGACTTGCTTTGGCTGCTCTTCGTCTGAGTAAATAATAAAACTTAATACAATTGATGTATTACTAGCAATTGTAACTATCATATTGAGTGGAACATTTTGTAATCTTTTCAATTCATAAAATTTGATCATATCGCATGTGCTATAAACGGATTTTTCATAAATACTTTATATCTTATGGGGAGGAAAATTAACTTCTTTTTTTTTTTTTTTAGTTGTAAAATTTTGCTTTTCTTTCAGTCTTTCCTTTATGTTAAACACTTTAAAAATGATGAAAAAGAATGTAATTTGATGTTGAAATAATAAATGGCAGCAAAAAGATTTCTTTGCATTCAAACTGCTACAAGACAAAAAAGAACTTAATTAACAGTAAAGCATTAGAATTCAAAGTTGGTTTGAAAACAATTAGATGAAGTGAAAGAAATAAGAGCAGGCAGGCAAGATCAGATGTGGTTTTGTGGTCAAAAAATTCTACTTGAAAAAAATGACAAATAGAAAAATAAAAAGGGAATGAATGTGGGTTTTGTTTTGATGAACAGAAAAAATGGTGTAGGGAGAGTTTTTTGTTCTTTGTTGGTAATGAAGATAAATCTATAGAATTCAAGCTCTGGATGTATTCAGAAAAGTTAGAGAAATGGTTTTGAATGGTTACATAGTGTTAGTATTGAAAACAAATATGGGCTAAAACATGAAAAGGATGCATGTTAAAAAGGTGTAAAGACATTGATGGCAAAAGAGTTGATCTCCATTGATTCTATTTTTAATTTTTCTACTTGACATAGAGAAGTACAATCAAAAGTGAAAGAGAAACAAAATCTAATGGAAATATATTATACAAAGAAACTTGATATTTTAAATCTTTTTATCAGAAAAAGATAACACAAGATACTTTACCAAGGGGTTTGGAGGTGCAGTCAAGCTCAACGTGTACTATCTGTTCTATTCATCAGGAAATCAGGGTGGGGATTTTTTTTTTATAAACTTTAATCTCTGTGACTAGTCAAAAATAAATCTTTACCAAATAAGTGTTGCCAACTTCAACTCTTTGATGTAGTGATTATTTATCATATTTTCATTCCATAAATTTCACCAGTTCAAAACTAATCACAGGTTTCCTCAACACTTTATTTATAAACTTTTTTTCTCTTGAGTATCACTATGCTTCTTGATAATCACTCTTATACTTTTGTTTTAATTTTACAGTTATATAGTTGTAGTAGCATCACCCATCATTTTGGCAACTACTATCATAGTAGACATAGATTTAAAGAAAAAAAAATCTTTCTGTTCTCTCTCATATTTCATGTAGCCACATGGACAAAGATGTAATATATACATTTTACTGTGATATTAAATCCAAAGGAGTCCATCAAGAATCGTTTATGACCCACCTTAGTACAGCTAGGTGCTTTGCAGAGATTGGTATGGTTGCAATGGTTTGTGCTGAGCCACAACAATCCTCTCTTCCTGCTCCTACAGTCCCAGGGCACACGAGTGTGTAACATCTGGAGAGAGAAAGCAGGCCACAGCAGATGCCAGATAATGCTAAATAGTACTGAGTTATTAACTACCTTCATGTCCTTCTCTCCAGATTTTCAAGGCTGGTTTTAATTCAGTTTTCCTTCTAGACTGGTTGCCACCAAAGTTTATAGAACCCAGTCTGTCTTGTTATTTACCCATGCTCGTATGCTATATATTGGGAAGCATCTGTCCTAATATAGTGTCTTCATAAAAATGAATATCATTGTTTCACTTAGGTATTATTATCATTATAGGATTTTTTCCCTAATATTAATGATAAGAAACATTAATATTCCTCATGGGTTTATCATCTCAAACATTGAGGATTTACTTATAAATTCCTGTCCCATTATAAAAGATCTAAATTGGTTCTGTATTTTAAAGAAATATTAAATTGTACTTTTTGCCAAGAAAGTCAATACATTTGTCATATGAATAACTATAAATATTATAAAAAGTACTTACAAGCTTTCTCTCAGTGATGGATTTATATTTAAAGCCATTTTTAAGATGGAATTTAATGAAAAGCACCTTGAAAAATATACAATGATTGAACTCTCTTCAGATGCTCCTTTCTTGAAAAAGACTTAAATTCTTATGATCTTTGTTGTCTTTCTTGTAATGATCCACAAATCTGCAAAGTATTTCAGATTATCCTCTCTTAAGTCTTTAAAAATATCTTCTTGAGTAGATTCAGCTTTTTTTTCTTTTTTTTTTTCATTTCTGAAAGTACTGATTTCAGTTGAACTGAGAAATTATCAGACATTCAGATTTCCTCCAGCAATGACATGACCAATTTCATTTACAAATCCACCAAATTAAATTTTTAATTTCAACTATAATAAAAGAGAAAAACTCTGCCTCAAACACTGCTTGAACAAGTGATCATTGTATTGTAAATTATATGAGACAAGGACCAGCAAGTGATTTTTTTTCAAAAATTTTTCTGTACTTAGCATTAAAATTTGACCGATTTTTTTTTTTTTTTTTTTTTTTTAAATAGATTTATCATTTAAAAGATTATTTATCTCATTTAAAACTTTCTCCTAAAGACATGATAAAATCTATTACTGCAAACTATGTAATCTCATGAAACTTATTTGCAAGCCATTTTGAGATTTCAACTTAATTTTATCCATTTAAACCAGTCAGTTTATTAATTATCCTCCACTAGCAGTAGTTAATGTTGTAATCATTTCTGAATGTTGTAAAGATTCAAAATAAAACCCAGAGATGCATAAAGAAGAGAAAAGAATTGTGAATATGTATCCATTTATGCCTTTTAGCTCATTAAGCTGACTGCTGAAAGTGTCAAAGGGGATTTTTTTTTTCCCTGCTTAGACTAAATTCATTTTCTATCTTCTGTAATAAATCTCATCCATATCCCAAATCAATCCACATCACTAATTCAGTTGAGGATTAACTAAACTTTTTATTTTTGCTATTGATATTCTTCAATGGCTATTTTTGATCTTCCTTCCTAACATTATATGGGAAAATCTTTATGCTTTCCTAAGATTAGTATATATTTTAATTCATTCATTTGTATGCATATATTTGAATCTCTCCCTGTTTTTCATGTTGACATGAACTTATGAAGAAACATGTATTTTTAGTTTCAGATGCAAGTCTAGTAAGGTTTTAAAAACCTAACTAGCTTTTTTGAACCTTTTTACCAAAGTGTAACCTTGTATTGTAAAATTATTTAAAACTCTAAGTGACAAAGTAATTTAAAAATCTTCAGAAACAAATGCATGAAATACTTGGTTTTATATGTATCTTCAATTGCTTTCTCAACTGGAATAGGAACAATTTTCCCTACAACAGATGAAAATTACATTTTGAGCTTCTAAAAATTTCCTCAGATTCACCCACTGAACTATTTTATACACCCCACTTTTAACAGGTCTTGATGTTTGCTAAGTTTAGTACAGCCCAAGGCCACAGGTGCTGGGTACTCTGAGTAGATCAAACTCACTTCATTTAGAAATGTATATGAAAAATACTTAAAAATCAAACTTCACAGTGAAGCATCCTTACCAGAACCATAATCAATCCAATGCCCTTAATAGTATTTCAGAGGTTGTCTACTATCAGTCAATGTTTCAAGATCTTTTTACCAAATTCAGAAAGTTGAAAATTGTAAATTTTGTAACATTCCAAATAAGATATAATCTAACCTACTCAAACATTTTGATAACATGAGAATGAAGGCTATTAAGAATTTCTTATCAAGTAGCAAAAACATTTTACTCCAGACCAGAGGGTGAGGGTTACCTTGTTAATTCTGTTATATTTGTCTTTTATATGCCATGTCCCTTCAGGACATAGGTGATCATGACTCTCCACTTCTCCCTATCCCTTGTAGCTCTCAGTATGTTTCATCCTTTTACTATTTCTCCTAAACTCTGTTCTGTCATCCACTGGCTTAAGCCCACTAGGTATGTCACGCATTGCTTTCCCTTGTCTCTCCTCTCTCTCTCTCTCTCTCTCTATATATATATATATATATATATATATATATATATATATATAATGAGTATCAGATTCTCCAAGCATTCCTTTCTCATTACATGTCCCAGAAATTTCAGCTGCCTCTTCCTAATGTTAAGTATGAGCTTCCTCCTTGGTTGCATCCTCTCCAAAACCTCATTGTTGCTCACATGTTCAGTCCATGGTATGCTTAGCATTCTTCTGTAGAACCATACCTCCATTACCTTGAGTCTCCTCTTCATCTTTGAGGACACTGTCCAATATTCACTGCCATAAAGGAGGACAGATATCACATAGCAGTTCAGTACTCTTTTCTTTGTTACCAATGAAATCCTCCTGTCTCATACTACTCTACCTAGCTTTTGGAATGTGTCTTTGACCATCCCAATACATCGTTGGATCTCAGCATCACACTTACCAACCTCTGTCAGAACACTTCCCAGATATTTAAATTTCTGCACGTGCTTGATTTTAGTGTCCCCAACTTGTAAATTGCATTTTGGGCTACTCTTTTTGCGGATGACCATACATTCTGTCTTCTTGTAGCTTATGCTTAGTTCCTCCTTGTCACTCTCCTTTTTTGTAATTTCCTTTCCTTTCCATGTCTGCTATGTCATCTGCGTATCTTATGTTAAGATTGTGGTCACCAATGATGAATCCTTGTGGGATTTCCAGTTGTCTCAGAATTACCTCACTGTATAGATTGAATAAGTCTGGTGAGAAGAACATTCTTACCTTATGCCCCTTTTTATTTTTGAATATCTGCTGAAGTCATTTTCTATTCATATGCAGGCTGTTTGCTGCCAGTATAGGTTTTTAATTATTCTAATATCTTTCTTAAATATATCAAGTTTGCTGAGCAGCTCCAACAGATTTTATAGCGTACTTTGTTGAATGCCTTAGTGTAGCCTATAAAACATAGGTGTATGTTGTTCTGCATTTGTTTTGCTCTTTCTGATAACATTCTGAGTATGAATGTCATGTTCCTTGTTTCGGTGTCTTTAACGAACCCACACTGTTCTTGTCCTATCTCTGGCCAGATTCTGATATGCATTCTATTCATCAGAATACAGATGATGATATGACTCATTAGGCTGATTGTCAGTAGTTATGTGTATCACTAGTTGTTCTCTTTGTTCATGAAAGAAATCTCCAATAGATTTGTTCCAGCACTGAAGAATTTTTTCCTTCTCTAATATGAATATTCCATCTTTTGATTTTATGCAGCTTGTTGACAAGCATGTCTTTTGTCCTGTTAGTTCCCTTTTTTGTTTATGCATATCTCCTTTGTTGGTGGTACTCAATCTCTCTATTTCTGCACATTTTTTGTTTAGTTACTCTTCTTTAGCCTGCCTGCATTTGGTCCTTATTTCATTGTGTAGTTTTCTGTTCCATGTCTTGACATTGTTTTCTGTTTCCTTTGCATCATGTCAAGAATCTCATCAGTCATTCATTCATTTTTTTCCTCATCCATTCTCCTTTGGGATGATATGGTTTGCTGACATCACTAAAGCTTAGTGCAACCCATCTCAAGTTTTCATTTCCCTCATATCATCTTTTCACACTGTCCTTATATTTTTCTTTCAGGTATGGGTTGCTCAGGAGTTTGTTGTATTGCAATTTGGGTGCTGTGTTAGGCTTCTTCAGTTTCCGTAGTTTCACTCTTAATTTACATATAACGGGAGAATGATTGTTTCTGCAGTCAGCACTTGGGTAGGTTTTGCAGTGGACCATTGTATTCCTGAATCTTTTGTTGATATGTAGTCAATTTGGTTTTTAGTTTCTCCTGGGCTCCTCCATGTCCATAGTTGTCTTGGATGTTTTCATGACCATGTATTGGCTATTACCTGGTCATTAGCCATACACCATTGGATCCATTTTTCTCCACGTTTGTTACGTGTTTCTAGTCCAAATTTTCCAGCTGTATTCCCTACCCTCTCCCAGCCTACTTTGGCGTTCAGTTCTCCCATGATAATTATGACTTCTTGTGATTTGCAATTAGCCTTGGCATTGTTTCACATGGAGTAGAAAGATTCAATGTCTTCTTCCTTACTTTGTGCTGTCACTGCATACACTATTATGATAGCTACATTGAAAGGCCTTCCTTTCTGCTTGACTACCAGAATTCTTTCAGATAATTGGTAGTATCCCAGAACGCATTTCTTGAATTCTTGATTGAGTATCAATCCTACTCCTTTATCATTTTTCTCTCCACCTGCATAAATAACCCTGTGATTGTCAATGACTAAATCTCTGTTGTTTGGCCATCTAGTTTCACATGGGCCTAAGATGTTGATTTTTAGCCTACTCATCTCAATTTACATTATCTAAATGGCTACAGTTGTTCAACATCTGAATGTTCCATGTCCAGAGAGTTATATTTTTTGTTTGATGCAAGCAGCTGCAAGATAACTCTCCAGTGATACCTGTCATTCATGCTGCTCCTTTCTGGGTGAGGGATAGGTTCCGAGGAATTTTATCCTCTTTACACTGTTTGAGCTAGAAGTCACTTAACGATGATCAGGTGACATCTGTTGCACATGTTGGTCCTTACTGGGCAAGGAGTTAATTCCCACAGACTTAACCCCCTTAATGCCATTAGGTTTCATATTGTGTGTTATTTGCCATGATATTACTTGGGATTAATAGTGGAGTGGTTTCCCATTGTCTTCTCTTCAGTGGTTTATGTAGACACCACCTCTAATTAGCTGGCCAAGAGAACTTAGAGAGAGGTAGCCGGTTTAATCACTGACATTCTGACTGTGAAATACTTAACCTATATATATATATATATATATATATATATATATATATATATATTTTGTGTGTGTGTGCGCACTCACACTCACACACAAGAGTCTCTCTCTCACCCCCACCCAATCTGTTTGCAAGTAAAAGATTTGTGGGTCAGAGTTAATAAGGTGGGGAGTAGAATAAAATGATTAAGTTTTAACTTAGTATAAGTTCCATTACTCGCTATTAAAACAATACACAATTAAAATTGAATAAAATGATTTACTATATAAATTGATCAGTTCATTGGAATTGTAACATTTAGAATCAGAATCCAATTTGAAAGCTTATTACAAATTTAGGTAAGATTTTGAAATTAAACAAATCAACTTTGAGTTGTTAACAATCTTACCGTTCACAAAATCATCCATTTGATGACTAAAGCAACTGATTTTTGCTTGCTGTTTTTCTTGAAAAAGAAGGACTCTCAATAATAGTATTTGCATGAGTAAAGTATATAATACCTTTTTAGTTTCTATCTGTGTTTTTAGATGTTGAGGATTACCACTTGAATGTCCATTGATTATAAGGGTCATTGAGTAGTGTAAGAAATAGACAGCAACTTGCTGACTTTACTTTTCTAGTTGACTGGCTGACTGGTAGCACTTGCCTTGCTTGTATTGGTAGGGTGTTCACAAGCATCAAAACAACAACAGCAGCAACAACACTAACAAGCCTAAAGATGAGTGATCAATGATGACATCTGCAGCAACCATCTGCAAATGCTTATCTGCTACTGGCAAACTTAAACAACATGTTCACTTCTAAGTTTGTCTTAGTTTATTTTTACTTTTGTTTTTTGTTTTTGTCATCTTTTTATTCTACTTTTATTTCTCCCATTCTTGCTCTGCTTATTCAGGCAAATAATTATCCATTCTGCATGAATGTCACTGATATATATATATATATATATATATATATATATATATATATTGTTCTTCATGTGTCTTTATTCATTTATTCCCCCCACCCCACTACCAACAGATATTTTTTATAATGTCCAATATTAGTAACTGTTCAATAATGGTGCAATCAACATTTTGATAATTTTTATTTTTTATCCCTCAACCTTTCTGATATTTTAAAACATAAGTTGCTGTAATTTTTTTTTCTGTCTGATGTCTACTACAGATTTTTGCCAATTCTTGCAAATGCTAATAATGTTAAAATTATTGAATTTCATTTGAATATATACAAATATGTGACTGTATATGAGAGAGAGAGAGTAAATGTATGGATGATATGTGTATAGACAATCATATATACTAAGATATATGTGTCTATTTGAATATGTTGATAATAATATTTATTCTAACATAATTGGTAATTCTTATTTTGAACTGTGACATTTTTAGTAAACTTTAACTGCAGCAATCACAAATATAAAACACTAGCAAAATTAATTGAGAAATTGGTTTGAGCAGTTCAAACTTGTTGACAAGTTTTTTGGTTAAAATAAAATACACATATATACAAAAATTATTTTTGATGTCTTCAAATGGTGAAAATATAACTTGGATGAGAAAAAGATTCAGGATAAAATGCCAGTAAAATACTGAATTTCTTGTGTTTAATGTCTCACTTTTGCTAAAAATCAATTTCTTTATTGAGATTTATTCTGTTTTGTAATTCTTTCAAACAGTTATTAAATGCTAACATTATTAAGTCATTGATCCAACTTTTTTAAAAATTGCATTTGTTATATTATTCACTGTTAAAAATGGTATTTTTTTAATAATTTTTAAATAAAGTAAAAGAATATCAAGTCATTTATGTGTATCGTTCAAATAACTTTAAAAGAAAGTTGAATTTAAAATGTTTATACAATTGAATCTATTAATAAAAATATAAAATATCTTTATAAATCACCTGCTTCCTCATCGCCAGATTCTGATAAAACTTATAGTAAACATGGTCAGTAAACATGGTCATGTGACCTGACAATCTTCCAAACAAATACAGATTATTATTTACACTATTGACATATGGACTATTGTCGTCATCTTTGTTGTTATTATCACAATGTTTCAGCTGTTGTGCCCTCCAGTCTTCATCAGATGTAGGTCAATCCGGGTAACCTATAGGGAATCCCAAATGGAATCTTTTATTTAATCTAGTCATAAATTGTTCTCATTCAGTGAAAATGATAACTCCTCATCCTAGAAATTCAAACAGAAATATAGATTATATTATAATTTTTAATAAATTAGTCTTTCTAACACCTTCAAGTGCCTGTATTTTGTATCATTTGTTCAGTTAGAAAACAAGCATTAATGAAAATAAAGACTGCCTTTGCAGAAAAATAAAATGTACTCTTGATTATTTAAAAATGTTTGAAAATATTAGCGTATGAATAGTTTTACTTTCTTTCAAAGATAAGAAATCTTAATTATAGCTGAAGTGTGGGTGTGTGTGTATTTGTGTGCAATTGCTATTATACCTCTTCACATATATTTAAGTTCTTTTCCTACAAGAGATAAATTGTTTTATTTAAAAAGAACAAAAATAACTAAGTTGATCTGAAAATATCAACATGATATTTGGAATACAATGAACAAGAAACTCATCAGAAAACCAACACAGCAACACATGCAAATATGATTATAGAATTTGTATAAATAATTTTTTTATTACAACAGATTAAGATATCACTTAGATACTTCAAGTCATCCTTAAGACTACCAAATTTTGTGATGAAACGAGTGATAAATGTATAGAATTTACAGCAGGCATAACAGTGTTTCTTATTGATATGTGTAAGCTGGAATGTTTTCATTGACCCATTGGTTAAACATTTTTCATTAAGGTGCAAATTCAGTATGACATACAAACTGCTTTTCAGATACAATTTATTTGTTTATATTAACAAAAGAAACAAGTGTAATAAATGATTGATGAATTTTCAATATCTTTAGTCTACTTTGTTGACTCCAGATTTGTTTTAACTCTTTATAATCTTGTATATATGGCTTGGAGGAGATTATTAAGTAGTACCATTTTATATTTGGGTCATTTGATTTTATGACACTGTTGAAATTCATTTTTGTTATGGGCTTTACACAAAATGGAGGGCAATTATTAACTTCATCTCTATAAAAGTACATGTGATTATGTTTTTCAGATCACACTTTATGATAAATGATCTGCAATGAATGTTGGAAAGGGAAAACCATTGCCATTGTAGATCCTTCTAATCAGGTTTAATTAAGCTGAAAAAATGAAACAAGGCTCTCACCAAAAAAGCCATGGAACAAATCCAAAATGACTTTAAGGTTATTTATAATTTATCGTTAGTAATAACACAAGAATCCAATTGATTATTTTCATATTTTGTTGACAGTTTACAGTGAGGTGGTGGGGAAACGGTTTTGTTATTTGACTACAAAGCAGATTAACCAATTTATGTCCTATAAAAGCATAGTAAGTGATTGATTTGGGATATTGTGAGCTTAAACTTTTGTAAGCATTTTATGTAGAAAATATTGACTTTAATGAAGAAAAAATTCTTACCTTTATTTTTTGTTTGGCTTTACAAGTATTTAAATTTTTTGTTGATTTGAAAATTGAAATTGCATATAAAATATGGTTAAGTTCTTAACTATAGCTTAATGACTAACTTCATGCAAACTATTGTCCCCAATATTTCTTTTTATCATATTTTGACTGTTGTGCCCTCTGGCCCTTATCAGGTGATTGTTGATCAGGGTAATCTTCAGGGAATCCCGAACAGAACTTTTTATTTAATAGGCTGTTCCCATTCCACTGTCTATGTCCAGGTATATCACAGGTTAGTGTTCTTATTTAGTATTGCTCAGTTATTGCTTGCACCAGGGATTAAACTCAAAATTACAAACCAACACATTAATTCATGAGGCTATTATATCTCATGGGACAATTCTGAGTGGAAAACTTGGAGTTTTAAACCTAACCTGGCTGCTGAGGAGTACTGTTACTACTTTTTACACTGAGGCTTCACTTTTTTAATGCTGCTACTTTTGAAGACTTTATCATTTTTCTTTCTTTATTTATTATGTTTAGTTCTATGTTAGGCCTACTTTCAGACATTTAATTCCCCAATGTTCCTCTCTGTTCAGTGTTTTTAATTCATTTGACAGGTGTTTAGATCAACCCTTTTCCCTCTATACTTGAACTTCCATTCCTGATTTCATTGTCTCACCTCTAATTATAGCTTTCAATGTTCCTCCAGCCTTATCTTTAGGGAGCTGCTAGCTTCACCTTTATGATGCTGATGTTATATTTGCAGAGCAATTGCTATTCTGAATAGTACATTTGATGCTGGTCATTTCCTGTTATGTGTCTGGGTTACCACTTATTATTTTTGCCTGATGCTGTAGGTATTGAATGATCTTTCTTTACACTGAATGTATGGTGGGAATTGAAGTTGAGGTATTGTCCAGTGAAGGTTGGCTGTGATATACGAATATCTTGAACCCATTCTCTGTGCAAGTCATTAGTACATACAGGAAGGCCAGCTGATTATTATTTTCTTCTCCCATTGGGAATTGGATCAAAAGCCTTATTGAGTTCATGTGATCCAGCAATATTTGTACAGCTTCTTAGTGAGGCCAGAATATGAAAGTGTCATCTATGTATCTCAGCCATGCTGTTGGCTTCAGGCATGTCATTCCTAAAGCCATATCCTTGAAGTATTCCATGTATATGTTTGCCATTACTGTTAAGTGGTGAACCCATAGCCATACCTTCCTCCTGTTGGTATATATCAGATTCTAGTTGGAATTTTGTTGTCTGTACATAGAACATCAATATTTCCATCAGGTTATCTGTTGAAATGTGAGTACATTCTCCAAGGGAGAGGTCTTATTTCAATTGATTTGAGCCACCAACAGAGGAATTCTGGTAAATAGACTTACCATATCCAAGCTTATCCAATGGCTATGAATGGGAGCTCCTCAGATTGATTCCACAAAGTGATCTGAGTTCCTAACATATGAATATGATAAGGAGTTTCCTGCTAGTGGGTTGACTATATCCACTAGGAATTTGCTGTTGGCATGCTGAGACCCTGCAGCTAACTATAAGTGTCAATGAAATACCAACTTGTGAATAATACTAATAATCTTAATTCATATAAGATGAACCATACCTTCATAGTACAAGAGAAAGTCAAATTGGAAAAATTGCATTCAATAATTAGTGTGTGTGTTTTTGTTTTGTTTTGTTTCTTTAAATGGAAATCCTACCAAAAAATATGCATGATTTTAAGAACTTCATTAGAACTCGTTTTTACAGCTACATCCTATGAATTCATATATTATTCACTGTAATTGTAACATTTTGTAGACTTCTAATGAGAATTCATGTTGTAGCTTTTATTTACTTTTATTTACTGAACTTTTTTATTTTGATCTGTATAAAGTTGGTTTGTGACATACTTGATGGAATCATTCAATGAAACTATTGCTGGTTGTAAGTTTTAATACATTGACAGTATCTTTCTGCTATATTTCATTTTTAACCATCTCTCAACCTTTATATCTTATCTAAATTTGTCAGCTTATGTATTTGTGTGTTCACAACCCATGTCTTATTAATGCTAGATTTAGCATTGAAAAACTAAACTTGACTGATAACAAAATTAGCACATATACCAAAATGAAGTATAATTAAGGAAAAAAAATTTTCTGAATGGTTATATTTTGTACTAGGCATTAACTGCAAATGTACACTAGACAGTCTTTATGAATAAAACTGTTCAAAAAAGAATGTTGGATTCACTTTGAACAAAAATTTTTTCTTTAAATTATTTTGTAGGAGTTGATTCAGATAATTGTTTTGCTAAGTAATAAAAATTGAGTTACAATATGTTTGTTAATATGACTTAAAAGTACCCTGTTGACTTTTTATTTTAGTATCAAATAGTCACTAAATTTACTGGCGGCTTACAATTTGTGATCATTGATGAATTTGAAAAAAATATTTTTTGTTTATATATTTGTCAGATATAAATTAGAGGATCTGTTATCCAACTAATAAAATAATTTTTGTAAATTTTATGCCTCATTGGTAAATTCACGTAAATTAGTATGATTCTGTATTACCATATTTGTTAATTGATATGATCATACATACAATAGTTGATCAGCTTTGGAAATATTAAACTGTTTTCAATTCATTCAATACCACACAGTGTTTGTCAACCTGTTATAGAAATTGGTCCTATCAACTTTAACAAGCCTAATTTGAAGTAAATAATTTGGTTATATTCATTTACTATATATTCTGCTTAAATTTGGTCTGAATGTACTTTTCATGTTTATGTGTCTGATATATTATAATTTCACACATGTTCACCCAAATGCTGTGTATCAAGTGACAGCAAGTCACCAGCACTTTCTTCAGTCTCCTTGCAGATCCTAACACTATCATGATTGGGACAGTCTAAATTATCTCATGATTTTTCAATTCCTTCAGTTTCTTCTATAAAGTTTTTTGAACCATTGCAAGTGTTCTCAAGTGTAATGAGTACAAACCTGGCTTTCATGTTTTATATAATTTCTTCAGTTCTCAAGTGTAATGTTAATGTGTAGTGTTTTGTTTTCATTTCATTGATCTTCACCTTGTGATCCACTGGAACAGTCACATCTACAATCTGGTTCTTTTTTTTCTTTGTTCATACAATCAGGTTCAGTTTTCTTATTTGAAAAGGGATCATTCTGGATCTCATGATCACAGAATATTTTAAATTTTCTCAGAATACCACTCTCTGCTCATCCTATGGTTAAACTAAAATTGTTTGTACTGTTCACAGTGTATCACAATTCCTATTCTGTCATGCCTATTTTACTTTCTTTTTTATTTCTTTTCATTTGGGCCAGTTTATTGCATTCATATATAATGTGATTTGCAGGCTCATCTCTCTTTCACCATGAATATTTACTGTTTTAGAGGAAAGGATTTTGTCTGTTTTTTTTTGTTTTTTTTACCTTCATGTCATTACTTCAGATACATTTGTTCTTGGCTGCAATGATGGGAGATTTCATTTCTCTTTCTTTTTTTCTCTTCTACATAAAACATGACCACAATTTTTTTTTCTGTGTTAATTTCTTTAAAATTCTATGTACAGATTGTTGTATTCCTTATTGTTCTCTTCATTTGTCCTTTTTATCAGTTGATTTACTGCTATGAACAATTATTAGGATTCATTTTTAGCACTGTTGCACATATTTTGCATGTCTCCTTATAGCGGACTGCAGTTTTCACTACAGTTAAGTGTTCTTCCTTCTTTACATAGAATATGTTGTATTATTTCTGGGATTTTAACTTTTGTGAATCCTCATTAATTTTCTGAATTATCAATCCATTAATTTAAGTTCCTCTTTTAACCAGGCTCTGAAGGTGTTCCCAAATACTTCACTTTTGATAACTACTCATGTATTTACCTTTTAATATTAAATTTCTACAGTTTCAGTTTTCAAAACATCTTTATCCTGAGATATTCTTTTCCTTTTTGCTTCTTTTGTTTTTGTTCTATCAAATCACTTTGAAATATTTCAATGGACATTTGTGTTTGATGTTTCATTTTGTTACCTGGCAATTCAGTTTCAGCTTTTGTCATCAGTTTATCTTTATCTATCCCTAACACTGTACAATATCTTTATAGCAAATTCCATTTTTGTGTTTTCAACAAAATTCTTTTTTTTAATCAATTAATTTTAGTTATTTTTAGTACTTTCTAAATAATTTCAAATTATCCATGTCTGTCAGAAAGCTGACATTTTTTTTATTGTATTTATAAATTCTTTCTGAAGATCATAGTTTTGACAATTACCTTCACCAGAGATTCTCCATTGGTGATCAAAATACTTTCCAATTCTTTATAGAGTTAACTGTATAGTACATGATTTGGTCATTTGTTGCTCTTTCTTTTCCTTGAAAAAAAATTGGTCTTCTTTCAGTTTTTCAGTTTCTGTTTATTTAAAAGTGTTTATCAGTTTGTCTTCATTTAAGGACATGCATAGAGGCCTATTTTCACTAGAGCAATTTTCTAATGTTTAACAATTATAATCATTTGTAAGAAGGCAGCCTACCAATTCCAATTTCCCTTGGCTATTCTTGCCAGGAAAATTGTAGGTAACCAAACTTTTTTCCTCTCATTTCCACTTATGTGTAGCTGCCAATATCTAGTTGAATAATTAATGAAAATTAAAATGTTTCTCATAAGCTACATACAACTAGTTAGATGTATAACAAATGGTTGATGGCAAAGTTTGAGACCCAACCAAAATGGAACCATCTGAAATAGATTTGTTTTTTGAATCTTATGAATCACTTTAAAGATGATCACTTACTCAGAGAAGCATTTTTTTACTCCTATAATTAAATATCACATCTTGCACAGGTGTAAACATTCTACTCTGTTATTTGTTGAAGATTATATAATAGACATTCACAATGTGAGTAAAAATAACAAACCTGAACAAGTTACTGTATTTATTTGGTATCAATTGGAAGATGTACTGAATTCTTGATGTTGCCTTTTAAAATGATGACAAACTACATAACAAATTCCATAGATATCATTATATATGCACAGAATGGCAACTAGTATCAGCAGGTTTCAGGAGGTTCCTATTTTTGTCAGTTCATCTTAGTTAAGCATTTCTTTATCACATCTACTGTACTTAACCTGTTCTCAATTTAGACCCCAATACTTAGTGTTTTGTACTGTATTCACTATTATTTCTGGTATCAGCTTGTGTGTGTGTGTATATATAATGTATGTGTGTGTGTTGCGCACACTGCACCCACACACACACACACGAAAAGGAACAAATTTCAAATATAAAACAAAATAGATTTGATGGTGATCAATTTAGAAAAAAAATATCACAAGTTTCTAATAACATGTTTTGAATGATTCATATTTTGGGCATTCATAAAACATTTAGAAATATTATATTTATTGTTAACTTTATTTAGTAAATTGACCCATGAGTACCATTTTGGCAAGCTGATTCAAGAGGCAGTTGTTCAGCATCTTGATGGATTACACCTTTCTCTGTTCTCACATCCATGTGCAACCAGATGACTGATGCCAACTGGATTGAGTCCCACACTTCAAAACCCTTCTTCTCATTGGCACTTTAAAATTTGCTTTTTAGTCTTTAGATCTGTTTTGATCTACATCTGGTTCTTTATGGTGATCTTTGAAGTGCACTTTTCTTTTTTAACCTCTCCTTTCTCTCTTTCCAAAATGGATCATGTCAACCAGTACAGTTGGATTAGATACTAAATTTATGACTGAAATCAACAATAATTATAGACCCACACACATATCTCACTCAGTGATCTTGTAAATTGTTAGAAGTCCACTCTTCTCATGGCCTTTTCTGAGTGAATGATATCTGGAAATAAAAAAGAAAAGGTTTCTTTGTTTCATTCAGCAATTACTAATTTTTTTTTAAAAAAAAGACTAATGATCACCCAATACTTGACCCAAGAGACATTCAAGGTAGAGGGTCATTGAATGAGGTGTATGATATGAATATAAGAGGGGGAAGTCAGAAGTGAAGATTATGAGTATATGGAGGATAAATAACAATTCATCCTAGACTTGATTATAGCATTTGGAAGAGGATCCTTCAAAGGAGTAAGGGAAATAAGGATATTCCTAATAAAATGGTTTATCTGTGAAATGTAATTCATTTAAATAATTCCCCTGTATATAAAAAGAAATTATATATGATTTTTCTAATGAAAATCATAGAATAAAATGGTATTAGCAGATTATTATTTTGTTATGCTAGTGTTTTCAACATCTGTGTTATTGATTTAAAGGGTGCAATTGGTAAATTGTCGCCATTTTTATTTTTAATTTCGCAGATGTGTGTTTGTTTTTGATTTTGTCAACTGCACAGTATAGTTGACTCAGTGAGAAAAAGAGCACCATGATGCAATTCACTCTGCCAGAAATTTGGAAACTGCATGCTGTACTGGTTGGCATTCACACCGGAAGCACCAATACAAATGTTTCAGTGTTTGGGTGTCAATCTGAAGACTGTGCAGAGGATTCAGAAAGAGTTGGATGAGTCTAATGGTGATTATGAAGGCACAGCAACTTGGAAAACTCACTCTAATTGTTCTGATAAAAGAACTCCCAAATTTTTTGGTGAGGGCCTCAAACAATATGGAAGCCTATATCAGGTGCCTTGAGGAGGTAATGATACCTTGGGTAAGAGGTGTGGCTGATGGAAGACACTATGTCTGGCAACAAGACTCTGCACCATGTCACACAATCAGGAGAACCCAGTCATGGCTGTCAGACAATTTCTGCAACTACATCACCCCTTAAATCTGGCCACCAGACCACAATCACCTTGATTATTATATGTGGGGTGCAGTTGAGCAAGAAACCAATATAACTTGTAATACCAAAGATGAATTGAAGGAAAAGATTATGGCAGCATTCACCAGCTTAAACATGGAGACCATCCAAAAAGATTTGCAGGAAATTCCAAAGTCATCTGGAGGCTCTGGTTGAAACCAGGGGCAATTTTATTGAATAAATTTACTCTTTAGTATTGTAAGGTAGCAGCGAGGACGACGTGTATCTGCCTCGATACTCGTTGTCGTGAATGTCTTGTTTAAGTAGCCCACTCGCCTCTCATGTAAGCGGGCGAGTCTACTTCTATGGGGTGTGACGCCAAGACCATTCGGTCTTGTAACTGGGCGTCTTAGGTTCGATTCCACCTCTACACGCCCCCTCCCTTCCGGGGCCACAAGATACTCGCGTTGTGGTCCAATGTTTTGAGGCTCTGGAGTAGTCGTGCGACGTGCCCCACGCCTGTGGGGATAGGTTCCTGGGTGGTCGCGTCACCCTTCTGCTACAACGCACCGTTGGTCTTCCTCAACCTCCATCATTCCAGGGATGCTGTGTCATCTACCTCCATCGGTTCTGGTAGAGTGTCGAATGTTTCGGGCTGGTTTTGATCCATATCAGTGGTGGACCATTCTCCCGGTATTTCGGGCCCTGTTGGGTTGTCTATGGTATCCAACATTCCTGGGGGCACCTGAGGTATCGAGTGGCAAGGAGTATCTACTACTGGGTTTATTTTTTCGGAGGAATCTGCGATTGCGACGGGTTACCCGTTACTCCCATCCATGCGTACATTATACTGCGGTTACCCAGTGTTTCCACCACCCTTCCTGTCTTTGCCCATCGGGCGCGGTATGGACCAACTTGGTTCTGTATCTGCACCGTTTCCCGATTTTCAGTTCCTGAAGTGGGTGACTTTTAGATTGTATTCTCTTTCATTCCTTAAGTGTCTTTTTGCCATCGCTGTTTCCCTATAATGATTGATTTCTCTCCAGCGTTTGTGGATTCGATATCGGTCCTGGAGCACTGGGAGATGGTCCTTTATCACGCGACCGTAGAGCATCATCGCTGGAGACATATGTAGGTCTCGCATCGGGTGTTGCGATGAGTCAGTAGGGACCTAGCTGCCTGGTCATGGCATAGGCGACCGCAACTGTCCGTGCTATCAACAAGTATCCTTTAGCCGTTTTAACTGCTAGTTCTGCTCTCCGTTGCTTTGAGGGTAATATGCCGATGATGTTCGTTTCCTTATGCCCCAATTATCTAGGAACCGGTTAAATTCACTGGAGTCAAAACGGTGGTCCGCCATCGGTTGAAAGTTCCTCCGCACGCCATACGTGCAGAACCAGTTTCGTAGGCGTCACATGTAGCCTTGGCATTCCCGGACGACATCAGAGTGACTTCTACCCATCCGTGTATCTATCTGCATATACTAGATAGTTCTTCCTCAAATCGAAGAAGTCCGTCACAGTCTTCTGAAATGGGAACTCGGGGTTCGAGGGCGGCATTAGGGGTTCCTTGGGTTGTGATGGAGCTATTACGTTGCATACTTTGCACTGGGCCCGGGTTTGACGGTAATGCTCGCGTCAGTCCTGGCCAAAACAGCCGCTGTCTAGCGTTTGCCAACATTCCATTGACGCCCTGATGCGCTGAATGGAGTGATTCCAGTACCTCCGCATTTAGCTTTCTGGGTATGAGGATTTTATTTTCCATTATCGTCACCCCTTCCAAGCAATATAACCTCTTTCATATGCCAAAACCGGTAATTGTCTCCGCAGTTCGTGCCCGAGATTTAGGGAAGCCATTTTGTATGAATTCGCCAGGGAACGGCATTCCTCATCAGTAGCAGCTGCAGCCACAATCCTGTCCCATGTTATTGCTCTTAATTTAGGGTCCTGCTCATAGGTGGAGTTAAATGACGCTCTTATGGCGCTATCCATAGTTTGTGCGATGTCCTCTTCGTTTGCTTCCTCCTGGCTTAACGCCACTGGGCATCTCGATGTACAGTCTGGTGCCGCATTGAGTTTGCCAGGGAGATGCTTTATTCAAATTTGTACATCAAGGACCGTTCTTTGAAGTTAAACAGTCTTGGGTTCTTTATGTCCTCCAGAGCTTTGTCCGAGAAGATCTTCACCAGGGGCTTATGGTCCACGGTGACTAACAGCTCTGGGCACCCCAAAACGAACATCCGGCATGCTTCCAGTCCGTAGACTAATGCCAATGCTTCTCCTTCCACTGGTGCATATCGGGACTCTCGTCATTAGTGAATCGGGAGCCGCCAGGATTAACTTCCAGTGGTCCTCACCACACTTCGGTCCAGCTTCGGTGGCACAGTTGCAGTGCTTCTGGAAAAGAAAATATCCTAAGCCTGTTTTGCTGAAGTCCGTCGACAAACAAGTTGGCCTATTCACTTGAAGGTTCTTACACCGTTCTCGATTTCTTCTGTGATCCTTCTTTTCGACTCTTCAAGATTCGATCGAGTGTGCTGTCCCAGTAGAACTTCCGATTTTTTGTCTTTAGCAGCTCCCGGAACGGGCCATTACCTCGCCTGAGAAAAAGCGTAGGCTACCTGGTTTACCATTCCAAACCAGGATCTTATGTCAGTTATATTTTTTTTGGTGTCGGGAAATTCCGTATTGTTTCAGTCATTTTTTGGTGGGTTTTATCCGTCTTCTGTTATCAAGAATCCGCAAATTCCCCTCTTTTTTTCATGAAGTGAAATTTCTGGGGTTGAATACGATACCATTTTTGCTGCAGTTATTTATGTACTCTATAGTATGCCAAAATGATGATTCAATAGAGTTGTCCCATAGTATCGTGTCGTCAATACATCTTGTTTTCCTGGGCATATCTACAGTAATATTGTCGAACCTGCGTGTATATGCGTCTCCTGACGCTTGGAATCCTTTGTGGTGCCCGAAGATAACGGTATCTACCCCATTCCGTGATGAAGGTAGTTGCATCTCTTGCCGATGGAGAGAGGGTTAGGCTATGATAGCCATTCCATGCATCCAAAACGGTTTTTCTAGTTTTCGCAGGCACCAGCGATGCCTGATTGAAAGGAGACGGTGTATGATGGGTTTCTCGTAGGGTAGCGGTGTTGAGCTTCTGTAGGTCCACCGTGCGCCTCGGTGACCGTCCTTTTTTGGTGCAACCACCATTCTGGAGCACCATGTTGTAGGTGTACCCACTGGTACAGGTTCTATGATGCCCAATGCCACGCCTCGGTCGAGGTCCTCCTTGACTCTTTTTCTTCCAATGGTGTGGGACCGGGTTGGGGTGTGGACAGCTGAGGGTTTGGCCCCCCTGGATGAACGGATGTCCATGGGTTTTCCTTCCATCGCCTGCAGCCGTTGATGTGGGCATACATTGAATGCACTGGACTCAAAATGCTCCTTCATCCATCGTTCAATCGGGGTCTGTTTTCTTCCATAGGAGGCGAAAGGGATACTGTCCGGCTTAGGTGGGACATTAGTTCTTTTGGGCACCCACATGGTGCCTTTCCGTCGCTAGTTGCCACGTTCTGCTGGGAAGTTGGGTCTGGAAAGTTATCTGGCACCAGACCAAGGTCTTTTAGGGCCGACTGGACAGGCAGAAATCTGATGTATTTTTTTGATACATATATAATCTGACGTGTTTCCATGATCCTACTCTGACTTTAGCGAATATCACGCCTTTTATGTTTAGTAGGTTATCCGTGATTCCCCGAATTGGTGACTAGTCGGTACTAGACATTTGTCTGGACACTTCAGAATTTTTTGGATTTCTGGTCCGCTAGAGCATGTCTGTGCCCCAGTGTCTGCGATCGCCTCGATCCGGTGAGTATGGAGGCCAGCTTGTCCTATGGATATGTGCCCGAATTCCGCATGGGCCTCTGGAATCAGAGTTATCTCTACCATCAGGGTTGGTGCTGGATCAGGAGTACCTCTTGAACTTACTTTTGTTCCAAATCAGGTGCGGCACGGCTTTGGTTTTGTCAGGTTGATTTCACCTCTCCTTTTCACTTGTCCATCTTGGGCGATCATCCGATTCTGACCCTTCTTGTGTCTTTGGGTGGTGAGAGTTCTGGATTCTGCTCCGACAACACCACGCTGTAGATTTGTTGCTGGACCCCTGCTTGGTTTCCTGCAAACCCCTTTTAAATGTCGGTTAAGCGCAATTGTGACAAGTCATCTTTGCTGCTGGGCAACCCCTTCGTTCATTCGAGCCGTCAGGGTGTGAGCTCTTCCACACCATTTACAGGGTTCAGTGTCTCTCTCGGGTTGATCTGGTCTGGTTCTCCCGAGGCCGCTGCCTGCGTCCCGATCTCTGTGTGCTTTCGTTGTAGTAGGGTATACGTTACTATGGAGATGGGGTGTAGACTTGTCCGTGGTCTCTAGGCTGACAAGCCTGTTGAACTTTTCTTCCAGTGTCGTAAGTGTCGCAGCCTCAGACAACACCTTGCTTTGATGCTCCAGGTTTGCCAGCCCAGCCACCATTTGTCCTGCTACCATATCGTTGGAGTAGCTGACTTTCCGACCGCATCCTATCCCGTTCGGACAAGTCACTGAAAAGTCGCAGAATTTTGCGACTGATCCGAATCGTGCCACGAAGTCCGTAATCGATTCCCCTCCTTCTGCCTTCTGGTGGAATTCTTGCCCGGTACACTTCTTTGTGTAGGCTTCCCCACGGGTTCTGAGCTTTATGTGTGTAACAGCTCTTCCTCCGTGGCGGAGTTTGTACTTCTGCTCCTACCATACCAACAACAGCCTGTTCACTTCTGGGGCTGGGCCGTTCTCAGCTTCGTTTCTTAACGCTGTTGGCTCCGTCAACCCACACATCTCCTTGTATCTATTCAGGAGTCCATGAATATCGCCCAGTCACCATCACTTGAGTCCGGTTCTATATTAGGTCTGTCGGGTCTCCTTGTAGTGACTTTCTCGGCTGTCCTCCGTCTCTTCCATGGGGCGATGATCTTTGCTGTGGCTCGATGAGCTGTCGGTAATGTCTGCTGTGTTTGTTCGTCCATATTCCAACGTTGTTTGTAGCAGGTTTCCTATATCGGCGACGCCATGTAAGGTAGCAGCGAGACGACGTGTATCTGCCCCTCGATACTCGTTGTCGTGAATGTCTTGTTTAAGTAGCCCACTCTCGCCTCTCATGTAAGCGGGCGAGTCTACTTCTATGGGTGGTGACGCCAAGACCATTCCGGTCTTGTAACTGGGCGTCTTAGGTTCGATTCCACCTCTACAAGTATTTCAAGATATTTCTGTGTAATTTTGATAAATATATATCTGTTACAATGAGATGTCAGTGTTATTTTCATTTTTGTGTAATTTAGACGACAGTTTATCCATCGCACCCTGTAAAACTTGTAAAACTGACATATATTGTGATGCATCAGAATATAAAATTATTGTGCTATAAAAATCCCTGATTATGTTTAAGTACTTTATTTGATTTTATTTTATTTCATGTACAATTGAATAAAGTCAAAATCTGATCTGATATTTGTGATTATTTTCTTAGATTTGTTGGTCATTTGATGAATATTCATATTTTTATTACAGCTCATAAACAATGACATTAAGCACTAAATATCACTTATTTTGCCAAACTGGGTAACTGATGTTGTATCTAATGATTTTCTTCTTTTTCTTTCAGATTTAACAACTTAAGCCTTTGGCAATTTCAACCATGGAAAGATTAACAATCAAATATAGTAAAGTTTCAAGAGTGCAATTGGAAAAATTGTTCGTAAATTCAAGCTGGGTCAGTGGCAGATGTGAAAACACCATTGCATGCTCATTTATGTCATTCAGCTGAAAACATTGCTGCAGTGTGTGAGAATGTGGCCAAAAATCCAAACACCTCTATTCATCATAACTTTAACATGTTTTATTGTTAATCTTTCCATGGTTGAAATTGCCAAATACTTAAGTTGTTAAATCTGAAAGAAAAAGAAAAAATCATTAGCCACGTAAACTTAATTTGCATTTAAAATGGTTATTGTAAGTTATTGGAAAACCTTTTAGAAGAAAGAATAAATTACATTGTCTTGTCCACTGAATTGTAAGACAGTTACCACACAGAAAGAAATGATGCCCAATGCTAAGTGTTTACTATAAATGTCTGTGTGTAAGAAATCATATACACACATGTATATGATAAGCATATTGACTTTATTGTGTAACCCTCCCTCTAAACAATAATAATAATAATTTATAGTATATAATGTATAGTGATGTTATTTTTAATTATTTTTAGGTCCCATCAATGACATTTTATTTGTTATAACACTTTATTCTTGAGGCTTTTTTCACTTGATAAGGTCTTAATTCTTTATCTTATATCCTTCTGGCTGATGTCTTGTTACATATATCAAAAGCATTTTTCTCTGACAAATTGGCAAAATTATAATCTTTGCTTTTCTGACATGTAACAGACATTGTGAGAACTGTTTATATTCAATTCCTTAACGTCATCATGTCAAATATGAGACATCATTTTGGATAACCTTGAGAATTGTGATTTTTGTGTCTTTGTCACTAATTTCATGTTCAAAGCAACTTTTTATAGAGAAGACAATAAAGCAAAATCCTTTTCTTTTTCTTTTTCTTCTTTTTCTTTTTTTTTTTTTTTCCTTCAGGATTCTTTCATAAAACTTTAATAAACTGCTCCTGTAGACAACTGGTTGCTATGATCTATTCTGCTGAGAAAGTTTATTCTATTATATTCAGTTTGACTATCATGATTCTACATGCAAACATTATTTATAAGAAACATTATTATAACCCTTCCTTGATGCTTATCCCAAATTTAACC
Organism: Acanthosepion pharaonis; assembly: GCA_903632075.3. Lineage (NCBI taxonomy): Eukaryota > Metazoa > Mollusca > Cephalopoda > Sepiida > Sepiidae > Acanthosepion > Acanthosepion pharaonis. Next base: position 303,285 of record CAHIKZ030005331.1, on the reverse strand, counting down.
ATTTATAGTATTGCTTTTTCTTGTTATTTTTTATATTTTAGTTTAGAATTCACATTTTTAAATTAATGTATTATCATGATCTGGCCTTCTTCAGGTGGTTGGAATGTTGAATTAGACATGGAACTAGAACAGTATACCCCAGTGAGCGAAATAAAGGGTTCAGTTCGACATTCCAACCACCTGAAGAAGGCAGGATTGTACAACAACCGAAACGTTGTGATAAATACGGCGATAAAGATGAGGACAATAGTCCAAATAATGTAAATAATGTACATAATACATCATCTCAAATATAGACAGATAATGTATTTTTATCATTCTTTTTGTTTTTGAAATTTGTTTTAAATTCGTTTAATTTCTGACTGTTTACATGAATGCAAATATATCTTTTTTTATTTGCTGGACAATAAAAAAAAATGTTTCAGCTCTTTGTACTTTTCAGTTCATAAAATTGTGCATTAATTTTCTCTTTCAGATTGAACATAAATCCCTCACACTTGGGGAAGTTTTGGATGGAGATCGAATGGCTGTCTCTTTGTATGAACTTAATTTCAAAAGTAAGTTGACAATGAAACATTATTAGAAAAAGATAAGGAAAATCATCCAAATTGTTTCTCCTTATTCATAACTTGGCCAATCTTTTTCAGATTGAGATATTAGTTTAACTTTTGATATTTTTTTTTAATAGCTACCTGAATGAAAAAAAATTTTTTTTTTCTTCTTAGTGTATTTTTATTATTTTTTTTTAACTTTTACTATCTTTTTTTTTTTTTTTTTAAATATAAAAAAATTCCATTTACTTTCAAAATAAGAGCAATTTAAATGCTATCTACTGAATGGATTCCTCATGGAGCAAGGTTCTGAAAAATTAATTTGTATTGGCACATTTTTATCTATAGCAATCACACAAAAAGACATTTTACGCAAGGATTTGGCAACTATTATGATTAGGAAAGGAAAACGCTTTGTAATGCATACAATACCATTTAAATTTAATTTATTTTTGTTTATTATCTTTATGATTTTGTCCCTTTCCTACTTCATGACTCACTGTTTTCAGTCTAACTCTTTTCTTAAGGAGTAATAAAGTAACCAGAAAATATAAACATCTTATTTGGTGATTCTGGTACAACTTGACAAATCTTTTCTCTATTTCAGTCCGAGATCAACATTTCCTAATTAAGAGCTCCAGAACTTTTTTATTCGTTTGTCATTTCATCAAGGAATAGAACAATTTTCTGATCTATTTTTGCACTGAAGCTTGTTATATAATTATGAATAATACCCAAACACACATTAGTGTCTCTACATAGATACACTTGTTTGTGATTATGGTTTTCTGCATATCTGTAATTATGCATACATACCTGTCTATAAAAAAAAAAAGTAATAATTTTTAAGGTAATACTATTTCTCAGTAAGTTTATATTTCTGTTGTGTTTTTATATATTTCTGTAGAGCTATTGCCAGTTGTTTCTGTGGTAATCAAATGTTTTAAAAATGTTGCTAAAATGAAACTTTTTTTTTTATATCATCTCAAAGATTGATAAGAAAAACTGTAACTAGATCAATGAAGAATTCAATCAAGAATTGATGAAAATACAATGCAATTGGCATAATAATGACACAAATGTAACCCCTTAACTTATTCATGAATTGATAAAAGGAGCAATCAAAATCTTTGTTTGCTACAAAGCACCACTTGTTTATTTTTGTTCATCCTGAATTACTCATAGTGATGTCCAAGTGTCCCCAAATTGTTCTATTATATATTTAAACTGCATGACTAAGATGCTATAATGCCTGACATAGTATCTTAGGAAATACTTTTGATTGGTTTGCTTTTAAATGATTATTTCTATCTCTGAAACACTTTGTGAAATGCATGATGTACTAATTGCATTTATTTTTGTTTCATAGCAGCATTGATATGTCACTGTCATATAATGTTTCTTTCACAAATACTCTACAAGGTTCTTTTGCTTATTCATTTACAAATCGTTCATTATTACTGCTCAATATAATTTGACTTCTAAAAATAATTTACCATTCTGTTTCCATTAAATGAATTTATGACCTGACCTCTTTTGAGGCCTCTTACTTTGGGTAGTAATTGCAAGTAAAAGTTAGTATGAGTATAATATTTGAAAAAGATGAATTTACATTTCTATTCTTAAGAAAATGGAAAGGATAGAAGAAAGCAAGAATATTCCTTTCTTTCCAAAACTCCTTTTTAAAAAATTTTAAGAAAAATAACTAATATTAAATTCATACTTTGACAAATTTTGAATAAATGTATGTCTTAGAGATTTCACTTCACTTCTAATAGCAGTTATTTTCTAAATCACTTCAAGATTTTGGTTTTAAAAAAAAAAACTTTCAAGACAGTTTAAGGTTTTTAATTGTGGATAATAGTTTTCTTGTCAACTATTTTTGTAATCATCATCATGGTTGTCCTTCAGGTCTGAAGAAGACTTTGCCTTGTAAATCATTAGTAGAATCAGAGATGACTCTGCAAACAAAACCTGTAATAGGTACATAGATGCTATAGATGTATCATTGGTATCATTCACTACTGCCAAGATAGGAAAAATGTCCTAACATTTTTTAATGGGCAGTGTAAGTTATCAGCAAAATGCTCTTAGATTCAGCTGATACTGTCCAAGTTATGAAAAATACTTCTTTCTAAATCTTTCAGTCTTTCAAACAAAAGTAAAATTAGTTTTCTTACCAAGACAGAACAAAAAGCATCTTTTTTAATTTCTTATTTGATGAAATAAATATTTAGGTAGACATTTTTCATTTTCTGTGAGGTGATATTAATCTTTAATCATTAATTCAATTTTTAGTTATGATTTATTTTGGATTAAAAATAAAATTTAAATATTTAATAAACAAATCTGATTTTTCTACATACCATTCAGGTTTGTATTTACTCACATTTTTAACTTACTTTCCAAATAGATTTTTACTGCAAATTAGTTGTTTAGTTTTCCAAAGAAAGTGACTCAAAAACACCTTATTTTACTTTCAAACCTACACAATTGATTTGCATTTGACATGTATCTTGGGCTGTAGTTTTATAATGATCCAGATCACTAACTAGAGAAAATGATAGGAATTCTTATACCCTGAAAGTAAAATCAAAAATCAGAGAAATAACCAGCTGAAGATTGAGATGAAAAAAAAACATTTGACAGAAAAAACTGAATTTATATATATATATATATATATATATATATATATGTTGAAACTTGACTAATGCATGGAATAATAATGCAACACAAAATGTACTTAAAACAAGAAAGTGTACAAAATATTTACATATAGTCTTTTGTATATTCCTGGTAAGACCGTTCCTGGAGAATGTGTTGACTGAGTTGCAGTCGGGCAGAGTCTCTGGTTGAATCTCTTGATTCCTCCCTCTCTTCTCGGTACCAACCATATTTATATGGTCGGTACTCCACTATGCAAATTAGGTGGATCCTACCACAACAATATATATATTTGTTATTTTATATATATATATATATATATATATATATATATATATATATATATTTGTTATTTTTCAAGCCAGTAGATGAAAATAAATATACTGTTTAATAAATAAATGGAGAATATACTCAAAAACAAGTATCCACTAAAAATAATGTTTAAGTAATAATCTGTCAGATTATTAATTAAAAAATCCATCCCCTTTCTTTACAAATTGCTTTGTTTACATTAGATATATCTGCTCAGTTTTGTATCCTATTTCAAGAGTGTGAAAAATTTGTGTTTAAAGGCGCTATTCAACTTTGCTTAGTCATCAATGCACTCTACAGCCAAGAGGTCAAAACATGTCAGATGCAGGTTCGAATCTTGTCCGAGAGTGCATATTTGATTTCTCAAATATTCAGGCTGGTAGACAAAAGTAATATAATATTTAATAAATAGTGTCTACACAAATACAAGCATCCACTAAAAATAATGTTGAAGTAATTTTATATATATATGTGTGTGTGTTTGTGTATTGAATGTTTTCCAGTGATTATGAAATTATGTATGTGTAAATTTGTAAGGTATATCACTTTCTAGGCACCTCATATTTATAATTGTTTAGATCATAATATTGCTTAAGCAATCATTTAACAGGTTAAATCACTATATATTTGCAATTATAAAAGCAAAAAAAATGCTTAATTCAAGATAAATTTACTTGGATTGTTTGATTTTCAAAAGAATTGTTTTGTTGGAAACCCAATTTTTGTTCAATTTGATATGAAAATTAATTGTCACTTAACTCAAGAATGAGACTATTGAATGATGTTATCTCACTTGCTTAACAAAATTTTAATTATTGTGTAATAATTAGTATTAACTTTCAGATTGGAACTTAAAATGTTCTTGATTTATTTTTAAAATATATATATATATATATAATTGTAATATTATTTCATCAACATGCTTTTTATTAATAGTTTTTTTTTTGCATGAATTTTTTATCAGTTGATGTTAAGAAGTATGAAAATAGATTTATGTTGACAACTTATCTATTTCAGCTATTGTCTCTCTGAATCAATCCTCAATAAAATGTTCTTTAGTGAGTCTGAACTCAAAGTATGACAAGCTTTCAAAGTTGATTGTTAGACAACTTCCACATTGAATGAAATGTCAAAAATATCAATCCAAAGGCAAAAGCAGTGGCCAAGACATTTTACTTGTAAAAATGTTATTCTTGCAATATTGAGATAATCAAATATTAACCAATATTTTTGATCTTAAATAAGGAGATTTGAAAGTGATTTATGTGATTGAATATAAAACAAGTTATTGTATAGTTTCATGGTTACATTATTGGGATTGAAATATAAATTTTTATTTTCATTTATTCTATTTTTTTTACTTATTTATTTTGTTAACATATTTTCTTCTCTTTCTGTTTGTAATTCTTTGCACACCAAAGATATTAGTTATTATATCATCTCATTGATGTTTTACTTGAGGAGTCAGTCAAGATGTATACATGAACAAATAGAAACGTGTTTGTTCATACATACAAACAAGATATGCACAAGACAAAAGTTTGACGACTGTAGCAGATGAGATTAACTATTTTATTGTTTGGTTTAAGAATCTAAGCAACAGCTGCCATTCTTGGTGCTAGAAATGAAGGTGGTAGCAGAGTGGAGGAGTTATAAATAAATTTAAACAAAAAGGGTTGAAAAAGACCTTCAAAAAACTTGATCAGCTTATTATGTGAAAGTCTCTTTTTAAATCCATTCACTCTGTTGCAAATGTAGATTGAAGTGTTAGAAATAATAGGATTCTTACAGTTTAGTTAAAATCTTAAAAAAAATAATTTTCTTTTCTTTCAAAAAAAAAAAAAAGCACAAACACAAAATGCAGAGGATTGGAGATATAGAATTTAGGACATGGAAGCAAGCTGTGTTTTTAAAACTCTTTGTTATTTTTTATTTTGATACTTTATCCTCAGAAGTATCTTTAGTTTATTTCTGCTCTGTTGGGCAAACAAAAAACAAAACCTGCTATATTCAAATATAATTGATGCTCATTCTTTCTTTTTTTTTTTTTTTTTTTCTCATGGATATTTACTTGTGCTTTGTATACATCAAACTCAGAAGCAGAAGTATATCATGTGTATGTTTTTAATATATTCTCTTCTTGATATATTATTTTGTTGACATTTGTGAAAAGTCTGCTGCTTTGTTTTGTGTTATAACATGATGATCGATTCAATTCAAAAGTTTTCTAGTAAGTAAAAAGGATTACTCATCATCTTTGCTTCTTGCCTGGGAATAGATTCCAAGAATCCTCCTTTCTTTTTCTTCTTCATAATCTCATAAAGTTATTCTAATGTTACATACCTACTAACTCTTCTATTTCTCAGCTTGAATTTTTTCAAAATTTCTTTGCTTAAGCCAAAAGCAGTGGCATAAAGACAAAACAAAAAGAAAATCAGCCACCAAGTTGAAATAGTATTCAGAATGAGCTGCCAAAATCTGCTTTCCCTGGTACAGTCAGATTCTAGAAATTTAAGACAAGTATTCACTATTTCACACATGACTAAGTTGCTGATCACAAATATGTTGAATTCACTGATAAAGTCAACTTTGACCAAAACAATCAATCCTGAAAAGTTTCAAATAAATGTTAGTCCCATTACATACATCATCTCACCCATCTTTTAACCAGTAGTTTTTGTTAAAAGAGAAAGTCTAATCTTCAAGTAGCCATAATGACTATCACTTAGTACATATTTATATGATCACAAATTATCTAACATCTGAGAAATATATCAAGCTATACTTTCAAGCAGAAAAAAATGATAAATTTATCCCTCTTATTCATGTTATAGAAGAATAAAGTGGTTTAAAAATTTTTGAGAATTAAAATGAAATTAACAGCTCTTAATATAGTTTTGTATTAAATTTGTAGCTGTTTAAGCTCATCACATTAAATAATGTATAATTATACTTTTATGTAGAATATATTTTTATGTATACAATTTTTGCAGAAGTTTGATATATTTTATAATCTTCAAATAATGATTAAATCATACAAACTGTTTATAAAGGTTTTGATTTAATATGACATGTCCATTGACAAAAGCTTTTTAAAATACTTTCTTTTAATGTGCTTACAAAAATTATTGGTTTGTTTCATATTAGACAATGTGGTAAATCCTACAATAATCCTAGATAAAATATTATTGTATTATCATTCTCTATTTTAATTCACTCATGGTATATTTTAAGAAAGGAAGTTTACAATATTGCTGGTTTTGAAAATCTTCTCTCATGTAGATGAATATGAAAATGTTCTTTGTTCCATGCAAGATTCCATCATCATTAATTAATTGGGAATAGTTGATGAGATATTTATTGAGAAATTTCTTTATTTTTCTTTATTTGATAGCAAATCAGATAGTGATACAAGACAAAATAGAAAGCAGAGAAAGCAATGATTATCCTGGAGCAACAGAAAAGATTTTACTGATATGATAGCCTGGTCTAAAATGACAAATGGGGGCATTGGATCTTACAGGGATTTTAGTGTATACAAATACCTATTTGTATAGTAGGATATTTTTCTTTTATTAGCAAGACATACTGAAATGAAGATTGTTTTTGTCATCATTTATAAACATATTGTTACTTGAATTCCAAGTCCTTGGAAGTAGATACTTGTCAATAAATATCATCTTCAAAACCTGAATTGTCCAAGCATGATGATAACCAGAAATAGATAATGATACATTACATATATATGATATTTCAATTTCTCATTGTTGATGAGAACTTCCAAAGAAATAACCATTTGAAAGAATAGCAGTGAAAACATTCAGTTTCAAATAAACATCATTCCATTGAAATGAAAGGAAATAATCGGAACATCTATATTAACAACCGTGTCAAAATGGCAGTGTAAACATTCCATTCTAAACTGACATGATCATTCTATTGAAAATGTCTTTCATGTTCTTGTTGGCAGTATATGATTAATGTAAAATATGATCATCTTTAATAATTATTCTTTCTTTCTTGAAATGTTCTATGATTTGCTTGACTGTAGAAATTATTTGTAAATTTTCTTTGCATTCCAGTAATTTGGGGACTATTTTGATTTCTGTATTTCATGTTTAAACATTTTTGTTTAAATTCAAGGGAGAGTATAGTGTATACTACAATGTCTGATTATAATAGAAATATAAATTGCAACAGAAAACAACATCTGGTTCCCATAAGTCACTTTACTTTGTAGATGTAAAGACAGATAGAGAGATTATATTAATGGGTGGTTGGGTGGTACATTCTTTTTCTAGAATGTTGTGTGCATTTTCCTTCTGCAAATATTTTTGGGTTTAAAATCTCAAATAGAATAAATACACATTTCAAATATAAATGGTTCCAATAAAGAACTTACCAGAAAGCAAAGACTAATCTCGGCTACAGAATGAGAAAAAGAGGTAGAATTTAATATAATAGCACAAAAAGTGGAGATCAGACTGATCTGATAAGAACTCTGTATGCGCGTGCACACACACACACACACACACACACATATATATATATATATATATATATATATATATATATAATTTCTTTTATATAGAAATTACAAAAAAACAACTGATAATAATAAAAAATGAAGACTGATAGAAATAATCTCGGCTAATCCTACTCTAGATCAGCTTTAGAAGAAAACAGCAGCCTGTTTCTTTGCCATAATTCCTCAAGTACTTAAACCTTCTGGTTGGTAGCTTTGTAAAGTTAGCATGGCATTAACCCAGCACCCCCCCCCACACACACACACAAACTTTGCTTTTCTCTCTCTCTCACTGCATTGTTATCAGTAGGGTCTCCCCTGCAATATTCAGTGGTAGCCCTCTCAAGTGGACAGGATATCTGTGTGTGTGTGTGTGTCTGTGGAAGGGGTCAGATACGCACTAGGTTGCCTGATTCCTCGCCTGATTCACTTGAAGGGAAATTAGCCTGTTTTTGTTTTTTGTTGGTGTTTTTTTTCCTGTAATGCTCTGATGTCATTCTAAAGAGTTTATCCTGCTGTTGAAGTGTAAATGTTTAACCGACTAATTAGTTTGTGGTAGGCAATGGAAAAGGATGGTATACATTTCAAGGGAGATGTTGTCAAATAGCAAGCAGGCTGACCATGTATGGTGTGGGTCAGGTCACATGCTGATGGAAGAGTGTGAGGAAGGCAACTTTACATCCCACTTTTTCACCCATTCATTAAGCACAGTTCTCCTGACCTCTTGTATAGCCACTGTCCACTTTGTCCTTAGTATTAATCTCCTGCTTGATATTGAGAGACTTTATTTTTTGTCTTAAACTGATTTCTGCATCACAGGGGCCATGTCGGTGAGCCTTATTACTAAAAAATGAACTTGATCCGGAGGAAAATTGTTCTTAAATCAAAATGATCCCTTTGCTTCGTACTTAATACTCTACTTGTAAAATCAGCTATAATTGATAAGTATATTTCTCTTCCACTATATATATATTAAAGAAAGAACTGCCTGCCCCCATTAGAGAAATTCTGGTTGATAACACAATCATTTTAAGCAAAACTAATTGTAAAAGATGTATTAAGATAATTGAGGCTCTTTATATGAAACAATTTAAACCAAGATTCAACCCTACCTGATTTGACAATAGTAATGTGTGGACTGTCTTTTAAAGGACACCCCAACATGAAATCACAATCATATTTCTTCTTACAAAGCTTAGGATTTCTACTACTTCCACACGTTACATTTTAGAATGCAAACACAGAAACACATATTAGCAGAAATCCTCTTCAAAATGGCTAACAAATAGACTGATAGAGCTTGGTACAATAATCATTACAGTTTATACACTCTCAAAGCCCCCTAAAAAGTAGAACTGTAAGGACATTAGAAAAACTTAATAAAAAAAAAACCTTTCCTTGTCTGTTGTATTCAGTGAAACATGTATAAAGGAAAGGTTGATTAGGAATACAGTTCTTATTGCCTGGTTGGTGAGTTTTCTTACTACAAAATCATTCAGGAAAAAATGATGAAAGAGCTTCTGTCAATACAATCTTAAAAACTCTACCTCTTAACATAATAGAATAATTTTTCTTTTAATTCTTTAATTCAAAATGGTATTACTGTACCATATCTGGTGGCATATAAGACCATCCTACTTTTTTTTCCTACAGAAAATAGCATATATTGAGGAATTCAGATGTCTGGTAAGGTAATATTTATCCAGATATCATAGACTACCACCAGTACTTGTACCTTGGCTAACTCCATAACACATTAATATTAAATATAAATGGGGTTGGAGTGGAGGAGGGAAGGCTTATATGCCATCAAATGCATTTTACACTTTTCTTTTTCTAATCAATTCTTTGTTAATTCCTCAAAGATCATGAAAACTACTGAATTCTTATTTTCATTCTTTGTCATTTCACTACTTGAAGCTCTACAAATATATTTTATTAAACGGTTACTTTTATCTTTGAGATATATACTTATTCTCTTGTGATTTAAGCACATTTAAAAACTCAGATAACATTTTAATTGTTTTCCTTTACTAATTTTGTATTTGATTGTTAGCATTCATAAAAGAATAAATAAATATTAGAAATCTACTTTTTTATGTAATATATATTCTGCTTTTATATGCCTTTCAATATTGTCATATCTTTAACTATGAACATTTAAAAAATTAAAAACTATATATTTACTCATAATAGTTCTTTTGTAAAGCTTTACATGAAATATTTCTAATAAACTTAAGAGAACAATCAATATTCCAGCTTTATATTTTGGTTATTTATCATGAGATACTTTGATGATCTCTTGTTGCTTTCCTCTTTCAGACAATATTGAGATGAAGGTATAAAAAACATTTGCTACCCAGAAAGTTAATCACTGACTTTAGAATAAAGAATTATTTACATTCTTTGGATTTTGTATTAAATAAAATCCAAGGAATAATCAGTATTTGATGTAAAGGGTTTCCTTGCCTTATCCCTGCTGCATTGAGTGATGAAGCACATGCTCAAATGTCTGTTATATGATCCATTAATAATCCCACCTGAGCTGATTATACAATTCCTTGATGTGTTATTCAACCTTTCCTACCTTTGACTAAATATCTTTTAATAAACAGATTCTTCTCTCAGATTCTTTTACATATTGCTCAATTCTTAGATATACAAACACAAATAGATCTTTCTTTTTTTTTTTTTTTTTTTTTTTTTTTTTTTTTTTAATGCTTTAGGCTTCTGAATTCTGGGAAAATAATGAAAATATGTTTCTAAGTAACAATTAGCTGTAGTCACATTTTATTCCTTTTCAAAGAAGCTGTCTATCGGCTGATCTGCCTTTGTCCTTGTCTGGAAATGTGTTTTTTTTTTTTTTTTTCTTTTCTCATGAGCTAGAATGTTCCTTTCTCCCTTCAGGCTTGTGTTGACCCTTCTATATCAGATATTTGACATCATATTACCTTTTATACACCAATTTGTGACATCAGTCAGTAGTAATTCAGGTATTATATTTGTAACAAGCATTACCAAGAAATGTCACACATTACCATTATTTTTTTTTTTGCTTTGGACAAAAAGTGTATTGTTATCTAATGGGATCTAGTTGATATAATATATATCAACCTTACCATCATTTTGGAAAGGGAAGTTTTTCACTTGATGTTTTGTCCTTGCCATTATTCATAAAGTGTGTGTCTTTCTATAAATATATATATTGTATATTTCAGGTTTAAATCTCAATCCATCAAGTGTAGGTCATTTGGACTTTTTGACGGATATTCTCATGAAGTCTCATCCATATTTTTCAAACTCTTCACTGTTAAGACATACAGTAGTTAAATTGCCAAATTTATTTGAAATTCCAAAGATTACTTCATAGGAATATGATTGGTTTTCCTATATTTTAAACAGATGCATATGTACACCCGTTGCTGATTATTACTACTACTATTATTATTGGACCAAGTCTTACCTCTCCAGAAAAACAGAATAACCTTTTTTTTTTTTTTTTTTTACAATGATGTTCACGCTGTACAAGACCCAAGGGTCACCCAAGAAAGAAAGTTACAGTGTAAGAGGCATAGCTTATGTGAATATGTGGGAGAAGATAACTGTTAACCCCCGACTTGGACAGGTTAAGATTTGTAATGATTAGGGAAGCATCCTCTTGAGAATCAGTTCTACAAGACAGTGGTTCATGGGAAGAAGCTTCTTGAGTGGAATACAAAGGGAATGTGAGTGGTTAACTATAATGTGCATGGTATGGTAGGTCTTAGCTGTGAAAGTTAGGACTGGTGGAACTAAGGAGTGTAGTTCATTTGAACACTTTCCATGGAAATAGCAATAGAGCAGTAAGTGGCTTACAATGTTTCATTTGTGAGAAAGGGGTTGAAGTGTGGAAAATAATTCATCACCCACAAGGATGCAGAGATACTTTTGGACCCTTGAGTGGAAAATGAAGACTGAGCAACTCCTGCTCATATATGACTGTAGTACACTATTTTCAGCCTGATCTGGTCTTGTAGAGCATAACAGGAGGAATCCAGTACTTGCTGGAGCAATCCATGGAACCGACCATCAAAAATTGATAGGTTCCCTGTACCGCTTTTAGTGATGGATTGTATGTATGTGTTCCACTTGAAATTTAGGCTTAATTTAAATCTCAGTAGGTGCTCAAGGCATCATACCTTTCTGAGGAAACATATGTTCATTGTGATTGATGAAAGTTATGGGTCATTTCAAGAATGGTAGAATGTCACTAGTTTGGTTTTTGAGGAATTAAATATGACCAGCCAGTTTTTGCCCCTACTGAGCTGTTAGAACTTGGTCATCTGCCAAGCTCTGGTCATCTTGGGTATTGAAGGTGCACCAATATATCATTGTATCATCAGCATAGATATTCACAAATGACCAGATTACATTCGTGAAGAGATCACTTATGTAGGAAGAAGGTTGAACTGAGAAACAAACCTTGAGGGATGGCTGCATTGATCCCTTGGGAGTTGGCGGACTATTCTTTCAGGAACTTACCCATTAGGAAGGACTTTATAATTGAAAAGTCTCTGCCAGGGATTCCATAGCTATAATGCTTATACTTGTAATCCTTTAGGCCACACCTTGTCAAAGGCTTTCGAAATATATAATGCGATCATCCTTGATGAATCTATACTGAGAGGGGGATGATTGTTCACCTGCATTCTTGAAAACCAAGCATACTCTTGACACCTTCCACAGACTTGGGAAGGATTTCTCTTTCAAGTAGCAGTTAAATAATTTTGTTAATATTGGAGATAACTCCAAGTTAATATTCTTAAGGACAACCACTGGGATTTTGTCTGGACCAGTGATATTAAGGTCAAAACTTTTGATAAGTTTTGAGACTTCAGACTGTAATGAAAATATTACTGAAATTGTGCTCAGTGAGATGGGGAAAGTCGAAAATAGAATGGCCTTTGTCATCCAACATTGATGCAAAGATCAAGGCCAAGAGCTTTGCCTTATCTGATGAGCATAAAATGACCTCAGGGTCATTTATAATAGTAGGCACTGACACTTTGCTAACCATATTCTGAATAGAGGCAATCTCCTAGAATCCAATTTGTTTGCTTTTAACCTTGGCCTGGACTGCTTGAGCATAACTATCCTTTGAATTTTCTAGAACTCTCTTGCAGTGATTGTGGGCAGTTCTGAATGCAGCAAGTGTCCCACTACATTGCTTCCTGTGATAGATATTGTACTAGTGGTTATGGTGAACTAATGTTGCACTACATTTGGAGGCGAACCAGGCTTGACTGTTCAGTTTCTGCTGGAACATTTTTTGGGATATAAAACGCCATACCAGTAAGGATCCATTCTGATATGAGGCGAGCAGTTTTGGAGGCAGTATGCTTGAAGAAGTTTGAGAGAGGAGCTTCAACCATGTAAGATCTGAAGCTGTCTCAGTTATCTTTCATGTACCGAAAAATCATTCCATATTGTCTAATCTACTTTCATCAGTTTTGTTCAAGTGGACTAACCACTCTTTGTGGTGAATATTGAAGTTACCACAAATATGAAAGAAAGCTGTGGGAAATTTAATGAGGATATTATCAATTGCCTTGGATATTTGGTTGAAAAAGTAGTTTCATTTTTTTTTTTTTTTTTTTTTTTTTTTTAAAATCTGTTACAGAAATGTCATGTTTTACAAGTTGATAGAATCTTTTTAGATACTGGAAGAATCACTGTATTTGAGATATTAAACCTTTTTAAATTTATTTACAAAGTATTGAGTAGTTACATTTATTGAAATGTTATTTACAAGATTTAAATTTTGAGGCATACTACAAGTAATCTTTGCAAATTTAGCAGACAATGTTGTAACTTTGATTGTATCCTTATATAATGGCTGGTTGTTCGTATTCATGCCTGCCTGTTTACTAGGGTGCCTAGCCCTTCCCTGTTGTAGATGCCTGATCAGGCATATTTGTGTTGGTTCTGGTTTATACTGTAACTATGCTGAATGGACCTTAGTTACAGTTTCTGGGAGACAGCACAGTTTGAACAAGTCCAGTACACTCAAACCCTCTGTCATGATGACTTGTATATTCGTGCTAAGACAACAAAAAGAAAATGAACAATTCTGTCTACCCAATTTTACTTACAAGCCTTGGGTCAACCTATGGTGTGGTTTCAGGGTCTTTGCAATGGTGCCACACATTGGGATGACCTCCCTCCCCAAGCCAAAAGCATCAAGAAATCACCTCCCTGATAAATTGAACATGAGATTCAAACTCAAGTCTCATGGTCAAAATATATAGTGGTTTAAAATGATATTAGGTAGGCACTTTTCATTCAATTTGTATTTCATTACCTAAAAGGAAAAAATATCAAAGTTGCAATTAAAGTTGGTAAAATATTAAATGTGTAAATTAATGTTGCTAATGAGATGATTCCATATTGTTTGTGACTAAATGACATCTCTAAGATTAATTATACCTGGTCAACTTTCAATGTTTTTCATTTTTATAAATTTATTCAGTACTAAAGGGAAAAATAGAATATAAATCTGCAGCAATGCAAACACATTTTTTGTTTATAATAAAATGTCACTTTAAATGTATGTTATTTATGAATAGAGCAGTAAAAGTTTTATAAACAATTTAAAAAAAAAATTGTTTATAAGACTTTTATTGTCCCATGTATATTAATTATAAAATTAAACTGGTATACAAAACAAGCTGATTAAATTAATAGTTAAAAAAATTGACCTCTTATTTGCAATTTCCAATAACTTTTATAAATCCGGTGTCTCAACCTGGGGTAATGTCTGGTAAGTTTAGTCTGTTTGTCCATTGCTACTAAGTAGTGAGTTTGATTCTCACTGGGTGCTCCCATACAAAATTTGGCATTAAATAACCCAAGGGTTGACATGGCATAAAATCATCTGACATACTTATTATGAATAATCTGTAGGTACAGGAATTTAAATGAAATGAGTTATATTAAAAAAACATTTCCCAAAAGCATTTAGCAGACTAAAGGTTTTATTCAACATGTCTATCTCTAATGATATATGTGACAAAATGTGTTGTAAAATTCATGAAAGTTAACTTTCTCAGCCTCTCTTCAAAATGGAAGTGGTGATCTTTCTTCACTTCAAGCAAAATCATCTTGTATTATCATACCAAAATTCAACATACAATTGTTACTTTGTTGAAAGGTGGGGAAAAAGTTTACCACAAATTGTGTTCAGGCATGTACATGTTTTCAAAACAAGTCCTTTATATATGTATAAATCCCCTTTTATATTTTTAAAATGTTCACTGGGATAATTTTTTTTCCTTTAATAAAGCCCTGCTCTAATTTTGGCATTTCTTTTCTGTCCCTGAATTTAAAGGATGTTTTCCCAAATAGCTTGCAGATATCTATTAACTACTCAGTGGATGTTCATATTCTGCTGTGTCAATACAATCCTAAATTCCAAAGTAAAAAATCCATGTTCTAATTTAAATATTTAGAGTTATTCTTAGCACTAGTTACATAATGTACCTTGTTGATGGATTGGAAAAAGCCAATGGCATGAACTCTGAGTAAATATTTGTTAGCTACTGTATACACATTGCAAATCACAAGTTACAAATCGGAGGTGAATTAACAATCCAAATAGATGTTCCACTTCTGTTACCAACATCTGACATGTTTTAAGTGCTGGATTCTTTTCTTTGTAATCATTATAATGATGAAGATTCTTCTTGTAATGCTAATTGTTATATGAGGGGATGCTGAAAATTTTTCAGCCTAACCCACTTCCCCAAATCTGAAGACATGACCAAACATTGCAATTGTGGAAAAAGGATCTCGTCTTGACCAGGCTGAGAACTTCTTAGTATTTTCTCATATGACCATGAATGGAGAACACAGATTGAAAAAAAAAATTATAAAAATGTACCAAACAAGCTATTATTTCTTCCCTTCACACATTAAGTTAACTTTGTTTTTGTTTTTTTTGTTATTATTTTTTTGTTATTATTTTTTTTTTTTTGTTGATAGTCAAAAAGGTGTTCTACAAGTTAATATTTCTCTGATATTTTATAAGTCAGAATAAAGACGTTATAAAATCATGATGATAGAAAAGTTATTGTTAATAAACTATCTTATTCCTATTTTGTCTTTTGTATTGTGTATTCAAGCATAAAGTTTGAGGTTTTGAAACACATTATAATTAGCATTTGTTCAAGAAAGGAGCTGATAGCTGTCAGATTTTGCTCAATCTTTTTGGTGATGCATCAGCATAGCATAATTGATAGTAAACTATTCTCACAGATCTGAATAGTGAAGCCTCACAGGGTGCTCCATATAAGTGGCCTTGTGTAAGGCTAAGCCAGTATCTCTGCTTGATCTTGCTGAAAAATTTAATGTTACATTAATGTATAAAATACTCTGAATAAAATAAAAAATTAAAATTAAATTTTTTGCAGTGCCAATATCAGTTACATTCCAAATATATAAAAAGATTCACGCACACAACAAATATTGTTATATTCTATAGATAAATATCAAATTTGGTTCTTGTATGAGGAGTAATAAAAATGAAGACAAGATTCAATGAGGGGAAAATAATTACTCAGCCTGTATGTAATTATTGCAATCAAGCTGTTTGTCTTCAATCCTAAATATTACAATGACATTTAGAGAATTTCCATGTTGAATAAATCTATCAAAACCTCTTCTACAAGGATGTTTAAGACCTTCCCTATTCAGGAAATGCCATGTAATTGATAAGGCCAAGCATGTTATCTGTGCATGCTCTCTCTCTCATAGACCATGTACAAGTTCTATCCCATTGATATGTTACACACCGACCAGCAAGAGCTTCTAAGCCACTGAAAGAAGAGATATGTATTCTGAGTAAATATAAGATTAAATGAGAGGATTCAGTATTGTGGATCATTCAAGGCATACAATCTGATTAGCGGGTATTACTTTGGAGATATTAAGATTGAACAACAGGGAATAGATTACCTAGATGCATGCACAATGTAAGGTTACTCATTGAATGCCAAATTCCAGGTGTGTGTATGTATGAGGAGGAATGAATAGAGTTGGGAACAAATTTGTGATTGCAACGCCTTCATTGCTTTTCAGCTGAATGCATATCTCTGCTAAATTCAGTGCTGATTAAAAGATGTTGGCAAAGGGATTTTTCTGTGTGCTATCAGCTACATGTACAACATTGTTGTGGACATAATTAAAATACACTTGGAATATTGTGACTAAGTAAACCTCTGTATTTATCAGTTCTTTGCCACTTTTTATCTTCAATCCTCTGATTTCTCCTTACTCTATATTCTTGTGTATGAGCCGACTTCATGTATAGTGCAACCTCTAAATATTTTTGCATAAATATTAACCCACTCCAAAAAAAAAATACCCCCCTATTTTTGCATAAAAAATGATCACAAAATCTCACACTATATGCAAATATATATGGTATATAATAATTTGCAATGGCTATCAAGGTAGAAAAGAGCAAATTTTTTATAAACTTCTGTAATTAGACAAAATTTGCATAAGTCACTAAAATTATACAGGAAAAAAATATTCTTTTAGAAATTTTATTTTTATAATATATATATAATACACCACATATGTCTTTACATTGTTGGGGTTTTTTTCTGTGTGTGTGTGTAACAATTGAGGGGCAGTGTGCAAAATAACAATAACTCACTAGGTGCTGTACTAATTTAGTCCCGTTGATGCATACTGATATCGCTATTGAAGAGGGTTCGTATATATAATATACCACATATATCTTCAAGAAAGCTTTGTTCATTTTTAGAAATTTGTTTTAAACTTAAAAAAAAAAGTTGGTAAAATATATATTATATATGCACGTTACTTATTGGAAAGCACTCAATATCAGTGATAGAGCTAACAGATTTAGTTGGATTGATATGAGTTTGTGCATGAGTGTGAAACCCAGGGTCACAAACTCACATCAGTCCAACTAATATATATATATATATATATATGTATGTATGTATGTATGTGTGTGTGTGTTTTGTGTGTATAACAATTGAGGTGCAGTGTGCAAAATAATGATGACCCACTTCTTGCCATGCTAACTTGGTCCCACTGACATGTACTGATATCACTATTGAAGAGGGTCGGTGTATACAATATGCCACATATATCTTCAAGAATGCTTTATTTATTTTTAGAAATTCATTTTAAACTTTAAAAATTATAATTAAAAAAAAGAGGGGAGGGAACAATTCTTGTAATAATTCATTAGCCATCAAAAGATTTTTTTTATTCACACTACATTTTTCATTTATATTTATAATAGCAATTAAAAGCTTAGAGAATTAAATAATTAGATAGTTTTAATGCAGTTTTTATGTCATGATTCTGAGCATATGTTGTACAATTTGGTAGTAGCTTGAGAAAAAAAATATAAATTAAAAAAATTATCTGATGTGTTGCTCTTAGGACAAGAAATAAGCAGACTCTGAATTTACAGATTGAATCTACAGATTATCAAGGATTACTCAGACCTTCCAAAGTTTACACAAAAATATTGTGCTTTGGGAACTTTGCAGTAAACATAATTTTGGTTGTAAATATGTAACATTTATGAGGATAATATATGGATATCTTAGATCTTTGTAAATTGTACTGCATAAAGTATAAATAAAATATTTGCATAAATCTAATGTTTGGTGTTTATTCCTTCATTAAATAACTGTATATTAATAATAATAATAATAATTATAAAGTTTACTTGACAATTTTAACATTGCATAAGTATTTCATAATGGAATTTTTACCAAATTCCAATTCACTATCATTTACTCAAATTAATAAATGATCACCAATGAGAATACAGCATTAAAAGAGATATCATTGGATAGAAATATTAGTGAATACTGTTCAACTATTGACGTTAACAAACTATTTTGAATTACAAAATTGTACTTGGATTAAATGAAAATTACTTACAATACATATTACTTATAATACATTCCTTCTTGGCATCAATTTTGATGGCATGAGTACACTAGTATTATTATAGTATCTGATTGTTAACAAATTAATCAGGTCATTGTTCAAATACTATGAAAAATTTTGTTTCCGTTTCTTATTGCATGTGGCTTTTATTCAACTTTTGTTTCTCTGTAAATTGGCCAATATGAAACTACAATCACATTTTGAAAAGGACTTGTTTATAATTGTGATTGATGTTTTGAAATTCTTCAATAGAGTAAAAAGTAAAGTCTTGAATCTGCACTGCTAAAAATCAAGCTAACAGCAAAATATTAATTAAAGATTTTAGAAAAAAAAAAAAACAATGTTGTGCTTTTTCAAAGTTTTTAGCAGTTTATACGAGTTATATATATATATATATATATATATTAGGATTTTCTATTAATGTTGGAGAAAATATATATAAAAGGGTGTGAAAAAGTTCTCAACCTCATTAAGAAGCCCTTTCCTGTAAAAATAAATTTTTAAAGTGAATCAAGCCAAGAACTTTTCAGCACAGTGTGTGTGTGTGTGAGAGAGAATATATATATATATATATATATATATATATATATAAGTAGAAGTTTTCTCATTTAGCTGATTGATGTTACCTTCATCATCCCCACTCCAAAGTTTCATAGAAGGACACTTTGGGAATCACTTTGTCCACTCATCAGAGGGTATCAACAATTGACTGATTATACTTTTTGATTTTCTTTTTTTATATGCACTTTTCATTGATGCAAGATTTTTTTCATATGTGTGCATGTGTATGCCCATATATATATATATATATATATAGTTAGTTAGGCATCTTTTTCATTCATACATGTTTCATTAAATAATATAGACAAGTGTTGTCTATTTTTTTTTATGTAAATTTTTTTAATGTCTGATAAGTTTAATAACATTATCGTTGAACGAAGAAAAAATTCACAATATTGATCCATATTTTTTATTTAATACAATCTAAGCTTTTTAATATATATATATATATATATATATATATACACACACACACACACACACACACATATATATATATATATATATATATATATATATATATATATGAGGATAAGTCATCCATTGTTAGCTCACATATCAAAATTCTAATAAAAAGTAAAAATCATTATTTTGATCACTTTAAAATTAGTCTCTATTTCTCTCTCCTTCCTCACACTCAAAGAAAATATATCTTAAATATATTTTAGATTTATGATGTTAGTCCTTTTTAATACAGTAGCATATACGTTTGCTAGTGGATTACTTTGTCAGTGCTTTTTCTTTCTTTTTTTTTTCTGTATACTCTGTGGACACACATGTACTTACAGTTAAATAAGAAATGACTATAAAAAGTCTTTATAAGTATGTTCCTATATTAACCAAAAATAAAATTAAAAAATTATTTAGATCTTTGACCATCACAAACGTTTGATAGGTTATATAATTTGTCTGTCCCTATTCTATGCATCTTTATCCAAGATAATCAAGTTATTGCAGAAATGTTTTCTGGCTTCCATTGATGTTGAAGTTCTCCCTCTTCTACTGGTTCTAAATAAAGCATAATAACCAGTTTTCAGAATTATCATTTACTGTGAACTCTTCTGATGTGCTAAAGATTTCTAAAAACTATTTGGTGGATTAATTCATAACAATTGTAACAATTTTCTGTAATGAAAAGAATTCTATAGTCAGAGAAATTGATGGATGTTGGCAAGATTATTGAACATTTGCTTTACTTTTTCAAAAGATTTCATTTGACAAAAAAACAAAAACTTAATAAAAACATTCTTTAAGCAATGTTGGGAGAACAATAATTTCACAAGCAGCAGCAGCAACAACAATGATGATGATGATTAAAGTGTGTGTTTTCTAACTTTCATGTTTTTATTTATTTGAATTTCTTTTCTGAAATTTTTGAAAGCCCACTGTCTCCATCTCACTATATTTATGGTGGCACTTTCCACAGAAATCCTTGCTGCATTATTAGAATCTTCCTATGGCAATAGAAAAAGCCAGACAGCTACAGTCACCTCTGACTGCTGTCAAAAATATTTGATATCTTTTTTATTCAAGTACATATGCCATGTGAAAGTTCAGAGTATCTTCATTAAAACAAACCCCTTTACATATGGAAAAGAGGCAAAGAAATAAACCAATCTTGCAGAAATCAGACAAATGCAAATAAACAAAATTATTCGTTTATCATTTTAGGAATTATATCTTTAGTTTATGGAATGTAATATTAGAAATTGAAATTTTCCCTTTTGATCAAATATTTCATATTCTAAAGTTCTTGTTTCATTCCATTTTTTAATTTTTTCTAATTCATACTTTTTCATCTTTTTAGAAATGTAATAGTTATATTCAAATATAGTGATATATGCAATTATTTGTTTCTTTGAAGGAGTTCTTTAGATTTTAGTAGCAGTAAATTTAAATGTGACTTTCTTCACCAATACAAATTAATATTACAAAAAGAAAAATGTATAGAATTACTGCATAAAGCTTTTGATGATGACAAAATAATGTTGCTTTAAAAGTGTTCACTAATGTTTATTTGGCTTCAAATTTTAACGGGAACAAATTATCTGCCCCTGTTTTTTAAAATCATATTAATTTGTTGGAACATCAGATTTTTAATTATTATCAATTAAGATTAAGACATATTTAACCATGTCATAATTAGAATAGGTGACCAGTTAGAATCTAAGAGGTGACAGCTATTAAAATCATAATAGCTCAAAAATAAGGACAATTTTATGATGATTATTTTCATTACTATTTAATGCAAATTAAATCTTTGAAATCTGGAAATTAAAACTTAAAGAAAAGGAACACGTTATAACGTTCATATATACTGAAACAATTCTCCATCACTAAATGGATGGATGGATAAAAAGTGAAAAATAACTTCCATATAAAATGAAAAAAATGTACTTATCCACATTTTATCTATACTTTTAAGGATAGCTTATAAGAATAATTTGATATTTGTAGATATATCTATAAGTGTGTGTAATTTTATACGCACATATGAAATCATTTTGAATTTAGTTTAACAATAGGAAGAGTCTTCAGTACATAGTGGATGTGAAAAATTAGTTTCCCCATTAAAAAAGAAAAAACTTTTTTTTCACCTTGCTGGAGTGTAATAGATCACTTACATAGAAGGCCTTCTGTCTCACTGAGAAAACATTAATTTTCAATAGTTGCATTTCTATTCACCCACAGGATTATTCTATAACTTTATGCTTAATACTTCTAAGACTCCTATTTGAAAAAGAATCTAATAATTTTTTTCATGCTCATTATTAGGAAAATTAATTTCTGCTTTATACTCATGAGCTTAGAAATCAGATATATCATGGCATCACTGATAAAGTTACCAAAATAAACATTCTTCTTGGTTGGCTTGGCTAATTTAACCTGTAACAATAAACTTGTTACTTAGTTGAAAGAGTTCAACTCTGCAAATTAAAATTAAAAAACAACTGGCGAAGCTGCACTTCACAGATGAATGATAATTCTATAAATGCTTGAAACAATGTTAATACTAAATCTGCAAATCACTAAAATTATTGCTACAGTTTAGTTCAAATGAAAACTTTTGGATCATAACTGCCAGTCCTGAACCTTGCCTATACAGAAAATACCTGCCAACATAAATAACATAAGACTTTATTTTTTTATTTTTTTGTGTATTGCATGGGTAGTCAAAATTCTACAGAAACAAAACTAGTGGCTTAGTAGAAAAGCTTCTTATTTAAATAAATATTTGAAGATTTTTTTCCCAAAATGTGTTTTTTTTTTTTTTTTTTTTTTTTTTGGGTTTCTGCTTCCAACCTTGTGGTATTCTCTTGTCTGGTCTGTAGCAAGATGAAACAAGAGCAAACAATCTGATGGCCTACTGATATGCAAGTACATTTCTATGTTTGATAACTATTCTTGCAAGGTAAACATCTAATGTTTAGCTAATCTGCTCATTTTCACTCGGTTAATTCTAAGTTTAATCAGATCTTCCTATTTTCCATCTCTGAAGAAGAACAGCCTGTTAATCTGTTCTAAATTCTTTGCTCTTTCTGGGCTAAAAGATATTTCAGTCTTTTGTATCCAATTGTTCATGTACGAAAGAACACAGGATACCACTCATGGAATATTGATACTGCAATTCTAATAACCTTGATTTCATCCCAAACAAGTTAATTCAGCTGGTCGACATTCTTATTCTTGATAAAACAATGTCTGACTGTTGATGCACAGCCAAGCAAATCTCTCTTTCTTTTAGCCCTTTAGCATATGTTATGTTTTTTAGCTTTACTCTCACAGCATAGATCCTCTTCCATTCTTCTGAATGGCTGCAGTCAAAGAGAACTTCCTTTGCTCTTCTTGCACATAAAGATGACAAAAAGGCTGTTTTGTTGTAATAAATTTTTGCTACCTGTATTATCACTGCCCTTATCTTAGTACAGCTTATTTTGGGATCACAAAGGAGCCAAATAAGCTCTGCTTGTAAATGGAGGACATCACAAAAGATTAGTTGCTCTTTTCCTTTTTTGTTAGTAAGCTTTATTCAATTGATAAATTTTGTTAAATGTTTGATCACTTCAGTTGTTAATATAGCATCAAAAAACAATTTTTATCAATGGAAAGCCAAGTCATACTACTCAGTATCATTGTGTGTTTCTTTATATAAATCCTATGCATAATTTTAACTGTGTTTATATCTTTCTTGGTAGGTCTGTTCAAATATAGTAAAAGCACTTTCCCTCTTCAAAGTAGTTATTCTTCAGATTATGGCATTAACATTTTAGCCAATTCAACAAAATTCAATCTTGCAACTGCAAAATAATCATTTAGTAAGATAAGATGTTTCTAATTTCTTTACACATTTTCAACATCAGATTTTTGTGCTTTTGATGACTAAAACTCTATTCTATATTCAATGAATTATTTCAGAATATCCTGTCATGCAACTAAAAATAATATTGGTTTGGGATTAAATCTTGAACCAAAGTTAATTTAATTATTTTCAAGTTTTTATTTATTTTTAAAAATAGCCTAAAATATTAAGAAGCTTATTTATAAAAATATTTTTCACAATTTGGTGACATTTTTTATTTATTTTTTCTTTTTTGGAGTCTTTGATTTAACATAATTATTGGTTGATTTTTATTTTGTGTTTTGGATAGTAAGTCTTTCTGTTAGATGAAGCAATGGACATTTTTTTCTTTCATTTCCATCATCAGAAACTGATAACTCAGTGGTTTTTACATATAAATATGCAATTACTCTCAAGTCGAATATATCTGGATTTGTGTTGATGCTTTCCTTTAATGTGAACAGATAAAAAAAGTAAATGACAACCAACTTTTCCATTTCTTTTTTTTCAATCCTTGTTAGTCATGCAAAATAATTGATTGCCAATAAAAAGAAGACTAGTATCCTGTGCCAAAATTACAAGACCAATTTATCATCAATTTCATTTTGTGAGTCTCTTGTCAAAAATATGATCGTCACAGGTTCAATAGCAGCAGCAACATTATATTGTATTGAGATTTGTTGACTTTGACCATAGCAATTTTGAATTGCTTTCTTAATAGATTTGCTTCTCATATCACTGTTTGTAGTTGATTTTTCATACAGCTTCACAGTCTTTCTTTTGAATGTTCAATAAAATAAGACATTTGAAAAAATTAAGTTGTAAGCAAATATTGCATCAGAAATTTTTTTTACATTTATTTTATTCTCTCAAACCAAAAGAGAAAGCTATTTATGAAATAATTTCACTGGAACTCCTACAATTTGATGTTTTTTCCCTATTACGATAATAAATTATTTTAGACGAGTTCACTCCTGTCTGTTCTACTGCTATAGTTCACATGAATCACTTCTTCTGGGTATATCATTGTGATAATTCAGATCATAACAGATGCCTCTTTGTATCCACTTATAAGTGTAAGAATGTCTTCAACAAGGCAAAATTATTGTCCACTGATAGAATGATACAGTATAGCATCTCAGAAATTTGGTTCTCATGATAACTGGAAGCTCTATAAGAGTGTATTAAACAATAATAAATCCATCCCTTCTTCACTCAGTTTGAATTATCATCTACTGGTAATAAAGCAGAATGCTTTACTTGGAAATTCTCTTCCAACTCCACTTTTAACTCCTCTTTGCCTGATTTTCCTGTTAGAATGCAATCTCGTCTGAATGATATGTATATATGTCTGTCCATGGTTTCTGCTATCATCCCCAAAGTAGATCCCCATAAGTTATATGGACTTGGTGATATCCCTGAAATTGTCCTATAAAAATAAGGCTTCTTAATTGGCTCCTGTTTTTGCCAAACGTTAAAACAAATGTCTTACTGCTTCTTGATTTTCAAAAATATTCCTTCTTTGGAGCTTATAATTTACTGATGTCATTTATTTATTTATTTTTATTTTTTTTAAATCCCAAACTACCAATGGTGATTTAATTTGATATAGTTTCACCAGGCAAATAGCTTTTATAGATATATACTGGTGCTCCCACGGCACAACCAATATGACACAAGGTCAGTTTAAGGTAGGTTTTTCAGCAATACTGTTAAAAAATTCCCAAACCCCCTTGACACTTCCCCTTTTGGGGACGTTGGGCTATAAACTCATCCATCTCCTGAGGAAGAGGTAAAGCCTGGAGGGATGGCCTCCGGGAGCTTGGATTAAAATATAAATCCCAGGCAAAGGCAAATGGATTTTATATCATCCCAGTGAAAAACCATGTTTATATAAAATTCAATGGGCAGAAGCCATTTCAACTGTGGGTGGAACAGGTCAACTTATGAAAGCACAAGTTTACATTAGCTGAAGGCTATCAGTTCAATACTTGTGCTGGGTAGTAAATGTACATTTGAACTATTTTACAACTTAACAATTGGAAATCCTCTTCTGTAGTTCCTATTTTTAAGAACTTTAGTGAACCTTCTGATTCCTCAAATTATCATTCTATTACCTCTTTTTGGCGAAGTGCTAGATTTCTTCACAAACTGAAGGGCTATGGTCGAATATTTGACTTAATCCAGTTATTCTTAACAAATCATATAATGAAAGTCGTATTGAACAGCTATGCTTCTAGATCCTTTCACATTAATGTAAGTGTTCCACAGGGCTCTATCCTTGAACTTGTATTGTTTCTTATCTTCAATGACCTTCCCAATGTCATCTATTCTCCCACTCACTATTTAGGCTGATGACACAATTAGTCATTCCTGTCTTAATAGAAAGTCTTCACTTCTCACCTGTGGAACTCTTCTGATTTCTTGTATACCTGCCCTCTTCAAAAATGTAATTACTATGTCAATTGTTATCTTCTGTTTTCTTAATTCCTGTTCTTTTATTGTTCCATCTCCTCACTAACATCTCATTCTCTTTCGTTCTCAGTAACCCCTTGCATTTTAGAGGCATTATTGCCTTGCTTGGGGTGAAATAATTAAAAAAAAAAAAAAAAATTTCATTGTATGTGAATTTCTGATTTTCTTAGTTAATATCACAAAAATGTAAAAAAAGAAAATGGGAGACATAAACAGAAAAGATTAGAGAAAGATTAAGATTTTTATTTGAAGAAAAAAATAAAATTAAACAACTCTAAAAGGCCTGCCTTACCTTTTTAGTTAAATAATAAAAGTTTAAACTGCTTGAAGTAACTTTTTAACAGTACTTAATGGTTAAGTAGTAATGAAAAGATGACTTGGTCATTTCAAAGAGCGAAAATACTAACACCTGAAGATGGCTCTTTTTTTTTTTTCTTTTGTGGTGGGGTATTTCAATTAAGTCAATGCACAGTTAAGTAAAGTATGTAGTAATATTAGTTTTCTAATATATATTTAAAGAAATTCTGGTTTAGCTTTATGAAACTGAAGGCAGTAAAAATAACAGAAAAGGTGCTGAATATAGAATTAATGAATATGTGATGATTAATGGGTTGAAAAAAATCTCTTTCTGAACAATTACAGACAAGACTTAGAGAAAATTAAGAGTTAACAAAAATAAAACTGGAGTAGTAATCATTGTTATTGATTCATAGTAAAGAGGTTGAAAATGAAGCTTCCTATTCTCAAATTTTAATATTAAATTTCAAAAATAAGCTTGTGTAGATGTTATGATTACAAATTATTTTAAGGTAAATTATAAAAATTTAAAATTTGGTTGAAAAAATATTCTGTTTACTTGCAAGTCTTGCCTGTGAATTCAAAAATAGACATGTAAGATGAAAAGATCTACTGGTGAAAAGTTTCAGTACTTTTAACACATTAATAATCTCAAACATTCATCTTTCTTTGACTTTAGTGAGATTTTCATTCCATCTTCATTATTAAAATGTTTTCATAATACTACACTTCAATCACTTTAAATACGCACATAAACCTGCAAGATTTTTCTTAGGATAATTAAAATGGAAAATCATAAAAAGATAAAAAAATAAGAATTTCAAGAGCATTATCTTTAAATCCATTGATTTTTCTTAAGAATATAAATTGACTGTATCTGTAGATGTTATGTCAGTTTGAATCATTACCTCAGATAAACAGGACAAATTGATTGGATACTTTCATTTTGCCCTCTGATCTTTCTTTGTTTCATTTCACTTTTTTAATCTTATTTTCATTTCTGTTGTTCTTAGTGCTAAGTATTTGTTTATTTTTTTATGCAATTTACTTAAGTGTACATGCATGTCACTTTACCACAAGACTTGTACGCCAACAATATATTACTTATACAAAGTTATTTGCTCTCTCTCTTTTCACTCCTTTAATTCTTTAAACTACCTGAACCATACATGTGCATATATATGCACACACACACACACACACACAATCAATGCTTCTTTTCTGAATGTTTTCTTTTAAACAAACCTTTTAGAATTTGTAATTATCTATTTATAGTGTTGCTGTGTGTGTGGGGGGGGTGTTCAGATGTTACTTGGTAATTTTTAGCTTCATTGTTTCATTGGCAAACCTCATGATAAAAATATCCGTAAGTGTAATTGTATTCAATTTGTTTGTAATCTTTCGAATATCACAATTCTGGATAACAAAAAGAATTTTTCATTCTGATGTGGAAAGAAATTTTCTTTCAGGTAAATAGGAGTGAGTTTTGTTAATGAAGCATCTCAAATGAAAATCTTGTTTTTATTATTATTATTTCTTTACTGTATAATTGGGTTGTTTCCACAAATTTGACCAATACTAAATACCTTTCAAAGAGAAGGTTTAAAAATAACATTGAGAACTTGTTTAAATTTGAATAGAAAATTTGTTACTTACTACCAACTGGCTGTGCTCCCTTGCTAAAGAGATCCACTTGTTACTTTTAATGCTTGAATAGTAATTTTGTGGGAACTTGTTTCTTCAAAACTGTATAGAATGGGGTTAAAATGAATGAATTCCATCCACTTCTGCAATATTGTTTAAATAAACCACAAATTTAACATGGTCATTTGACTATATTGTGCCTTATTTTTGCTATAAGCTATGTTATCTGTCAAAACTACCATATCATTTAGACTTGGTTGACCTATTCAGTACTAAATAGATACAAGTTTTTCATCTTATCAAAAATTGTTTCACTTACTTTTCTGTCGGTAATGTTTACTCCTTAAATAGTAGCAAATGCACACTTCCATTATAACTAAATCCTGCTTTAAAAAAAGGAATATTCCTTTCAACAAAACTATCTAAAGAATTAAGGAGTTTTGTAATTATTTGTTCTACTCAAATACTTTAGAATTTACAAACACCAGAGCTTCACACTTTTAGATGAGCATATAGTCCCAAAATTCATCCTTCCGTGATATTAGAATACTGTTTCATATTCTTTGATTTTGAAGGTGCAAGATTCCTTTCTGTTTTTCTTAATATTTGTAAACCAGAAAATGAAAATTTCAAAAATTTAGATAACAAATGTATATTATACATCATTGAAGTATTTTTTTTCTCCTTTTAAACAATTTTCACTCTGACTTCGAATATTTACTTTTTGTTTAAATACACAATAATTGAAATGTAGATCTGGTTACCAGTAAATGGAAAATGAAATCTATGTACCAAGTTTGAATTTCATCTGACAATACTTACTTTGAACTAATATCATTGGTAAAGGCATGGATCCTTTTCACCCTGCATTTTCTTGTCAGATATCTTGACAAAGATATTTCCTCACAGACCTTCACAAAAGTTGGTAAGGAAAGAACCGAGAATACCTGATTGAAGGCATTAAGGCTCACCATGGCCAACTATGGGTCCTTAATGATTGGGAACAGAAGTGTCTGGCTAAAGTTGTATACATTTAATGCAGGAGATACCAGATACATATCCAGCCTTCTTCAGCTTCAATGGGATATTAGAATAGAAGACCCACTCATATGCTACTGTTAACACAACAATGCACTGTACACAACACTTCACCTGGGTTCATGTCATCACCAATTGGACTCTGGAGGACTGGCAATGTATGGTGTGATCTGATAAGTTAACAATTCCATTTGTTTTGGGTAGCTTCAGGTGTGGTGTAGAACCAATGAAGTCATTAACCTCATTTATTAACAAGGCACCATGCAAGTTGGTGGTGGTTCCATAATGGTGTTTGGTGTGTTTATGTGGTACAAGTTGGGTTTTATTAGTCCAGTTAAACATGTCATTGAATGGTACAGCTATGTTGCACTGTTTCATGACTATTTGTCTACCAATATACAAATTTGAATTTGAAAATAGAATATGTACAGTATTGAGTAAAACCAGAGCATCCATCTTGCTAAGAAATGGTTATGTTTTTAACTGTAAATGAGTCACTCAAAGATGTTTCCTTGTAAAGGAGAGGTTTGATAATAAACTAAGGAATTGGATTGGATCTGCTTCAAATGTCAGATGTTTGCATCAAAGATAATCATAAATGATGAAACTGTGTCAACATCATATCAGAAAATGATACAAGTTAGAGAAATTGCTGCCTAATGGACTATTTTCTTAATTATTGACCTGTGATGAATAGGGAATATTGAAAAATGGTCAAAAGCTGCAATCTGGCCAGCTATCAAGTGCCATCACATGGATAGTTCTCTCCAAGTGAAAGTAATTTTTTTTTCCTATATTGTTTTTATTTTCTTTGTCAGTCAAAAAACTGCAAACATTTTAGTCACCTTATAATTACCAAAATTAACCATGTAAATCTCATCCATTGTCAACAGATTTTGTTTCATTTCATTATTCATTTTTTCTTTTCATTTATTAAAAAAATACTTTTTATTCAAAAATGAGTGTGTGAATGCTTCTCACTGACTCAGCATCAAGCATTAAAATGTAAACATTTCAATTTCTCTGCCACAGCTCTGAATACTAAGCTGCCACCAGAGACATGTCATATCTTACAATGGATTTATATTGCCATCTGGATCTCTTATAGTTAAGTCAGGATTTCAGATAGCTTATAGTGTGGGATTAGAGTTCAGTTAATATCTTCATTGAACAAGGCATTATAATATTCCTCTTAAAGTTCTTGAGGATTTAAGCAAAGCTCAATTACTTTGCTTATCTATTAAATTGATGAATTTCCAATGTAGCCAGAAAGCTGAGCTAAGTTGTTGAAATTCAACACTTATCACTTAATACAACATATGAGTGGAAATGCTGCTTGGTGGGTGGTTTTCTCTTACTGAAAGTGTAAATGTATCTTTGTATATGTCTACAAATCAATGTGTTGATAACAAAAGAAAGGAAATCACTTGATTGTACACAAACTATTTTTGCATCTCTACCTGAGTTATTTGATGCACTTGTATTTTCAAAGAAATATCATGTGACCAGATTTCATTCCCTCAGCTCCATTTACACATTATCAATGCAGTTAGTTTTCTTTATATTTGAAAATGTGTGTTTTATACATGATATCAAACACTATAGGCACTCTAATATCTCAATCTGCTTACAGTAGCTCTTGTTAGATATAGATGTCTACACTAAATTTAATATTGCATCTGTCAAATATTGTTCAATTTGTTTTTGAAGTTAAATCATTCCTACTTGAATATTACAGATTTTGTTATTTAGATCTGACCAGAAAATAATAATTTATACAGGGTGCAGGAGAAATAACAAATATAAATGAAATTTAGTTATTTTTTAAAATTTGATATTTAAAACTGAATATGCAAATTAGTTATCTTCATTACATAAGGACTGCTGAGTTGGACAAGATATAAGACACATGCTAATAGATATGCATAATAAAATTGTTATCATAGTTTTATGTGATATTTGACTACACACACACACACGATTTGGTCTGTATTAGATGAGAAAAAATGTATAAAATGAATTTTTAAAATCTTTGTTTCAAACTTGGTTTTATTCAATGATATTTCATAAAAAAGATTTTTCTCATAAATAAAAAAGGAAAACTTAGCCAACTCATTTCATTCTCTGAAAGACTTTATCAAGGCAAATGTAAGGATTTTATTTTGTGACAAATATTTATATATGAGAGCAAAAATGTCATTGGTCTTTCAAAATTTTTAGTATGAGGATGCTCAGGTTGGCAGAAAAGTCAGGCAAGTTCATGGACATAGGGTGATGCAGTTCAATGACTAAAAAATGAAAGTGAGTAGGTGGTATTTTTTTAAAAAAATTATGCATATATGTATGTATATGTAAGTTAGTATTTAAATTATTCTGGATTGGGATTGATTTATGTGTCATGTTTTAAATAACATGAGGTTATGGATTTTTTATATTTTTATAGTCACTCATCTTGGCTTGGAAAAGTAGTAATTTTTTCGTGAAAGGAGATATTGGGAAGAATCCTGAGCATGGATTTATATTTTAATAGCAACATTCTCAAGAATTTTCCTTCTAAATAAGTTACTTTCTTTTTTAATAAGTGTGTCATTCGCTAGGTTAAAGTTGTAGTTAAATTTATTTCTATGTATAACTAATGCATTTGATATATAAACAAAAATGATGTTAATGTGAACTAGTCAAGCTCATATAGAGAAATAGTCCTGAGAAGGACAGTTTCATTGTCATTAGAGAGCATTGTCCTGAAAAAGACAGTTTATTGCATATCATTGGTAAGGATGACAAGAGCTGGATGCCTACTGGAGATGGCTGGAGCAGTGGTCGATGACAAGCTGGAGATGGTAATGGCTGACTAGCTGGAGCTGCTGCTGATGGCCAGGAGCAGTTGGCAGGCGGTCAGCTGCTGCTGAAATAGTTACTACACTTTGATTCTAGTTATCTGGGCCATGGAATGTATCTTTTGGTTGCTTTTTAGGTCTCTTTACATCCTGAACTAGTCTTACAATAATGCTGGTTAAGCTTTTTCTTCCAATTGTTTTCAAAAAATGTGGGAGTGCCACAGGATGCAACAAGGCCTTCTCCCTAGATAATTGATCGTATCAATTAATAACGTATGTAAGTTTTGAGATGCCTAGGAAAAGTGACTTTCCTTCCTGATTTTGTCTGTCTCATGGCAGGTGAGTCTGGTTGTTGGTCTGGAACTGGATTTATTTGGTGGCGTCTTTTCCAGAAATGCTGGCTTGGTCCTGTTGGTAGTGATGGATTCTATAGTCAGTAAAATCTTTGTCTGTGGATTGTTGTTGCTAAATGACAATTTTGTGAAGTCAGCGAATGTAGTTTTTGCAGTGTTGAATGTATAGCATTGCTCTCCAAAGTGATGTTTTTCTTGTTCTTTGGGAGATTTGCTAAGGGATGAAATATTTCTGAACAATTCGCCACAAATCTTCAGTAGAAATTGATCATTCTGATAAAACCTTATAGTTGTCTGATTGAAGTTGGTGTAGGAAAGTTCTGGTAGGAGCAAGATATCGACAACAATGTTATGTCCAACGAAGTTGATGCTTGGTGAGCCAAAGACACATTTGTCTAAATTGATCCGAAGACCAAAATCAGACAATCTTTGAAACATTTCAGGGAGATGCTGTTTATATGTATTAACATCATTGCTAGCTACCAGGATATCATCAATATATGCGTAAAACTTTGTTGATTAGGTGTTGAAATGTCTGAGCAACATTCTTCAGGCTGAATGACATTTTTACAAATTCACATAGACCAAATGGTGTGGTAACCACTGTTTTGGGAACATCATCTGTAGCCACTGGGATTTGGTGGTATGTCTGGATTAGGTCAATCTTAGAGAATATGCTGGGACCCTATAGTCCTGATGCAAAGTTATGGATATGAAGGATTGGGTAGCAATCAGGGATGGTTAAGGAATTGAGTGTTTTGTAATCGATGCATACTTGGAAGTCCATAATTTCGGGTTTTTGGGACCAAGTGGAGTGGTGAGGCATATGGGCTGTCTGATGGATAGATGATGTCTTTGTTAAACATTTTCTGAAAATCTTTCTTTGTTTAGTTATATTTGTGTGGTGGCAATCATCATGGGTAAGAATTTGTGAACTGTCCATTTGTTCTGATGTGGTGCTGGGTTTGATGCTTTTCTGAATCAGTGTTCTTAAATGGCTGCATGATTTTTGTATACTGATCCAATATGACTATGAACTCCCGATTGTGGCAAGTTGCAATACTGATTCCTATCATGTTTTAACATGTGCCGGTACCAACAATGCTTGTTGTATTGTCTGACAGGTTTCCCATATTCGTGTGCATCAATAGATTAAAATGTGCCAAGAAATATGCTCCAAGTATCATTGTCCTGACATTGGCTTGAGTAAATAACCATGTAAAATCATGTCGCATACCAATGTTTTAAGGTGAGAGTCTGTTGTTTTTGTCCTGCACATAGAACAAGTGGCATTGTATTTTTCCACCGGCTCAGTTCACTGCTGCTATCATCCGGTCTTTCAGTTTCCCTGGGCTGTCTGAAATTTGCAATGCTTTTTGCAGTTCCTTGCTTTGTCTTGGAAGGTTTGATGAAACCAGCAGATATCTGGGTTGTTGTGTCTCCTGATTGTGGCTGTATCTGTGCACCCTGCTGCCTTGAGCTGGAGATCTGTTACTTTATCTCCCCAGGGTAAGTTGCATCTCTTGCATTTGCTTCTCCAAGTCTGTTAATGCCTTTTCAATATGACAGGCTTTGTGCAGTGAGTTAACTCCCTTATTGCATATGGCAAAAATTCTGTCACTGATGCCACTTTGTCCAGGGAGGTGACTTCAACCATTGGTGTAAATATCTGCCATAGTCATTAGTAGTCTGTCCATCCACAGAAGACAGAGGATGGGTTCTGCCATGGTATGTTGACCTAAGTAACTTCTTATAGAAACTGGGACAGGGAAAAATTTTTACAGAGTAACTCTTCATCAGAGCATCCAGTCCTCTTGATGATTGTACTTTTCAAATGCATGTATAACTCTGATTCTGGGACATTTCAAGTATATCAATTACCTTATTGACTATGTTTGATGGCAGGGCTTGCACCATGTTGGTGAACCAGGATCTCTGGGAGATCATTCTCCAGGCAGTGAATATTGTTTTGAGCTGCAGAAACCAATTTCTGGATTTTACTTCATTATGGGGGTAGCTGGAGCAGGGGTGTTGATGTATTGACTGTTGTGTCTTTGTTTGAAATCATAGTGGATACAGTGTTCTTTTTTGTTTTACATCAAGTAATCACTTGCTGTTGTGTCATTCACATCATAGGTCAGTACTTTGTTGTGGGTAGTATATTGGCCTGCAAACAGATATGGAATGACAGAAGACAACAACAAACAAAACAGCCTTGAGTAAAAAGAAAAAATATTGCCAAGTTTATTTTTGTTAAAGAAAAATACATAAACAAAAATCGTGATATTGTGAGGGTGAGACATGGCGTTGTCCTGAGGACAGTTTCATGATAACTGTTTCATGGTCGCTAGAGAGCGTTGTCCTGAAGGACAGTTTATTGCATATCGTTGACAAGGACGGCAGGAGCAATGGCTGATGGCAAGCTGGAGATGATGATGACTGGGTAGCTAGAGCTGCTGCTAATGGCTGAGAGCTGAGGGCACAGAGTTCACTGCCATGGGAACAGATACTACACTTTGATCCTAGTCACTTGGGCCATGAAACACAGGTATTAACCCATGCCTCCTCACAGAGACTGGATGTGACATAAGGTCAGTTCTTTAACATGGGGAACCCGAGCTCATACACTCAGGTCACTGGTCCAAATATTGGTAAATTTTTATCCAGCACCCACTTGCACAGGAACAAGCACAAAACTTTTCCTAGCTGGTCATCCCAGCAGAACAGATGCTACAATAAAACCATAGTCTTAGTATTTACCAGAGACCTCGCACTGGGTTAGGCTGTGACACAAGGTCGATTATCCAACATGGGGAATTCAAGGCATAAAGCTTGTCTTAGTAGGACATAGCTGGTCAAGGCCACAGTAGAGATACTACAATTTGATCATAGTCTTGGTATTAGCCAGAGACATACACCAATCTTACAACAATGCTGGTTAAGCTTTTTCTTCCAGTTTTTAAAAAATTTGAGATTGTCAATAGAATATGACACTATTATATTTTTGTAATAAAATTTATTTTTCTTATATAGTTTGATTTATCTGATAATTGTCTCCATTTTTCTGTGAAACTTTCATTTTTCAGTAAAATTAAGTTTTATAGGGAAAGTAAAAGAAATGTCCCTAATCTGCAGTGGTAGTTAGGGGTTGATTTACAATGTTTTAAAGTTATAAAGCAAAACTGGGCTCTTATTTTTGTGTCCTGTTTCTGATAGTGGATGTTCAATTAACAATGTAAATGTAATGCTAAACTGCATATTTATCTCTTGCCAATTTCAAGCAAATATGGCTGTATTATTACATATTTTGAATAAACATAACCTTCATTTTTAGAGGAAATTTTTGTATAACTTAAATTTTGAATTAATACTTGAATAGTGTTATTTAAAAATATAAAAAACAGAATATTACCAAAATGTTCAAATGAACCTAAATCATCACATCTGCAATAGATTTAAGCATTAGGGAAAAAATAAAGGAATATAACATTTTATTTCAGGAAACCATGAATGCTGTTTAAAAACCAGTACCAATTTTGGATTGAACAATTTAATAGTAATCAAAACAAATTAAGAAATCTTTTTCACTGTGTGTAGAATATTGATAAGAAAGGAACTAATGAAATATTTAAATAGTAAAATGTTTGACATTAACAAATTGTATTTTACCGTTTTTAAAAATAATTTCCCAAAGAAATGAATATCATATTCATTCAAAACCTGGTCATAAACTCTCTCTACTGTGTAAATGGTGTGCCCAAGAAGATTCTCAGATCCTTAGTAAATATATATGGAGATGACACTCCACAGTGTATGTATGCATTTCCAAATATCTGGATGACCAGTGCCTGGCAGCTGATGTCTCCTCTGACCTAACTCTCACAGACCAATGGAGAAAATACTGGCTGATATTATTCTCCAAATATCTGGATGATCAGTGCCTGGCAGCTGATGTCTCCTCTGACCTAACTCTCACAGACCAATGGAGAAAATACTGGCTGATATCATTCTCCAAATATCTGGATGACCAGTGCTTGGCAGCTGATAACTCCTCTGACCTAACTCTCACAGACCAATGGAGAAAATACTGGCTGATATCATTCTCCAAATATCTGGATGACCAGTGCCTGGCAGCTGATTTCTCCTCTGACCTCACACAGACCAATAGAAAAAATAATGTCTGATATCATTCAATACATTCAAATCTAAATTAGTAGCATTTCATTATCACCAAGTAGACCTTAAACCTGCATCAATCCTGATGATTTGTCATATTCTCCTTGCCTTGAATGCCTATTGGGTCTAAAACGCATTCCCAACTTCAAATAGAATGTGTATATTCATGATATCAAAAAAGATACTGGAAGAATGGTCAATTCCTTTTATCATTCTAGAAAATATCTAACTCCTTCTGATATGCTCTATCTTTCTCTGATTCAGATCAGACGAACAATAAAGTATTGCTGTCATATCTGGGCTGCAGGTGCTGCCTGATCTTCACTGTCCAGCCTTGATAGAGTTCAAAAGCACTTGTGGGTGATGAATTATTCTCCACCCTGCGACCATTATGCCACCGCTAAAACATTGCTAGCCTATCACTAATCTGTTACTATGGAAGATTTTCTAACAAATTACATTCCTTAGTTACACTAGCAAGGACCTTCACAGCAAGGACCCACCATGCCATGTTCACATTAGCAAGCCATTCTCATTCTTCCTTTGATAAGGAACAGGTTTCAATCAGACAGCTTCTTCCCCAGAACTGTTACTTTGTGGAACAAATTCCCAAGAGGATATTTCCCTGACAATTAAAATCTAAGTCCAGGGTCAGCCAATATTTATTTTACATGTCCTTATAATCTGCGTTCTTTAATTATTCCTTTCCCCTCCCTTACATCAATCTCACTCAGTAACCCTCTTCCTTGAGTGGCTCGTGGGTCATATATTTTATGAACTATCAGTAAATAAAAGAAGATCACTTCATATTCAGGGAGTGCAGGTCAATCAACATGTAAAAAATTAACTCTGACAAAAATTCACTATTTATTTATTAAAACAAATCTTAAAATAAATTGTAAATAATATTTATATTTGGATTATTTTTATTCATTATTTTTTTAGCACCAAGAAAAATGATTTAAACACAATTATTAAATAAATTATATAAACTTAATTTCTTCTATTCATTTTCTTTTTTTACCATGAACAAAAGTGTCTCCTTCATTTATTATCATGTTTACTTGTTTGTTTTTAATAAACTCAATAAAGATAAATAATTCCATTAAGCAAAACAAATGAACTTATTTTATTCTTTTTATGAAAAATATTTACTTAAAAAATAAACATTTCATAAATGAAATTTAAAATTTTCAAAATAAACTAATAGTATATAATTCAGTATTACTTCCCTTTACTCCCAAGCAGTGATCCAAGGCCATTGACACATTATGGCAGAAAACGGTCTTATTCAAATAATTAAGCAGTTCCATTATAAAAGCTATCAACAAATAATTGCTTATCTATAAAGATAAAAAAAAAGACATTGGAAAATAATAACTAATTTTTTTTTAAATTTGATTTTGGAAGCAAAATATGCAATTTAGTTCTTTCTATTAAGTGAGAACTGTGAAGTTGGCTAAGATAAAAGAGGTACGCTACTGCTAGATAACAGCAACTCCTGAACGGAAGTAGTAGTCATTTGAAAAAAAAAAAACATTATGTAATATGGTGCAACCCCTCACAAAACCAATTATATATATGCACATACAGTATTGGTGTGCTCAAATTGAGAAAAATTTTTAATACTACTGTTTCCTGGTCTGATTCAACTCGACCATTAACCTTTTATGTGTGTGTATATTACATAAAATAAAGATAGATTTTTAAAACATAACTTTTCTCAATTTGAGTACACCAATACTGTATGTGCATGTGTATTCTCATTAACATGAAAAAGAATGAGTAAATAAGAAGATAAATTGAGTATAACTTTGAAGGCAATAACAGTTGTACTCGTCGTACTAATAATTATTATTATTATTATAATCTTCATATTTTAATACATCTCGGACTTGTTTAAGTGATGAAAGACCAGAATATCCTCAGACTGGTGCAACCAGTGTAAAAAAAATTTCTCCATTACACAAAGTGCACATTTGGTTGGTGAACTCTTGAAGTTATTATCATCATTGTTGTTGTTGCTCTTGCAAGGCATTTGCAGTTGTTATCAACTGTTGGCATTTTGAACTCTGGGAATTTTCTCAGCCTATCTCGATTACATTTTTCATGTTGGTGACTTTAAAAGAAGATCAGGACCTCATTAGGAACTGAGCAACTGAGATGGAAAATTAATTCAGAAAGGAGATATACCAAGTGATAAGGGATTGAGGAAGAGGTGGAGATAAAAAAATTGGAGGTGGGCAAGAAAATAGAATAGACCAGACAAGAAGAGCAAGCAGTCATCTCCCCACCCCCAAGAGAGAACATTACAAGAAGGATTGGCTGGTTCCTTGTTTTTTGTAAATCTAAAAGCTCAAGTTGAGAAATTTGTTTTGTATTAATTTTCTCCATCAACATTAATGTAATCGAGCGAGGGAGGAGGTATAATAGTGGAAATGAACCATCGACTAATTGAACATGGATATCACCTCATTGAGAATTCTTCCATCTGTATGAAGGTACTTGAGTGTAGGGAAGAGTGGTACTGAGAGCTTAACTGAGCATAAAGTAGGGAAAGAAAGAAAGAAAGAAAGGAAGGTTAAAGTAAAAAGGAACACATAGAGAAAGATTAGAGAGAAGAAAAAGAAAGAATAAATATAAAAGAAGTAATAAATAAGGAAGTCAAAAGTGAAAA
The DNA here is from genome assembly GCA_903632075.3 of Acanthosepion pharaonis. Classification (NCBI taxonomy): domain Eukaryota; kingdom Metazoa; phylum Mollusca; class Cephalopoda; order Sepiida; family Sepiidae; genus Acanthosepion; species Acanthosepion pharaonis. The sequence goes on along the minus strand of CAHIKZ030005331.1, from coordinate 263,856 downwards.
AGACATGGATGAAGTAAAAGGCATGACGGAAAAGAGAAAAGGAACAAATAAACAACAAAGATATGCAAACAAAAACTGAAAGAAAGAAAAAGTGAAGAAAAAGAGTGGAAGTGAATCTGACAAGGAAGAAAAACAAAATTGGAGAATAAATCATGATACAGAAGAAATATAGTATAAAAAAAAAGGTAAGGGATTAAGACAGAAAGAGGTGGATGAAAAATAAGACTATAAACAGAAAAAAAAAAATATCTATTTAAAATTCTTCATTCCATGAAGCTGTTATCCCATGTTGTATAAAAGCTTGTCTTAATTTCTTCCCAAAACAAGAAAGTAAAAAGAATGTGAAAAACAAGTTGTGATCTTTCAGATACTTATCCAAAAGTTATTTACGGAGGTTTTTTTAATTTTTTTTTTTTTTCTTTCTGTTCTTACTGGAGGCTTTTTGCCTATCTGACTTGCCATACTTGTATTGAATAAATGTTTTGATTTGAATCGTATCAAGCCAGGTTGCACACTATGAAATTCTCTTCTCACATCCCAGTGTCTCTTATCCACTAATGTGGTTTTACTTTTACTGTCCAAACAGAGAGCTACATTGATTGGATGATTTTTCTTTGCCCTCACCCTTCAAATCCACTTATTTGTACTTGGAGAAAAACTCAACCAACAACCACTTCTTTAAAAATTAATCATTAATATGCATGTGTGCTTATATATATATATATATATATATATATACACACACTGTATATGTCTGCACATGTATATATACTAGTAAGTTCGAATACACTTTGTGTCAAGTGTCTTTCTTTGTTATTAAAATTTGAAAATATTGATTAGAATCAACTAGAAAACACTTCAGAAAAGTAATGAAAGAATGAATAAATAACTAGTGCACCAAATTTTTCTAGTTTCCATTTAAATGAAGAACAATATATTGTGTAATTGAGTGCACTTGCGGCTATTGGAAATTATTATGTAAACAGACCTTAGACTATTCTTCTAATTTTGACTCTCTTTCTCTTCACATGACTTTCTCAATGTGAATATTTAACTTTGCTACTTTCTCTTTCCATCTTTGACAACAGAATTTGAAAATGCCTTGTGTTTAACCGGATCTTCTCTCCACTTTCTACTTGGCAGTCAGATATGCTGATACTGAAAAGCCTCACCTGTCCTCTGCTGTCAGCATACAGATTCACTGAAATTCAGTCATGAAAAAGGGGCTAATACTTCTACAGGGTTTTAGATGGGATAAATTTTAGGCCTCAAAATGATCCACTCAACTTGAGATTTTCTACTGCAGTGCATTTACAGATAGAATCTTTCAGATACCAAAATTTAACTGAGATATGTGCAAACAGTTGGAATAATCATTTTGGACAATTAAGCAAAGGTATTGAACTTTAAATTTATGTGTAATTTGTATGCACATATTTACATGTATTTCTGTATTTCTTCATACACACAAACATATACATGCATATTTGTATGTTCTGCTAGTCATTAAAAAACTTTCTTAAAAGTTGAGAAAAACAGCGTTTAATGCAATATATAAAATAGATAAAAAATACCATGACCCCCCTCCCAAATAAAATTTTTTAAATGTCATTAAAAGTCACAATAATTTAGAATTTATACTTGTTTTATAAGTTTTACCCCAAAAATTTTAGTTTAAACCAAAAAATAAAAAGTAAATTGCTTTTCATACATGCATTTTTCTGCCCTCTGAAATAAAAATGATGTTCTGGGGATCATTGTATGAAAAGCAGTGTAACAGTTAAAGAACCCATACATATGATTATTCTTATTTTAATAAAGATAGAATCAAATGAATAAAAAGACAAGGAAAAACTATTTTTAGCCAACATGTTTCGTTTCTGAGGGACTTTATCAAAGCAGAAGACAAAACATGTCATCTAGGAATAGTTTTTCCTCTTGTCTTTTTAATTCATGTTTGTTCCTTTAAAGATACACTCTATCTGAAAATAATTTACACATAGAATTAATTACCTAATTAAGATTAGTTAATAATATTACTTTATTTTGTTACAATATGTTTAGATATTAATTTTATCTGTTTCTTGTTTATTTCTCAAGACGAAATTGGCTCCAAATTTTGTTCAGTAATTTTACAAGTTATCACATTAACAAAGATTATATAAGAGGATTAGTCATGGGTATGACAATAAACTAAATTCAGCAACAAGGCCTCTGATTGGGATATTGGTTTTGAGAAGTGTGGTACCACCTTTTAATTGCTATTGTTCCCAGGTTCACCTTGACCCAGGGTGGTAGCACCTGTTAGGGTCCCAGCTATGGGCAAATAGTGACCCCCCCCCCAAACAAAAACAAAACACTATGAAAGTATAAAAATATTTTTTTATAGTAAAAACACCAGCAATACATTTTTATATAAAAAAAAAAAATAACCAGCAATACATCTTTTATAGGAGTATTAGCAACAATGCATTTTATAGCAAAATGACCAACAATACATTTTATCTGTAGTTGAAGGCATACAATTGCATTCAAAATATATTTAGTTGAAGGCATACAATTGCATTCAAAATATATTTAGTTGAAGCCATAAAATTGTGTTCAAAATATTTAGATTTCAGCATTAAATAACCCATAGAGATATTGATATGCTGCTAAACAAAATCAACCAACATGAAAGAACTTTTTCATGACATTAATCAATATAATATTCTACAATTTCTTAAAGAAATCAAACTATTCTAAAATATAACTTCAACAAAAAACACACATATCACTGCCTCTAGTAATTATGTCCACACAAACATGTATATGCACAAAAGCTGAGTATCATCTACCATGCATTCAATTGTGAAAGCAAAATAACATATTTTTATTACTTCCAAGCTCCAAAGAAAATTAAATTTTGGCATTAAATGACCTATAAGGAGTTGATATGCCATTAAACAATCAGTATAAGAGAATGCTGAAAATTTCTGAGTTCATCCCACTTCCACAAATCTTAACTTTATTTTGTCTCTGTAGCTAGAAAAAGTGTTCTTTTATATTGTAAAGTGACTATTTGCAGGATACTTGTACTTATCTTCGAATTTATTTCAAATTTATTGCCTGAATCATCAGAAAATATGGAATTTTCATGTGTTAAACTTTGAGCTGTCATAAAGTTCCTGTTCCTGCAGAAAAAAACTCCAAAGGAAATTCATATATTGGATGAAAGGGCTCATTATAACCCACTCTGAAAGTGGTGTACCAACATTGAACATGAGATCCAAAATACAGCAGAGAGGTCTTCAATGGTGTCAACTCTTGAAATTGATCCTTGACAATCTCATTTTGACCAATCAACAAATCTTCACCAATAGCATTGCTGAAACACTAGGGATATTCAGGGAATACATTGCTGTTGGGTATGCAGAAATGATTAGTCAAGTGAGTGCCAAAGTGTTTGAATCCTGGTTAGAAACCATATCGAATGACATCACAAAGTTGATTTTTCAGCATTTTCAGGGATTTACTATCAATACTTCGGAATGACTTGTCACTGTTGATGAAACATGGTTACATGATTAAAATCTAAGCACAGTTCCCTATGGCTAAAAAAAATTAATTACCCTGAAGTCAGCACAAAAGGTCGCAGCCATAGTTTTGTAAAATAAGAATGATATTTTGATAATTATCTTCAGAAGGACTAAACAGTTAATATAGAAATACTGGCTGTAATCATTAAAGGAAATATTGAAGAAAAAAATGAGAAGCTGTAGAGAGATGTTTTCTTTTCACAAATTAGTGCACTTACTAATACAGATGTATAGACAATGAATATTTTGAATAATTTCAAGTTTGAGTACATAGACCAGCCACCATATTCAACAGATCTTTCTTTATCTGACAATTTCTGGTTTCCAAAATTTAAAGAGTTTGAATGGGAGGACCTTTTTGAATATATATTGCAGATTAGAGCAACAACAGAACAGTATTTCAGTGACCAAACATAAAATTTTCTTTTTCTTAGGGAAACTTGAGAAATAATGTTGAATTGCAAGATGAATAAGTTGAATAACATGTTTCATGGCTCTATGTCAATCCATTCTTGGTCAAGCTGAAAACCTTTCAATACCTCTTCATATCATCATATTGATGTAGATTATATGAAATTGCTATAAAACAGTGCTTGAACTTTTTTCAAATTTGCATTGGCTTCTTTTTTTAATTTAAACTTACATATTTTTTAGCTACCTTATAAAGATTATTGCACCAGTCTAAAATTTTTAAATGTAATTCATTACAAATGTAATTTTGACCAAAGAAAGAACAAAACTATCTTTTCTTTCTTTTTTTTTTTTTTAAACTGAACCATTTCTTAGAGCTCAGATTTTCACAAATTTTATTTGAAGTGCTATGATTAGAATGATTATCTGATTTACTTTTCTACTGTTTATGATAGTCATATACCAATATTGTAAATTTTACAAATTGTAGACTTGCTGTATCTAAAATGTGTTTATTATAAAAAAACATTTTTGACCTAACTGATGTAATACAACCACAGTTCTCTCAGTCACCAGTCTGCTGCTCTTGCCTGCAATTGTATACAGTAATAAAATATTTTCCTGGCAGGATTTATAGCTTAGCATTAAGAGAAGAATAGGTTTTTAAAAAAAAAAAAAAGAAAAAAGGATCTGTTATCCTTTGATATGTCTCTTAGCTTCCTATCTGCCAATGTAGACAGAGAACAGACAATCTTGACATGTTACACAATTGCATTTCATTTGAAGGAGTTACATTGGAAGAATGAAAGTGGGGAGCAGTTTGAATCAATTTCCCAGGGCCTTTTATTTCACTTACATTTCCATTATTTTTCATTTTTCATTTTTTTCTTTTTTCTTTTAGAAGGCTTATCAAAGTTCATCATATCAAAGAAAAGCTTATAATGTCTACTTTCTCATAAATCTACATTTTGCCATTTTTATTTTTTTTTTACTTTTTTTTGCATGTTTGAATTTCGGCTTTTATCAATTAAAAATATTATAAATTGATTCTGAATTCTGGTCAGGCCAATCATCATAATGCATAAAGACATTTGTCCTAACATCTTCACCTAATCATACATATTTTATTTTCTATGATTTTAATCTTCTTTGCCACTAGAGAGTTGAATTTTTTGTTGGCTCACACATTTTAATATTTTGTAATTTCTCTCTTTCTAAAATTAGGGAACAGAATAGATATTTGTTGTATAGGAAATTTGGGTTTTTATCAGTCCTATATTGCTGGTTCATTTCATGAAACAACATATAAAGGAAACTTTAAAGGAGCAATATAGTTAAACATGAGGTGCTGATCTTTCAAGCTATCATTTTTAACATTTTAAGACAAAAAAAAAAAATATATGAGGAGTGCGGAACATGCTATAACATATTCCCTGTAATTATAGGACTTAGGTTTATATGGAAATATGACATTTCCTAGAACACAGGAGAACATTAAAAATAATATTCCTTTGTTTTGATTTATCACAGTTTATTTCTTTATGTTCAGATAAAGGGATTTACCTACTCCACTCATGATAAATGTACAAGAACAAGTTTAAACTAAGGCCTACATATGAATAGTTGCAGAAATTGTCCAGTTTTTTAACTTCACGTTTTTTTCTTTTTCTTTTTTTTTTTTTTTTTTTTGTGAGCTAACACATCAAGGATTAACCTTGACCATATTACTTTATGCATAATGAGGAAGTTCTTTTGTGGGTGTACAGACCTCCTGAAACTGGACATAAATTTTTTTTTGTGTTTTCTGATGATAAATATTCATAATGATAAGCACAAAAATTCTGTCTTCAGATAATGTATTTTTGAAATTTTTGACTTATTGCGGGGCTATTCTTGTTAATTTTGTTTTGATATTTTCTCAGAAATACCCAATAATAAATTTATTTAAAGAACAACATTCATTTAAAGTGATGCATTTAAAATGTACATATTTGTATGGCATTGACAAAATAGTAATAGATTTTAATCACTTGAGCTAATAATCAAATTCCAAATCAATTTAAAAATCTGGTATTTTTCTATCATTAAACTGATTTAAAAATTTAAGAAGATTTATAAAATTATAACATAATATGGCCCATTCAAGTAGTAGCAATATTTAAACAGCTTAATTTACCTTTAATTACAACAATAACATATTTCATTTTATTGTTTAATAGTTTTACAATGTGCAATGTGAATATGATTCCTACTCATTGTATCTGGTCTCTAAGTGTTTGTGATACAAGACATTCTTTGTTATATTTTCATTGGTTGTCCACTTTCTTAAGCCATGTCAACAGAAAAAATGTTGATATGCAGAAGAGATGATAGGAAGAAAATGTCTGATCAGAATTTTTTTCTTTCATTCCAATTAGAAAATTATCTATTTCATTTATAAAAAATAATGTAAAGTAAAATCCCTCTGACTTTTCCAGTGAAAGGCAAAAACCACATATTTGAAAAGACACCTAAAAAAAAAAAAAAAAAAATTTGTCTGTAGGTATTAAAAATTTAAGTGTAACTTATTCACTGCTCACATTATCTAATGTCAAAAACTCAACAAATTAGATTTTGAGATTTAATTTTTTTTTCTTTTTTAATTTCAATTTCTTTCCTTGATGTCATATTTTCAAGATGGAATTATCTAAAAATATATTTGATTTAATTAAAATAAGCAAGTTAGTATTGTTTTAAGAAAAATGTTGAAGAAAATGAAGATAAGTAAAATTATATTCAAATTCTATAGAAGAGTGGTTTTTTCCTCAATTTAATTCTCATTGATTTTCTTAGCAAAAATATGATGTATTTATTGTTTCTTTTACTCTCATTAAAGGAGCCAGAAGATTCTAGATTATATTGTAGATTAATTTAGAAAATGTTTTTATATTGAATGTATCAAAAAATAGACTCTTTTTTATCTCCTCCATGTACAGTAATAATTCTCCACACTATTTATATTCACTTATATACAGTGCTTGTCATAAGTATTTAAATAAAATGACATTTTCCTTTTAAGTGTTTAGAAACAGGAACATTACACATGAATCAAATTTTATTGCACTCAATAAGGAAATGAGTTGGTTTTCATGCTTCTAATATATTTCTGGAAAAGTTCTTTTATGCCCACTGTTTCAGATTTTATTGTACAAGTCAATTCTTTTTCAATAAAATTTCTATTAACCAAGTGACATTTGCAAACTGTTTAGAATATATTTATAACAGCAATATATTGTGCAAGTTTCTGTTTTTAATATCTAACCTTATTAAAAAATATTCATAATAGTTTTTTGTGGGTGTCTGGTTTTATTATGCAAAGTAGAGCGTTATTTTTTTTTTTTTTTTTATAAATCTAAAAGATATAAGATATAAGCTATAGAATGACAATATTCTGATTAACACGGTATCCAATATACTTAGATAAATCATTCTTTTTTTTTTCTTTTTCATATGGGCTCCCTAACATTCTATAGGCTTCATCAACTTTTCATCTATTGATTTTAACTTCTCTACTGTTTCAAATCCAAATTGTTTTATTGCTTACCAGGGATGATTTTTGCTTGAATATTATTTTCCATTTTCATTCACACCTCTTATTGATGGGCCACAAGTTTTCTACTGGATTAATACCTAGAGAGGCTGGGAGTCATTGCATTAATCTGTTGTCTTTGAAACCTTTTTTGACAAGATAGGCAAAATCTTTACCAAATGAGAAGGAGCATAGTCTTGCACAAATTTACACCTTAACTTAAAGCTTCTTGATTGTGATGTATATCAATCAAAAACAAAAACATCTTGTCAAAAAAGTTATGATAATTCCCTGCATATATCTTGACACCATCATCTGCTTTGAAGGAACTTATGATTTTACTATCTACAATACAAGTCTAAAACGGTGCACCACTCTCTGTTGTCTTTTAAGCCCTGCTGGTTGACTGTTACCCCTAAGCTAACCATCAGGTTCATTTAATAGATTTGTTTGGAACAAAAACTTTTTAGCATTTTTCAGTAGGTCACATTTGAACATGTGATTTCTTTTCACACATGACTGAAATTTAAGACATATGCACACACATGCACATAAACACATTCTGAAAGGTAACATTTCAACATGTTTTTCTATAGGATTCGAGTATTTGCATGTGGTGTAATAGTGATGCTAAATGAGAAATCATGGTGCTGAATTAAAATTCCAGTTAGCTTTATTACATTCACTTACGCACAAATACGCTCGAAAAAGGTATGAATCCATCTCCTCCATCCAACTATGGGTTAAATTGTAGGACTTGTAGCTGGAAAAATCATTGTTAAACTCAATGTTCTTAATTTCTCTTTGTTTACATTTGCAATACCAACATCTTCAAATATTTTCTTAATAAGCCCACTTTTCTTGCTTATTACTGTTTTAATTTTTTTCCAATTTCTTTTTGCGTGATAATGTTAAACTCCAATTTATTCTTGTTTTTAATTACATTTTGATTGTTCTGTGATTTGTTCAACTTTCTTGCTATTTCCAACATTGTGTCCCCACTATTGAATAACTTTACAATATCTTGTTTCTGTTTTGAGGTCATATCTTTCTTACAATCTATTGTAATCTTTAAATGTATCAAATTGAAAAAATGAATATCAGTAACTATACTATTACATATATATGACTGCCACTTTTTTTACAGAAGGCCATCTCTTCAACATTGAGCTGAGTGACATACATATATATATATATATATATGATGAATAACTCTTGAGTTGCATAATAAAATCTCACACCCCTAAATAAAAGTATTATAAATATTTGTAGTAAAAACAAATATTATAACCTGTCATTCACATGCTGTATTTATCATATAAATATATCGTGGAAATTTTACCAATAGTGGTAATACCAATTTTATTGTGAAAACATTGTCTTGCATAATAAAATCTGGTATAGTGTCAATTTTTTTAAATGAAGAAAAAAAAAGAAGAAAAAAAAAGAAAAAAAAAGAACAATCCTGTTCAGAATCACTCAAGAAGATTACAAAGTTGAACTCAAATTTTTATTTGGAAGAGTTACCAAACTAGTCACTTAATTTGAATCCCCACCTCTGCTCAAAATCCTTAATGGCCCCTTGCATTCTTAGGCAATAATTTTTTTTTTTAATCTCAGATTTTCTACTTGTTCAAAAACTTTTGATCAGCACTGTAGAGAATCTTCTGCTCATCAATATTTGAACAAATTGGGTTTTGATTTATTTTTATTGATACTTTTCAAAAATATTGTCAACAGATATGACACAGATAAAATTGGCATGTAAGGACAGGCTAGTCTTATCTGTTCAAACTTAGCTAGTTGTATTCACTAAACCCCAACCATTCTTTATTGTTCCTTTCAGCATAATACTGCATTTATTGTGAACATATCTATCATTTAAAAGTTACTAAAAATATGAAATTTACAACTAAATCTAAATTTACAATTTCATATAGAGATAGCAGGGAATAAGAAAATGATTTTTATGAACAACTAGCAGCATGGCCCGGAATTGCCCGTGCTTGATTCAAAAATCATACAACTCATACAGCAATCGCTATCACTTGACTTAAAATATTTTTGCCCTTCCTTGCCTTTAGAGGAGTGCCCTTTGCCGTGCTGATGTTGCTATATGTCTTACTTCTTGCCTATCACACACTGCGAATTTTTTCTAAGCTCTATACGAAACATTAAATCTGTTACAAAAAAAGAACTAAACAAAATGAACACAAAACAATCAGCTTTGAAAAAGGACTCGTAACTGGAAAAAATGAATGAAAAAAGAATGTTAACAACAAATACTTTTTTCACACCCAACCCAGTTCTGCGGAATCAGAATCAACATTGAGTTTAAGCAAGCGAATGAACCAATTGGAGTAAAGTGCCATGCAGATTAAAATTTTTCCCACTTGTGACAAATGCAGCTATCTATTTTTATTTTTTTTTTTTTTTTTTTGCATGCTAGCATGGTAATTAACATTCATATCCGTCAGCTGTTGGCTCTCACGCTGGCCAGTAGAATCTTCCTGCCTATTCGTAGCATCCAACTATAGGCACTCACTCTGGCCAGTACAAAATGGCTGAAAACTACATGAAAACTGCCGTAGAAGCATGAAAAAATAGATTATTTCCATTATCGATGGCAGTTGGAGAAATGCAAAGTCAGTCTTGGCCATCCCACTAACTTGGAGCATGTACATGTAAATTTTGGTGCAAATCCATCAAAAATTGCGGCTGTGCATTCGTTACACACACACACACACACACATCCTGCCTTTTATAGATAGAGATTAATAATAATAAAAAAGGATTCTCAATGATTCAGTGATATGAATTTTAATTCAAAATTATTCATATGAGCCCCCCACTACCACATTAATTTAATATATCAGAATAGTAATTTAACTGGATAAAAACACAATCATAAATATATTGGTATGCATATACTTCTGATAAAGATAAGTCCTTTGTTAAAACATCTAGACCAACTGGCCTTACATTTGTTTGTTTTGTTAAATACTTTTTAAGAAAGGCTGACACCAACTTGTGGTAAAGTTTGTTTTTTTTTCCTTGTTTTTCCTTGTTTTTTTGAAAATATTCATTTAAAGCTAACAATTTTAACACTTTTAATTCATTTTTGAAAGAAACCTGCCTAGTGACAAAGAATTGTCACCAAAAGAAGTAAGTAGGACACTTGCTTGTTAATTCTGTGGAAAAACAACAGGACATCAACTCTTCCTTGAGTTTTGTAAAATAGACTTTGGATCAGTTGAAATCAACAGGTAAATTAGAAACTAGAGCAAGATAACATCCTAAAGAAAATCCATCAGATTGAAAATATTTTCAATTCTTGGAATATGATAAAATGTCTTCATGAGCTTGTTGAAGGAAGGAAATCTATGCAGCCCAACCTTAAAAAAATTCAGGTCAGCTGTTTCTAAAATACTAATTTGTGCTCTTCAAACTCTACAATAAATGCTTTGCTATTGATTTTCAGCTTGTTGGAAGTCCTCCTCCATAGCTCTGTCTTTAAGAACTTTGAGGAACCATCTGACCCTTTAAATTATCACCCGATTAGTCTCCTTACCTCTTTTTGGCAAAGTATTTGAGGCTCTGATCAATGCCAAATTGGTTAAGCATCTTGCTCCATTTGAATCAACAATATAGCTTCTGTTTCTCCAGATCTACCATCAATGTGTTAATGGCCATCACTGAATTTGCCTATGAAGCCTTACATAAGAACAGGAAAGCTCAGGCTGTGGTCCTAGATATCTCAAAGGCATTCCACAGGGTTTGACATGCTGGTCTTCTCCACAAGCTCAAAGGTTAACAGTGTCTCTGGGCTAATATTTGGCCTAATCCAATTGTTCCTAACAAATTGTGCAATGAAGGTTGTGCTGAATGGATATGCTTCTAATTCATTTCATATTCATGCAAAGTTCCCCCAGAGCTCTATCCTCGGACATATGCTGTTTCTGATATTTCTCAACAACTGTTTCCAACTAGGTATGTATGCGCTGTGTTAGAGGGTTGACACAACTATTTACTCATGTCTTAGTAGCAATTTCAACCGATCCAACCAAGTAAAACTGACAACTGCTCTGGAAAAGGTGGTTAACTGGGATGAGGAATGGCTTGTAAATTTTAAAGCCTTTTAAAACAAAACTGCTTTCATTTAATCACTACAGAGAACCTTTTCTGCCAGCCATCAGCATGGCTGGTGCTAAACTTAGGAGAGCAACTTCTTGGAATCACATTTACCACTGAAATGAAGTGGAGTGATTATATTGAATTAATCGCTAAGACTACTGCTAGCAGAGTTGGTTCCTGATGTTGTGCCAGACAACAGAGATTCTTCTCATCAGAATCCTTCCTGCACATTTATAAATCTACTACCATATCAGGTCTGGGGCTCCTACTATATATCTCAAAAGTCAAAGAGGGATCTGCAATATAATCAATCCTGATTTGGCATCTTGACTTCAGTTACTTTCTCACTGTCATGACAAGGCTTCCTTCTGTTTTTTTCTACAAATATTTTCATAGGAAATATTCTAATGAGCTGTTCTCCTATCTGCACAAATTAAAGCATACTACTAGATTGGCAATTAGGTTTTGCCATTTTACTGTTGAACTAGCTAGAAGCAGCCATCAATTCTATTCTAATAGTTTCTTTTCTTGTACTTCTCACCTGTGGAAATCCCTCCTGATTTCTTGCTTCCCTGCCAATTATAATTTTTAACAATTTAATGCAACATTAATATCCATCTTCTGTCTTTCTGAATTCTGCTCCTTTATTGTCCTTTTCCTCAACAAACTCTTCTCATTCTCTTTCACTCTTTGTAACCCTCTGAGTCCTAGTGGTATATTATATATATATATATATATTTAAATTTTTTTTTTTACTTTTTTTTCCTATGTTCAGTTATGTTGAACATGTTATGTTGTTTGCAATAAAATGTTTTCTTCTCTTGCTATATGTTCCATTCTTATTTTTCTGTTATTGTTGTTTTTAACTCTTAAAACCAAAACATATATATAAAATGTCTTTTTGTCCAAATATTTATATGCATTATATTTACAAGCACAAAATCTGATTTTTTTTATTTTTTTATTTTTTTTACCCCACCTTCACCTGTGGATTATGACCAGGGTATTGTATACAGAGTTGAATGTCAGTTTTGGTGCACTGGAAATGGTGTTGCTATAATTGGGACCTTACAAAATGTGTGAAAGTTGAATCCCACAGATACTCACAAGAGAAAGACCACTAAATGCATTTGTATCAGGAGGTCCAAATTTCTAGAGTCTGACCAGAGAAAATGACCATCTTTTACTTGCAATATAGTAAAACTAGGCTCCATACCAGTTTGAAGACATGCTGTATATTTTTGACTGAACCATCTTTCCACACTCGCCATATAATCTGAATTTGATGCCTTCCAACTTTGATGTGTTTAGGCTGATAAAAAAAAAATGACCTATCCAGGAAACCTTTTTCTAACAATGATGCTGTCATCAATGCTGTGAAAATGTGTGTCACTGCCACTGGTGCAGATTTTTACACATGTGGCATGCAGGTTCTTTTTCATCAATGGCAAAAATGTGTAGCCAATGGTGGTGACGAAGTAGAAAATATATCTATTATAGTTTCCATGGAAATAAATAGGAGAAATTACATTCAGAGGGTCCTCTGTGCGTGTTTTTTACAGTAAGGTTCACCCTGTACAAGGCTACATGAGGTAGAGGGTTACATTAAAGTGTAGTTTTTATATGGATAGGAGGGAAAGATAACAGTTGACTCTAGACTTGAACAGGTTAAGATTGTCTATTAGTTTCATAAATTTCCTATATATTTATCTATATAGTTTTAATTTATATCCACAACCTGATTCATATATTTGCAAATATATTTTCACAGATTTCAACTTTAGTTATTTTTTCCTTATATGAACAACTTGTGAATTTTATCAAAAATATATTTATGAAATTTCTTGCACTTGATTTTTTTTTTTTTTTGCAGACCATTTTTAGTTTTACTCTGTATTTTGTATTTAAAAAAACATAAATTTGTTCTAAAATAATTTTGAGTAATTGAACATTTTCATTCCTTATGTTACTTTCTCATTACAAATTTATTATTATGATATAGTTATGTATTCAATATATTTCCTTATTAAGTGAATTCTGAGTAGCAATGAAATAAAAATATTCAACTCCAGATTCTCTGCCCAAGAAACTATACTGTTATGATGAGTTGTCATCAATATTATACATACAAGTCAGCATAGTATACAGTCAACCAAGCAAATTTTACATCTTTTTTCTATTCATTATTTTTCTCATTATTATCAATATTAGAACCTTTTTTCCATATTTTTTCTTTGTATTCACTGTCTGCAACATTGTTTTTATCCTTCTCCTTACAAATATGAATAGTTAGTGATAATATATTAAAAAAAAGATTTTCCATCCAACACATCTCTCCAAGCAAGAAAATGTCTATAAAATTACAGCTCCAATTTAAAGCGAATTTTAAATCAATTGAAAAACTAATAGATAAAAAAATAAAAAAATAGATAAAATTAATATCTCTGAAGAATTTAATTTACTAATTGGAACATTATAATTATTTTTTATTTAAAAAGTAGTTTTAATGAATCTGGTATTGAATTTCTTTAACCCTCTATAGTCAGGGAAGACACACATTTATTCAAGACGAACTGAGTTAAAAATGTCCCAAATATTTTAAATGTTTCAGTAAATATTTTGTTGATATATGCTCTAGAGTTTTGGCCTCTTTATTTATAAGAAATAATAATTACACATTGATTCTCACAAAGTTATCATTATGATCTTGCTAGGAAATAGGCAAACATTTTTAAGTAAAGTGATAATAATAAAAAAAATAAAGTTTTAAATTTTAAAGCTCTGGTGACATTTCTGCTAATAATTTTGCATCTGAGGATATTACTAAAAAAATAGAGCCTTTCTATGATTTGAAGCAACAACTTCTGAATAAATGTCTAATAATTACAAACAACTTCATTTATTTAACAGATGCACTATTTATGTTACTCTAAATGTTTTCAATCTCTGTGTTAGAATTCCATTCTAATCTTAACAATTCTTGAATATTTTTCAAATTTAATTTTGATTTTTATGTCACATATTCTAACTTTATGCATAAATCTTTTAAGCCTTAAATTTTGGAGGTATATGCCAATAAGAATGTTTTACTTTTCTCTGTTTTTGTTATAATAAATTACTATCATGTTATTTATTGCTTTGATATACAACAATATGAAAGGATTTTGGGATTTGAAGGCTGAATATTAGCTTCTAGTAGCTTAGGATCCAACTGTAAGAATTAATTGTCAGGAAATTAAGACCAACCTCTCACCCTGTAAATATTTAGTACAGGAGATACAATAAAGGATACAATATATTCTTATTTTAGTATGTGATGAAATATTATATTCTTATTTTAGTATGTGATGAAATATAAGTAACCATACATATTATTTCCACACACACACACACACACACACACGTGTGTGTGTGTGTATATATATATATATATATATATACACATACACACTCACACAATTCTGATGTGCTCAACCTTCACTGATTTGTTGGATTAGTAACTAGTTCAGTACACTTGGAGAATTATGGTTTTGAGCCTGCAACCAAAGTTGTTTTTCAATCTTCCTTGACTTATTGGTAATCAGAAATTCTGAAGATGAAAAATTTTCTACCTTTAGGTGATAACTTAGTCACAAGACAGATTGAAAAAAAGGATTGGTCATTTGTTTGTTGGTCATGGTTCCTATAACTGCTCAAGAGCCAAAATTGAATAGTGTTTTTTTTTTTTTGTTTTTATTAAAGATCCTTTCTTTGGAGTAGTTGGTATTTGGAATACACTGGTTAATGATCCATAAATCACAATTGATCATTTCCAACTTGCTTCCAAATTTGTCTTGGACAGTTTCAACACTGCTCTTCTACAATTTCATTGGGTCAGGTTCCTCCCTCTCACTACCACTTCAGGCAAAGTTCCTGGTGAAAGCTATAATTTTCCATTGTCAGTATTATCTATATTAAATAACATACTCGTAATAATATACTTTTACACAAAATACTTTCTTACTTGTGTTTTTCTCACTCACTCAGAGAAAGCACAGAAAAAAATCCAAATAGATTAACTGTCTCTCCAACAGTGTATAATAGGAAAGGACAAAGGCAAAAAGACAATGAAACCACTTCACCTACATTGCTTATATAGCAGTGCGATTAGAACATTCTAGAGAGTTCTACAACTTTTCATTCGATTCTAATGGACAGATTTGCATACCAGCAATTTGCATTGGACAGATGTAGATGCTAGTGATCTCCACAATATTACCACAAGTAAAAATGATTGATAAACAGTAATTCATTATGCATCTTTAATTATGATTCTATCTTGTATATAGTACTTCTTGATAAAATATTTTCATTTTCTAGTCAGTTTTCACCTGAAGTCCAAATACACTTTCTAAACTTGAACACATCTTCAAATTAACAGATTTAGCTAAGTAAGTCATCCATCAGGATGCCTCCATGTGCCATCATAGGGGTTTTGGTTGGACACATATTAGGAAACACAAGGTGCTATTCTGTGTTCCCACAGTTTCCATCTGACTCTGAATACTATTGTCCAGTATAAATGTTCTTTTGCATGATACCATTGCAGTTCAATGCCACATGCCAATCTGGTCTGTTTGATGTGGTCAATAACAGAATCTAACATACTACTTCTGATGTCTTCACCTTAACTTTAGCAGGGATGGCTTCCATGTGCTATGCAGAAATCCATAATTTGATCCCAGAGTTACATATGGTTTTGAATTCAAAGTTATCTTTCTCCTAAAGTGATTACCAACCACAACTAGTGAATTCAGTCTGACTTACTATTTAACCCATGGGTGGGGAAAAGAGATGGATTCATACATTTCTGAAGGGTATTTGTATATAAGTGTAACAAACCTGACTAGAATTCACATTCAGCTCTCTGATTTCTCCTTTCAATCTGCTACCCATTACACCACCCACAAATAGTAGGTTTAGTAAACACATTAATCTCTTGAACAAAAGTGCTTTTTATATCCATAACCAGCAACTGTCTCTATAGTAAACTACTTTGTAGAAAACATAAATCTATTAGTATTATCTTCTGACTCTGTCCAGCTTCTGAACTTTATGTAAACATAACTTTAATTTCATTTTGGGAAATTCAGAGTTCTTTTTTCAAAATTTGGATTTTCTTCTCCCTTTTCAAATTTTAGTTCAAAATAAAGGACTCTTATTTTATCTAAGACAGATAACATTTTGTATATCTGGTGTACATATAAAATCCAAATTACCTAAATTGGCCTTCTATGCTTTCCACATTAAACTTACAGTTAATCCTATTATAACTGGCTAGTAATTATAGATTTCACTTGTAAAATCAACACAAGTAACAGTGTCACAATGTAATAAAGCTGACTTCTTGTAAGCAGTATAGTATAATCAACATAGTATCAATAATTTTTTTATTTCTCGCTAAAAGACTTCACAAAGTGTAACTTTTAATAAGTGAAGCCAATTTCTAAAGATTAGTTGATCATTTTTTTCATCACAAATGCTTTTAGAAATGTTGTCATTCTTTATCCAAGAAAACCTATTCCTTCACAAAAGTTCCAAGTGCCCAAGGCTCACTTTCAAACACAGTACAAGTGGAAATTAGGGGTACTGGTCATTCAAATCTTTTGGTTTGAGTATATAGGTGGGGGATATCAGTTAAGAAAATGATGTAGCAATTCTGCAGGAGGAACTTCTCTGAATATTCTCTGGCAACTATTTTGGGAAAGACAACATCCTTTTTAAGGATGATGGAACTTTATGCCCTGTAACAAGAAAAAAAAACTTCAGAATGACAGGTCAGAAAAGATATTAAGCCATTTTCATGGTCAATTCACTATCCTGTCAGACATGTTGTGTCAGGGTTATAAGGGATGAAAAAATACTAGAAATCTTACACAATAGTTTGGGTTTTAAATGCAACACATTTAGCTATACTGCAAGAGAAGAAAGCAGAATCTTAATATTGAGTTAATGCCTGAAATTGTAAAGAAAAATATTTTAACCAGCTCATGACAAGTTCACCAAATTATAATTTGCATAATAAAAATTCTTGTTCAATAAAGGCTTTTACTGGAAAAATTTATCTTTGCTTGTTCCTCACTCTCCCCTCTCTCCTTGCTCCCCTCTCCCTCCCTCTCTCTTCCATCTCTCCCTCCCTCTCTCTTCCATCTCTCCCTCCCTCTCTCTTCCATCTCTCCCTCCCTCTCTCTTCCATCCCTCTCTCTTCCATCCCTCTCTCTTCCATCCCTCTCTCTTCTATCCCTCTCTCTTCCATCCCTCCCCCTCTTCCCCCTCTCATTCCCTCTCCCTCTTATTCCCTCTCCCCTCTCCCTCTCATTCTCCCCCCCCCCCGCTCTATCTCTCACTCTGGGTATATAGCTGAGTGATTAGAACATTCACTTTCTGACCATGAGACCTGGGTTCAAATATCACCAGAGACAATATGTCAGGAAGGTGGCTTCTTGATGTTATTGATCTGGTGGAGGCAAACCCAGTGTGCAGCACCTTTGAAAAGTGCCTGGAAACCATACCATGGGTTGACTTATAAGTGAAATTGGGTAGATGGAACTCCTTGGGGAGCCATCAGTGGTTTTGCGAGGAAAAAGTCACAAGTCATCCTAACCAAGGGCATGAGCATGCTGGCCTTGTTCAGACTGTAGATCATGCACTCTCTCCCAGAAACTGTAACTGAGGTCCCTCAGTATATTTGTATTATAAACCACAGGTGGGCTCTGTAGGTGTTGAACAAACATGACAAACACAAATGTGCCTGAACACGCGTCTGCAACAATGATTGGCTAGCCACCCTAGTAGACAGGCATCCTTGGATATGTGTGGCCATTATTATTGTTATTATTATTATATTCTCCCACACTAATCTTGTCTCAGACTTTCATGGCTTTTTGAGATTGCTATTACATATGCATTTCAGCAGTATATACTTGCACATATACACATGCAGAGAGAGATGTAAGTAGAAATACAGTTTTTGTAAGGATGCAATTAACATAATGAATCAAAGTTCAAATTCTATTACTTATCACTTTGATGTTCATGCTTTTAAGTAAAACATAAGTTAAATTTTTCTTTCATTCTGTCCCTTCACCATTTACCTTTCTCATAATCTGATCTTCTCAATTGTGTCATATTGATAATGGTAATACTGCTGTTTCCTTATAAGGAAACAGTTGGAATTCATTGACTGAGCAGCTAGTACCACTTTTGGTTAAAATTTATAAGATCTTTCTCTTAAAAATTTTTTTTAGGAAAATTAGTTTCTAAAGTCCAAAAGCTGTTATCACTCTTTCCAGTATTGATGGGGATTTCCTTCCTATCCTTTTATTTAAAGTACATCAACGTCTTGATTCTGTCATTATTTTCTCTTTGAGTTACATGTAATATCCCTTTTAGTTGTTGTTGTTGAAAGTAACGTGGTTTCTGTTAGTTGGTACAGTTTTTTGTTTGTGATTCTGTCATGCTAGTCCACAATGTTCGAAGAAGTGTTCTCTTCACCAAGACCCATAGGCTTCACTGAAAGCCATTTTTAACCATTGATAATGGAAAGGAAATAAATACAAAAAGTTAATGCATCTTACCTTATTGCTTTTTCTGGCAGTTATTACAAAATGGCTGTTATATCCTTTATCAGTAATGTCACTGACAGACACACATACATTCACATTCCTTCAGCTATTACAGAGTTAATAATGCCATTTTGTTTTATGATAAAAACTGAGAAATAATTAGATCTGGCTCTCTCATACAGATTTTTCAAAAATACCAAGGTATTTTTGGTGTGTAAAAATGAGATGAATTTGTTTTGTTTACATGTTAATAAATGATTGTATTTTTTTTTTTTCATCTTTCAGAAGATGAACAGAGACGTGAATTGTGTAAAGTCAAGTTCTCAGAGAATGACCTGCGCTTGTTACGTGATGCTATAGAAGATCTCTACTATTTTGAATTTGTCATTGGTAAGTACAGGCATTCAGATTACACTTTTATCTGTTTGTAAATGTCTTTTCATGGCCAATATTAATATCTACTTCAAAGATAAAGACAGAATATAAAAAGAAAATTTTAATTCATACAGGTAAGCGTTGAATAAAATTCATAAAGAAGAGGTAACTAAATTTATTTTCCTTAATTTCTATTCAAATTTGGCAAGATAGTTTATGCTGTTGATATTGACATGAGTTTAAATGAAGTTAGATTCACTTGTTTCTTTAGAGTCACTCATCAGCAAAATAGTTCTTCTTACATATTCTGATAGAACATTAAAGGAATATACAAACTATGGTGTTATGTACGCATCACATTGAAACACAGGTTGCTGTATGATCATAAAAGTTAATCAACATTGAGCCTGGTCAGTAACTAGATGGGTAACCATTTGGGGATACTAGATGCTGTGAGCTTGGGTGTGCAGGTGGTATAAGGGATAATGGCTTGGAATTTTTAATCGGAGAGCCGATTTCCAATTCCCTTTGTGTTCATTATATTCACTGATGTGCAAATATGCTTGGAAAAGGTATGAATCCACATATTCTCTCTCCAGCTATGGGTTAATTAGTAAGACTTGTATCACTAAACTATTATCTCAAAAAAATTCCTACAATCTAAAAATATTTTATGACTTTAAATAACCTGAAAAAGGTTGATAAGCCATGAAAAACAAATCAATGAAACAAACAAAATTTTAAATGCTGCCTCAAAGAAATGGGAACTGTAAACAAGAGATTATTAAATAAATACTACTATTGTTGCACAATACCATTTAACATTTTTATATAATTTTAATTATGGTCTATTATATTCACTGTCTAAAGTTATTTTTTTAGACTAGGTTTGAATTTGCTCTGAGTAATAGAAATTTTATTTAATTATACCTAATAATCTATGAACATCCATTCAAAAGTGAACAGAGAAAATATTTTTCATGTTCAGATTAAGACTGGTAGTTAATTAAAATCTATCTATTCTTCTTGTATTTACAACTCTCAAACTAATATTCATCATTTTGGTCATGTTTGATAGGTAACTGTAAGTGATCCTTATTGTCTTTCAATCTATTGCAATATAGAAAAAATATCCACCACCTTAAAATCTCTTCATTGTATTGTTAATACATTGATGAATTTAAATTTTCCTTTGTTACTA
This sequence comes from Acanthosepion pharaonis, assembly GCA_903632075.3. Taxonomy (NCBI): domain Eukaryota; kingdom Metazoa; phylum Mollusca; class Cephalopoda; order Sepiida; family Sepiidae; genus Acanthosepion; species Acanthosepion pharaonis. Next base: position 242,985 of record CAHIKZ030005331.1, on the reverse strand, counting down.
TAGGGTTTAATTCTATATTCATAAATGCACAGATTTTGAGGAGATCACTTATATTAAGAATGAACTTAATTTTTACACCTCACAATAATGATTTTAGTTTCTAACTGAAAAGTCTTTTGGTCATCTATTTTTCTTCTTTCTTTTTTTCTTTTATTTTTTTAACTTTAATTCACCCAATACAAGACCCAAGAGCCACTAAAGGTAGTGGGTTACTGAGTAAGGTTGTTGTAAGGGAGGAAGGAAGGCATGTATATTATGAGGATATGTAAGATAGATATCAATTAACCCTAGACTTGAAGACTTTAAGATTAAGGATTGGGGAAGCATCTTCTCAGAAGTCTGTTCCACAAAGTAACAGTTCTGGGGAAGAAGCTGTCTGAGTGGAACTGCCTCCTTACCAAATGTAGTTTGCCCGAGGATTTGCCATAGTAATAGTGATATATTAATGAGAGGCTAGCAGCATTTCATCTGTGGGAAAGGGATTGCATGGTGTAAAATAATCACCCACAAGGCTGCATAATCTTTTTTTTTTTTTTTTTTAACTCTGTCAAAGCTGGACAGTGAGGACTGAGCAGCACCAGCCCAGATATGGCAGCAATACTCCAATTTTTGAATGATATGAGTCTTGTAAACATAGACCATGACAGCAAGAGTTATGGAGTGATACAAGGAACTCGCCATAATTCTGGTATCTTTAGCAATGGTATTAATATATTCAATTTGGGGGTCTGGAGTGAGGTTTAGCCTTAATAGATGTTTGAGGAAAGGAGCCTCATTGAGACTATTACCGCTGATCAGGACATGAGTAAATTTAGGGTCTGCTTATGGTGATGAAATGTTACTAATTTTGTTTTGTAGGTATTGAATGATATAAGCCAGTAAATGTAATTAGTTTTGTTTTGGCAGTATTGAATAATACAAGCCAGTCTTTCCTCCCATTAAGCTGTAAGAGCTAAATCAGAGGAGAGATCAGTTGCCAGATACTGTTCATCCAGATTGAGAATATGATATGCTACTTTTTAAACAACAATTTAGTTGCTTTGTATCATTACTATTTCAACTGATTTTCCATATTACCTACATATATATAATAACAATTTCATTTTTCTCATGGTAAATAAAGTTTGTATTTCAATTCAGTTTTTTGGCACTTTGCACAAAAACCTTAAGACTTTTTAAGTTTCAATGAGTTTCCGAATTCATAAAAATTGAATTTGAGTAACAAGTTTTCAATAGTTTCCCTTAAACATTTCTCTTTATAATTTGCAATGGAAAAATTTTAAATGCTTTTTAGTATATTTATCTGTATGCCCACTCACCCAGAATGTAACACAAGGTCAAGGTTTAAAGTGGGATTTGATAGCTGTATAAAAATTGCCCCTTAGCACTTGCCTTTTGGGGATACCTCAGATACTGGCTAATGATCCCCGAGCCCCTCCCAAAAAGATGTATTATCAGGAGGGGGGTATGCCTCCTGAGGCTCAAAATGCTTTTTAGCATTTATTCATGTATCCTAAATTTAAGTTTTAATCTTTTCTGTCCACAAACCAGTTCAGCTTTTATTTTTGAATAGTAACTAAAAAAAACAAATTTGATTGACTTAAAATATCTTGTATCACTAGTCCCCTGTCTTTCATTTCATTCTTATTTCTATCATATTACAAATTTCCTTTTGATTTGAAAGCCTTTCATCTGCTGCTTAGCCTCTTACAGAATTTGGATAAGACTTTGTAAACCTTCACAACAATACATATATGGTGGCTGATTTCCAACCCAATCCCATGCACTCTTATATGAATATCAGTCCTTGGAGGCAGCAGAAGAATAATTAATAGAACAAATCCACATAATTCCAACAATTAAATTCTTACTAATTTTAGGAACAAAAACAATTTGAATGCAACAACTAATAGCAAATGAAGTAAGAAAGTTGATTTTAAAAACTTTAGTTGAGATAAATGAAATTGATGATATGAATGATACGTTTAGCACTAAATGTTCAAATTATTTCATAGAAAACGGAACATGCTTTTCAAATTGCCAAATAAATTTTTTTTTTCTTTCAAATTCCAAAAGCTGTTGTACTTTTGTAATCGCCATTAGATTCATCCAACTCTTTCCAAATCCTCTGCATGGTCTTCAGATTGATACTCAAACACTGGAACATTTTTATTGGAGCTTCCGGCATGAATGCCAAGCAGTATAGCTCTCACTTAGATCTACAAAATTAGCTGGTTTCCCTTGACAGAATGTATTTAAAAAAAAGGTTTTAACTGATTCGTCATCAGTCATTTCCATTGCATTAAGAAGCGTATTCTTGTGTTTGTAATGAAATTTTATAAGTATGACAAAAACGGGCAACATGCAAGAAAAATTAAGGCATTACAGTAGAACAGTAAGAACAATTTTATATGAATCTGATCAGGATATTATTTGAAATTCTATAGCACTTTTAGTAATTAGCCATGGTTAATAAACTTGGAATAATTATGATAAAATTTAAAACTACAATTGGTTTACATTTTTACCACAAAGTTCTTTGCATGTAAAGGTGTAAGTCAACTTTTTTCAGGTGTAGCTTTTCATAATAAAGTTTTAAGATTTGAAATGTTCGAAATCGGTATTGGTCTGATTTAAAGAAAGATTGCAAACAGTTTAGTAAATGTTAGAGTTTACAATAGGAAAGGAAGTCTAAGCATATTGACTTAGAGAAACTGGGACATAATTTCAGTTGTCAATGAGTTTTGATCTCTAGCCACTTGGCTTATCTGTTCAAGTAAGGAGAATTAATTGGCATATATTTGTATAGAGGTGATAGCATTTTTGAATTGACTATGACCTGTTTCAAAGTTTTGTATTTGTTTTCAGCAGATACAATCTGGATGCTTTTTTGAATCTACTCAAACCAACAATAATTGATTGAAAATTCTCTTATACACTAATTTGTTTTCAACCACATTTGCAAATTTCTAATTTTATTTAAAATTTTATTTTTGCCAATTTTTTTCTGGAACATATATATATGGGGTGCAATTGGTAAATTGTTGCCATTATATATTTTTAATTTTCCATATGCACATTGTTTGTTTTTGATTTCATTGACTACACAGTATAGTAGGGTCAGTTGGGCACCATCTGTGAGAAAAAGAGCGCTATGATGCAATTCACTCCGCGAAAAATTTGGAAACTGCATGCTGTACTGCTTGGCATTTGCATTGGAAGCTCCAATACAAGCATTTCAGAGTGTTTGGGTGTCAATCTGAGGACCATGTAGAGGATTTGGAAAGAGTTGGATGAGTTTTGGTGATTACAAAGGTACAGCAGCTCTGAAAACTCACTCTGATTGATCTGATAAGAAAAGAACTCCTGAATTTGTTGGTAAGGGCCTCAGGTTCAACACTGAGACCTACATCTAGTACGTCATTCAAATAGTGCTGCCCTGGATCAAGAGGGTGACTGCTGGAAGACCCTATGTCTGGCAACAGGACTCTGCACCATGCCACACAAACAGGAGAACCCAGTTATGGTTTTCAGACAATTTCTGCCACCACATCACCCCTTACATCTGACCACCTTACTCCTCAGGCTGCAAACCTTTTGATTATTATGTGTGGGGTGCAGTTGAGCAAGAGACCAACAAAACTCCTTGTAAGACCAAAGATGGACTGAAGGCAAGGAAGATGGCAGCATTCACCAACTTAAACAAGGAAACTGTCCAGAAGAAAAAAAATGAGCATATATGATAAAAATGTCAAAAAATTAATAAAGTTTTATCATCAAAATTTTTGTTATTATTAAGAGGAAAGACCAAAGGATTTTTGATCATTAAATTGTATTTTTTAATCCTTCTTAAAACCTTCAAAATTTTGGTTAACAATTTTGTTTTTTTTTTTTCTTGCATCAACGGATGAGCATAAATTACGACGAGACGAGTGTCTTTTTGCAATGAAAAACACAGTGGTTTGGAAATTCTTGCAAAAATCAGATCATTGCCAGATTTTAATGAAACTTTCAGGATTTATTCACAAATAAATGAAATTATTTTTAAATGTTGCTTTTTAAAAAAAAAAAAAAATCTTGTTTATATATATATATATATATATATATATATATATATATATATAAAATTATTTTTATTTATTCATTTTTTATATCTGTACCTCTCATTTATTTAATTTTATAAAGTTTTGAGAAATTCATTTTTGTAGAACTTGATGATTATATTAGTTATAAGGACAAGTCCTTGGAGAACTAAAATTTTTTTGTCAAACAAGACCCCAGTTACAGAAAATCTGCTATGAATTGTAAAATAAAAAATGCATTTAAAACTAAGACTTTATTTAATTAGAAAGGCTTTTAACTGCTTTTATAAATAAGATATATTAGGGATATTACTGTCTTAAAAAAAAAATTTCAATTAATACAGAATTTTTGCAAGAATTGTTTTAATTCTTTTTTAATTATAGCAATTTATAAAGTTTTAAATCCTTTAAAATTCTGTATTAATTTGTAGCAGTTAGATGATATTGTTATTAAGTAAAAACTATATTTACTAATCAAAAATGGATAAGCTTACCATAATTTTGTGACCCCCCCCACCATCAATACAGTATTTTAAAAAGAATTTTTTGTGTGTGTTTGTATAAATGTGCCAAGTTTTGTAAATACAGACATGTATGCGCAACATTATCAGAAAATAAGAGCGATAACTATAGTAAATTTAACATTTAATGGTAATTTTCTAACATTTCCTCAATGAGTCTCTTCATAAGTAATACTATAAAGCCAAAGTACCTAAAATTCAATAAAATATTAGATTACTTGGAATGTTTTCATAAATTTTTATTACTGGATAATTAAAAAAATATATAAAAAAGGTGATCATGTTGTATTCAAGCAATTTTTAAACTTATGTGCCCTTTACTTAAAAAGGCTAAACATTATGTTATTGATAGATGTGTCAACAAGTCATAAAAACACCCACCCCTGTGTTAAAAAAAATGCCTTTTCTGCGATATTTTAAACTATAAGTAATATTTGATTTAATTCAGATTACCATATATACTCGTGTATCACGCGACTTTTGAAGACCTAATTTTGAAGCTAATTTTAAGGAAGTCGCATCATTCACGAGATATAAAATTAGCATATGTACTACTGACCCTGGCTATGCCATTGACCAAACTATATATCCATTTACTGTATTTAAAATAAACATGATTTTGATAAAACATGTTTTGCTTAACTGTATCTAATAATAATGCATGTAATAGTCACATATTAGTATATTATAAAATACAAACATAGCAAACATCTTTTCTATGGTTTATATTTTTGTAAGATGTTTAGCTGTTTCTCATTCAGTTGTTTATGGCTGTATGCGTTTAAACAAACTCTTTTACTTTTTTAACTTGTTTAACTAGAAAATGGGATAAAGAGATAGAGGGAAAAAGTTTAGTCTATTGTAATTTGGTCTCTCAAAAAGTACTTGCATGATACACAAGATACATGATAAAATCATTTTTTATAAGTGAAAATTTGGGGGTTGTATGATACATGAGATTGAACATTACACAAGTATGTATGGTATTTAAACTTTAAATCAGTTAATCTTCCTCAAAGCTACATGAAAGTACATTTTATTTTTGAAAGATTTTTAGTAAAGAGAATTCTGTTGTTGACAGATTTCTCAATATGACTGATTTTAGCAATTTAAAAAAAAAATTCCAATCAATTTAAATTTGGTTTAAAATACTGCAAAGTATTTTGCTTATTGGAAATACTAAATTTAATGTACTAGCTTGAAATTAAAACTAAAAGATTTCATAAAGATTTTTATTTTTTTAAAATGCATTTTAAACCTTAGGTATGATTTTGTTTTTGTTTTTTTTGTATTTTTTGATTTTTTGAGGTACCTACTTAAATGCCAGTTTAGTTACCATGCATTGTGCAAGAGTTTAGCATAAATACATTTGTAGGCTAAATCATTCCTGTATGAAATTGAATCTGGTTGTCTAAAACCTAAAAGTCACAGCTGTTAAACTTTTAATCGTTCTTTTGGCATACAAGTTGAGACTGTGATGAATCTATAAATAAATCAATGATAGAACTGGGGTGGGGGATGCAAAGCTCATTTTCCTTAAATGTTCACTTTATCCATTTTTGAGATTAAATATTGAAATGCTAGAAAAATAATAATCTCAAGAAAGCAATTAAATGAGAAAAGAGTGAGTGACATAAGTTTTCTGTAAAGGGGTGTAAACTAGTAAACTCTTTCTAAGATTTCTGTAGGGACCTTTTTAATGACTTTTTAGACTTATATTTATATTCATATATATATATATATATATATATATATATATATATATATATATATATATATAATCTTAAAGAGAAGTGGGATTGTTCCTCCTCCCTCTTTGGATTCTTAATATATTTCCTCAGGTTTTAATTTTTTTTAACGATTTAAAAAAATGTCCCCAAATAAGCTGTTGATACTCTATTTCCTCTGCTTAAGGAGTAGCGGAAATCCTTTGTTCATTTCATCTTACGTAGGCACCTGACTGACTGATGCTCGTTCAGCTAAAGATTTTTATTTACTTTTTTTCAACATTTTTATTGCATATTCCTGCTTTTTTTCTCCCAAATAACAAACTTTACTGTTTTTTGAACATACTAGTTAAGACTTTTTGACAGGGAGAGAGATGTAGTGCTTGCAACTAGGAAGTGAGCTATGATAAATAAAAACAAATGCAGTTGAAAGAGGAGGTGCTTAGCCTACATTTCATCTCACCCCGGAACTTGCAAGGTCTATTTATATTGTTTCCTAGTTGCTCCTCAGTTATCTGGTTTGTCTTTTGATAATAATGAATGGCAGTGTGTGTCCCCCTTTTTTTTTTTTTTTTTTTTTTGGCCTGGCTTTGTCATCATAACCACAAAACAATAAACATCTGTTATGACAACGACAATATACCGACAAAGATGTTGCTGCTGTTATTCAGGAGCTGGAGGAAGAAGAGGAAAAAGAAGAAAATGAATGAATTATCCCTTTTCGTTTTAATTAAAGACATGCCTCTTGACACCACTGCATTTTGTTGGGGGTTTTAAAAAGTCTGTCCCAGCCAGCAGCCAGCAGTTCGAAGTGTGGGTGCTTGTTTGTTGGAGTCTTTCTTTCTGCCTTCTCCACTTTTATTTTTGCTCAGTGATGTATTGTAAATATACCTACTGTTTTATTTATTTATTGTTAATAACATTTTGTGGGGTTTATTTCGATTTACTGATTTATAAAACAATTTTAAATTGCTATGATGATTAAAGATTTTAAAAGCAGCTTCATACATCTGACTTTTATAATTATGTGGTTTTGTTTGGCGGGGAAAACAAAAATCAAACTTATTTTAAAAAATTTTGTTGAAATTTCCCTTCTTTTGCATCTGCCTTCATTTCAGTGCAGTTTTTAATAAAATATTCGCTTTTTCTTTGTCAGCTCACAAGAATATAAAAAATAATTGAAACAGAAGATCAGTCAAGTTAACTGTCTCCTGTTGCGACCATGAGTTTTTCATATTTATTCAAATTGAAAGTAGTAAATCCATAAAGAAAGAAATCTAATAAATAATATTTACTTGCTAGATAAACACATTTTTGTCAGGTTTCACTTTTGAAGGAAAACATTTTATGTGTGTTTATATCAGCAAATTATATAAATTGCTTGTCAATTTGCAATTTCAGTTAATAATTCATGCCATCAATTGTGTTTTACTTGATGAAATATCAAATACTTTGTTAATCAATATATTTTTGTTTTGTTCAATATGTCCTGAATGGGAATATTTAAAACTAAAATGGTAAATTGAAATAAAGTCAACAATATATCCTCTGCCTTATAATAAGGCAGAGGATAAATCGTTAACTTTATTTAATTTATAGCAAAAAGATAAGGCCCTTATCCCTTTACTATAAAGGAAAATAATTTATGCAAACATTAAAACTTAAAATTTTATTTTTTATTGACACTTATTTTTCTACCTTAACAGAAAGTCCATTAGAAATGAACAATTCACACATGAAGTAGTTGACTCTTCTGATGACGTGGAAAAAGCTTTATGCACACACACACACACACACACAGTGCCAATGCACTGCATCTTAATTTGTTGATAATAACTATTAGTGAATAAATATTTTGAAAACTAAAAAGTATATTTGCTACAAGTCTAATTAAATAAGATCAAAATGTAATAAAAGAATTGTTAAAAACCTACAAGAATTGTTGTTGATCATCTCCTGAGGATTGAACTACAAATAAACATTTTTGGTTTTCTCACTTTTTGTACTTATTAGCTATTTTCTTAGTTATTTAACAACGAATGCAAATATTATTATATTCCTTTTATTATTATACATTTGTGAAAGGACGATGATGGTGGATGTTTACATAGTTGGAAATTAGACATTGTTCTTCATTACTTATATCACCAGACCATTTATTCCTCAAACTAGCATATTATCTGGGGGAAAAAAAAAAAAACTGCATTATTTGCATTCTGATCACCACTCTTGTGTACTGTCATCCCCGGTTGTCTGGCTTGGGATCAATTTGATCTGTGCAATCTGTGAAAAATGTAATATACATTGCATTTCATATATGCAGATTCAACAAATCAATCCTTTCTTTGTAAACAATGTTTTTTTTTTTATTAAGATTTAATGTATTCTTGTAAGATTGCCCTTGTTTGTTTACTGCAATGCAGTTTTTATAATTTTTATTTATTCTAAAGTTTAAACATTAGTACTTTTATCTACTAAGAGACTGCATTATAGTGAAAACTGTTGTAATAATATTGTAACTTAAGTTTTAGTTCAAAACCTGTAAGTAATCATATCTTAAATGCTGTATAGACTCTGACATGGTTGTAAATCATTTTTCTCTGTTTTTAACTTCATAGTCAATTCCCCTCTCCTTGCAAAAAATGAAAAAAACAAAATGATTAAAGAAATCATCCTGCATCATAGAAAGTGAATCCCTTCTGTAAGCCAGTACTTAACATCGGCTACTGTTGACTATCAGAATTTCTTGCATATTCTTTGCTGAAATGAGTGGGTGGAGATATCTCATACACTCTTGTATTTTTGTCTGGCATCAAATATTTTTTTTTAATTTCTTTGATCAAAGTTCTACAGTTTTATGTTATTTTCATTTTAATTAACTGTCCCCAAAAGTGTTCAAATGGTTATGAAAAAATTGTAATTTCACTTATGTTAAACCTTGTGGGTGGTTTTTGTCTGTCCATTGCTCTTAATACTTCCCATAATGGTTTGATGTCTCCAGTATTCATTGGTAAGAAATTAATATAAATAAATCCTTCTTAAAGAGGAGAGAGTCATTTTGCATGAAAAGCAATTGGAATGTATAACAAAAATTTTAATTGGATTCCTGTCTGCAGCTTAAAGGTTATTTAATGTGAGTAGGGTTCTATTAATAACTAGCTTATAACATATGAATTTTGAAATAATTATTTACTGGATGTTGTTGAAGTTCCTAGTGTGGGGGTTTTATGAAGATCATTAAAAACTGGTGAAATCTGACCAGATCTCTTTTTGAAATGATAACACAGAGAACAGTAAGTTGCAAAAATATTTTCAATCAAAAGTTCATTATAAAAAAATACCATTCACGAGATAAAAATCATCTTCTCATATAATTAACATACAAATGGCATAATTTTTACATAGGGAAATGGGAATAGAGAGATAAAGATAAATTCATATACATATATATATATGTATATATATATATATGTGTGTGAGAGAAATCCTATTCAGAATATTTTCAATTGTGTTTGGATTCTCTGCCCTCCTCCAAAAACTTTGCTTTTATTTTGTTTCTATGTAGCTAAAACTGCCTTTCATTTTGATGTTTAAATAAATATTTATATACATTGGTCAGTCAAAAGGTAATGCTTTTTAAAAATATTAGATATTTTTTAAGCTATATACCATACAGTCCAGTAGAAAGATTTTATGAGGTTACCTTCTCTTTTTCTACCCTTAATTCTCATTTAAATGGGTTGTCTCTTTGAACATGCATAAAAAGCTAAAAGCTGTTACAGAATTTGTTTTTTGAAGGAGAAAGTTTTGCAAATATTCACAAAAGCTTAGTAAATATTTAGGGAATGGTTGCAATTGAAATAAACACAGTAAGGAGATAGGTTAGAGTTAATAGCAGTCTTACAAGAAAGTAACTGACTCTTGTAACAGATCTCACAGTGGCAGGACCACTGCTACTGTGAATGTGCATAAGGGCAAATAGCCTGATACTCTTATGACAGAAGAATCACTATTGAAAAACTCTTTGAAAGCATTCAGGTGAGCCATGGTCATATCTGCAGTTTAATATAGTCTTTTGGTAACTCAAATGTCTGTGCAAAGTGGATTTTCAGATTGCTAACAGGCTGCATGAAGGAGTAAGGGGTGGCTGCAGCCCAAGCTATATAACATGGACCCATGAAGGAGGCACTCAGAAGGTAGTAGTTAAATGGCAATTTGTACATGGCTAAAAAAAGCATTGTATGAGACATATCTATGCCCTCATTCAAAAGTGGAATGCCATGATAAGGACACTGTTGAGAATTAGATTTGGAATCTTGAAAATGTGTTCATTTTGATCTGCTTTGTATGTGTCTCCTATTAAATCTGTTGGAAAGAATAGTTATTACTTTTTGGCTGACCACTATACATATATATTCAGCTAATAATCCAGTCATTTTCCTTTCAATGTCATTCTTACCAAATATACACAAGTGTATTTGTATGTAAGAGAATATATACTGATTATTTTGTGGGATTAAAATACACCATTATAATCTAAATGAAAATCCTTTTAACTTGCTTTAAAACTACTTTTTCTTTATTTAGTTGACTAAAGAAGTGTAACCTATGGATAACACTTTGTTACACCTTTGACCTATAACTACAATTGCCAGAAATATTCAGTATTACAAATGTTATTTTAAAAACTTGCATGATCTCTCTAAAGTTGGACTTCAACAATTTACTTTTGCTTCTTACCAATTGGATCTTATTCCTTGACCCAGACACTCCCATTAATATCCTTTTTGAGTCTTCAAGCATTAATTTATGTATGTTATAATAAATGTATGCTTAAAAATTCATTTCAAATTTTTGTAAATGATAAAGAACCAGACAAGTTGTTATTTACTTTAATAATTAATCTGATGCTCAATACAAATAATCAATATCTTGTGAGGATCAGTCTGATATCTGTTTGATAATTATTTTGTTACTATACACCCTTCTTCTTCTAAGATGGACTAATGACCATTATCCAGTCTTGTAGTTAATGGTCATTACTCCATGATAGAGGGTCAAACTGGACCAATTGGATTATTAACAAATGGCCAAGATGTCACACTGATTATCCATGCTTATCTTGTCACTTGGCTTAACAGATTTCTTGTTAATACCAAATGATTACATAAAATATGTTCAGTCATCATTAACCTAAAAACAATAAAACTGGCCAAATGAGTGACCACTATCAAAAGCAAAACCTTTTGACTCAAAGAAGTCATCAGCAGAGCACCCAGTGACTCCTTTATGCAAAGTGTACTCATCTCAAGTCAACAAAGGAAAATAAAGGAGTTTTTTTTTCTTTTGGATTATTTTCATTGATAAATCTCTTTTGGATTGTAGTTTAAGATAAGAAGTTATTAGATAGACATGAACTGAACAGCATATGCATTTGTTTTTCTACTGTATTGATGAATTGGTCATCTGATCTACATTGTTGATCACTGCAGCCTGATTGCCTCTGCTTTGATTCAGGCAATAGAGTAAAAACCTGAATTATCTTACAAAGAAGTTCACCTCCACACCTCATCCGCTTCCTCCTCAACCCACTTGCTTACTTGTGATGAATGTTTTGGGTCTTTTTTGTAATAATATTGCTCTGTGTCTCTGTCCTCCTCCTCTTCTTTATCTTCTATTAGTTGGTGATCCCGATTCTCAGAGACAACTATCATCTGTGTGCACGATATCAATCAAAGGTAATCAGTCCAAAGAACGAGGACTGTCGAATTATGACCAGTGCTGCCATTAAACTTGTCCTCAACAAAGGAGCTAAAGAATCTGTTTCTGATGTTGGCACAAGTGAAGGAAGAAGAGTGCCACAAAAGAGGATAAAATGCTCTGATTATCTGCACTTGTGATACCAATCAACAAAGACAAGCGCTGCATCAGCTTGCAGATACATTTTACACACTTTTTGGTTGTCTTTCATCATAAACATCACCAACAAAATTAGAATCTCCTTGCATTAATAATATTTGTTTGCTGTATGGACAATCCATCAGTTAGCAGAAATCATTGAACAGCTTCCAAACAAGTGACCCATTACCTTGGGTCATACAAACACATTTTGCTGTTTTACTGTACTCCCTTCTATTATCATTTGTGTTATTTCTAGTCTTGACTAACAATTTGCTTTTATGAATATTTATGCTAGTTTGTTTACTTGTCACACACTGAAGATGACAAATTCACCAGTTCATGCCCAGGTAACAAACTGCTTAAGAGAAAAATTCACTTTAAACTACTGGCTTGTTTTGAACTTGTAAAATCTTTGCTAATCTTAGAGTATCAATATCTTCTCATTTCATAAAGTTGCCTATGTTTTGTATAATTCCTGACCAAGGGAATTTATTTAACAAGAAATCTAACAAAATCTGAATCCATTTAACAAATGCTGGTAAGTACAACATATGAAAATTAAATTGAAACAGGAACTCTCATAGAAAGTTGTGACTATTCTCCATGATCAGAGTTGCTTATAATTGTGACTTCAACTCATTTCTACCGTGTTTGATTAAATTTATAAAGAATCTTGTAATAGAATTTGTGTAAAATGATTTTGTTTTGACTAGACTATGATTTGGCTGCCTGCTCTATGAAATTTATAAATTTGGACTTAGAAATCTATTCTTTATTCATGATGAATATCCTGATGCTTAATTATTAAAAAATAAAAAAAAATTATATGGATGTGTGGGTGGTGTAATGATTAGTGACTTGGAATGATAAATCAGCATGCTGAGTTCAAATTCCATCTAAGTTCTTTACATTCACTTTTATGCAAATAATGTTGAGAATGGTATGAATTCATGTGTTCTACCAGTTAGGGATTAATTAGCAAAGTAGATTAGGCTCTCTTGCTGTGGATGGCAACCAGTCTAGAAAGCCAACTCTTAATTCAAAACGACATGTAGCACATACTATAAAGTCATCAACAAGTTCATGAAATTCATAATGACTATTATCTCAGCTGTGGTCAACATACAACTGTGGATATATTATTTTATATATATATATATATATATAGTTTGAAGGTATGCTATATTTATGGGTTAAAGTGCTCAGTATCAAGAATAGAGCGTATGTAAATATAAAAGTGGTCATCAAAGTCAACACCCAGAGGTGACAGTCTATTTCATGCTAAACACATGGCCTGATTGCATTTAGCATGAAATGTTTTCTTCAAAACAATTTTATTCCAAATGTAAACAAATTGATTAATGTTCTTGAAGTACCATGATTGGCTAAATTGAATATGCAAACATGTTTTCTTGTTAAAGAATAATTTTTGTGCCACTTGTGGAAGTGAATGGTCCAGATTAAGTTAGAAGTATCAACATGAAGGCAATTGATTTGTTGTTCAATGTGCCAAGTTACCTAGTAATTAACCTATGTACAAATGCTGGACTGACCAGTTGTCCAAGTAACAAGGCCAACAAAATAAGTATCATCAACCTGACACTTCAGCAGAGGCTTCATAACTATCTGTTGCTTGTTTGTTGTCATAGCCACTGACCCAAGCAAGCAATGAACAGAATTTTTTTGTTTTTAAGTAACTTCACTTCTATATTGATCACATATTTGATACTTGGTGGGTTAACTTAAATATTGAAAGAAACATTTTAGAAAAGCATATGCTTAGAATATTAGTTTGTACTGGAAGATCAATCAGTATGTTGGTGGTGTTAGATAAAACCTTGATGAATGTTAAATTCTTACAGATTTACATTAATAAACTTTATACAACATGTCAGTACAGATGCAAAAGATGCCCCGGATAGCATGCAGACATGTTTGTCAACACCATTTACACCTGGGGTTTTTCCTGTTAACAGTGGGGCAGTTTGGCATGTTTAGATACCAGCTTCTCAGCAACTGGTCAAGATCCAGGTCTTTGTAAGATGCCTCATGCCAATAAAAGCTGGGGTAAAACCAGCAGTTGGTAGTTGACAAAATATAGTGTCTTGTGAAGATGGTTCTGTGGGCATTTTTATTCCTCAAGATGCTGTCGTTTCCAAAGTAGTGTTATTATTTGTTACTTCTTGTCTTTTTCCCCTTTTGTCTCTATCTACCTATTATCCCTGTAGTTGTTGGGAGATCAATCATTAGGTGCCCCCCGCTCAATCTCAACAGACTTTTTGCTTACATTACAATATTTTATTGATAATTATTTTTTTAAAACTGCTGTTATAGCTAGTTTTAAATTAAATTTAAATCTACCAAAAATGACATTCTTATGCTTTTATTCATTTAGAGATAAACTTTATTTAATTTAATGGGCAGTCTGGATTATCTTTGTTTCTGATAACACTCTGGAGACTTATCAAAGATGAAGAATAATTCAATCAAAATTAATTAATACATGTTTTTCAGGAATATGCTTCTCCAGGCATTTGAAATCTCTCAAGAGTAACACAAATGATGAAAATGGAATTTCTCATAAGATTTTATATAATTATTAATCAGATTTATATGTTTTAGTTATAACCCAAACTTTTGAAGACTGTTTGTTCTATTCTGTATAGTACAAATGGTATCCATATCCAAAGTTGATTCTGTTCCAAATATATTTCATCTGTGTACACACACATAATTTCATAATTTTAATTCATCATAATTTTTGCATTCAGGTGACTCTTTCAGCCACCAAAACTTTAATCTATAACAATTCATGGTAAACCAAAATTCAAATTGTATACTTATAGCTTATAACTGTGAGCATAAAATCTTTTTTGTTAGTATTTTACTCACTATACTTGTAAAAAAAAATGGTATCTAATTGAAGAACAGGCTGATGGATAAATAAACATTTAAAATAGCAGTAAAATTTTCAGACCTAAAATCACATTTTCCATTGAGAACCAATGATTGATCCGCTGTCTTTCATATTAAAATGAGTCATTCAAAATTATTTTTTGCATCTCTGGCAATGAATGAATCAATTATTTTTGTTTAGTTTTCTTATTGACTCAAGTCAAAAGTAGAAAAGAAAGAAGACGGGCTGCAGGCCTTGCAAAACAATAGAGAGATATCAACAGTGAAATGAAAGCTTTACAAATGAATAAGAAGCGCGAGAGATGCTAATGGTTTTTGAAATTTCATTGCTGCTTTATCTAAAAAAGATGAGAATAAATTACAGGTGTTCATTGCACTGATTGTTTTGAAATGAAAATTAATTAAATTAAAATGTTTTTGTTGTTACTTTGTTTCATTGAGAACAACAAATAACAGTCTTGTAGTAGTGGTACAGTGGTGATCCTGTCTGTCAGAATAAAGACAAAAAGGACAAAAAAGAAAGAAAACCAAAATGCTAACATTTGAAGACCCAAAGATTGATCACCATTTTAATTATCATCAGTTATGTTCCTAACTCTTCTGAATATTTGATTGTCCATTGATTAAAGAATTGGGTTGTCTACCAAGAAGTTTACAGTTCATTCCAAGCATAATGCAGCCCCAAAAGGTGTGTGTGGAAACCTTTCACTACAAAGTTTCTCCATGTTATCAATGAATATATAATATACAGTTGTTGGGAAGGTCTCATTGTCTAATACTGGGTAGGGAAGCTTGTTAACATTTCAGAAAAGTAAAATTTTAAACTAGGTAGCAGAATATATTTTCATAAAGACTAATTTTATGAAATGTGTGCTACTTTCAAAGTATTAGAATTTACAAAATCTTTCTGCAGTATTAGATATGGAATGTGAAATCTAAGGTCTCTATTCACTAAACTTAACATTTATTTTTCATATATATATATATATATATATATATATATATATATATATATATATATCCTTTTACAGATATATATATATATCTGTAAAAGGACAATATAAATAAGGACAAAAGGAAAACTATTCTTAGCCAATGCATTTCATCCTCTGATGGACTTTATCAAGGCAAATGTAAGGATTTTTATTTTGCAACAAATACTTAGAAATAAAAATGAAAATGTTAGTTTTTCTATATTTTAAAATTTAACTTTAACTTTTAAATCAAACTAAAAAGTTTAAGTAAATTATGTTGGATGCTAAGTGACATAATTTGATGTCTAATAAACAAAAGCTAGTGCATTAAATTACATCACTTAGCATCCTTCTTAATTTACCTAGACTTTTCAGTTAGCCTGATTTATATTTATGAGCACCCTTAAATTAAAAATTTTTTAAAACTAACATTTTTACTTTGTATAAATACTTGTTGTAAAATAAAATCCTTACATTTACTTTGATAAAATCCAAATAAGTTTTTCTTTTGTCTTTATTCACACACTCTTGTGCAAATAAATTGAAACAAAATGACTGATTCTGTTATTTACTCTTTTTTTGTATTTTTCCAATGAAACATGACCCAGTGCACATATTAGTACTTCGTATGTCCATTCCATGAAGTTGTTTCTTGCAGATCGACCACAGATTCTTGATTGGATTTAAATCAGGAGAGTTTCTGAGCCAATCTATAACTTTGATTTGCTCACTGGTAAGGCTTGCCAGTGTGTTCATGCAACATTACAATTTTCATACATTTTCTTGGAGTAATGTCCATCGAAAATAATGAACATAAGACAACTAATCGGTAGTCGAGACAATAGTGTCCGAAGAGTGATAAAATCTGACTCAATTATGGATGACGCAATATTTTTCGAGGCCAAACAAATTTCATCATATACCCCAAAAATAGATTCATATTACTGCACAACACTGCAAATGACCTAACCTGAGGAAAAAATAAAAATCGCTTAAACCCTGTCACTCCAGTGGGTCAATGTCCATACAACCACTCGGAAGATGGCTCATGTGAGCCAAAGGCTTAGGACCAACTTAATAAAAAAAAAATATACAAATGTTGGACAATTTTTCTTTATTTTCATCAGAAATTAAAGCAAACATACAAACTTTAGAACAGCTCATGATCAGACATAATAGACATTCATTGTCTGTTATATTTAATAAGATATGTTTAAGTTATATATATATATATATATATATATAATATTAATATTTAAAACAATTTATTATTGAATTCTATAATTTAATGTATTTAACCTTAACTATAGAGAAATAGTTTCAAATATAGGATTATATAAAAAGCTTGTTATAAATATCTGTCCATGTGAATATATAAAAACTTTTAGTTTTTAAAATATTAAAACTTTTCTTATTTCTCAAGAATTTACACAACAAATCTACTAAAAATAATCTAATCTTAGTTCCCAACAATGAGCAGCTTTTAAAATAACAAGCCCCTGAAAGTACAATTTATCACACACAATCTAAACAATGAATGTTTTACACCTACATTTTATTCTACTTTGAAAGTATACTAATATTTCTTAGTTTTTTAAGAAACTTTACTCACTACTAAATATTTGCTTTATAATTAAAAATTGCTTGAATTAAAATTCAAATATATTTATTGGCTTGAATTTTTGCTTATTCATTTGTTAAAATTTTATCCAAAGTTTTCAATTTAATACTCCCAACTTTGAAATATATCTATGAAAAAAAAATTTTTTTTTTTAATTTGAAGCTATTAAAAATAATTAGAGATAAGGTTATAGATATTTCACGAGACAGCATTTGGTAGAGTGCATCCAACTTGATTTGTAAAAGCAACTAATCAGAGTCTTTGCTTAAGTATTTGCTTGGCTAGTATTACCATTGAAATATTGATGCTAATAAGCAATTTATAGGACCTCAGCAGATGTTCATTCCATATCAACTTAATATTCCCTAAAGTTAATTACCTGACAGTGCATTCTCTGTCATCCCCCTTCTTGAAAGCCTTACCAAATTTGCTTGCATACAGATTAAATTCTCAACTTCCTTATTAACATACTTATAAAATGGAAAATTGTTTACTTGATATCATTTGATCACAAAATGTGTTGAGGATATTTCTTCCAGTGACCAGATTTCTGAAATGATTTAATTAGGAAAAGAGATGTTCAATGAGAAATGCATCTTTTACCTGGCTTTCAACTTCCAAAATATAAAATCATAATTGGAATTTTGTAAAGGATTGCAATCAAGAGTTAAAGAAATCAGACTATTTTGCAACAATTTATTTCAATGTCTATTCATTTCTGTAAACATCAAATATGTAAAGAGATGTTCATGCTGTGGCCAACAGTGGAATCCAAACACACAGTAAAGATGCATATTCCTCAATTTAAATTGTTCCATATTTAAACAACTTACCATTTTTACTTTAAATCTGCATGACCTGTTATCGATATTTGTTGATGATAAAAGGTTGATTCTCTTGGTGTCAATCAGTTTTAAAAAGTTCTTCAGTTTGTAACTGTCATTCTAACTAAAAAAAAACATATGTATTCTTGTGAAAATTTTAATTTTGCTTATGTATTTAATTGAAAAACTGTTTTGTAAGAAAATCCTAGTTTTCTAATGAAAGAGTAAACAGTCATGGTGGGTACAGTGGAGACAGATATCACATGACCAGCATAAGAGTTAAGTCATAAAAACAACAATTTATTCACATATAAAACTTTGGTTATAGTCAGATATTTGTCTACTTTTTCTTTTTAAATTCTTATGTGCAGAATGGGTTTTGATAAGAAGGATATTATGATTGATATATAATGCCTAAACAAAATGTAAGATGTATGTGCATACACATGCGTATCTTATTGTTTTGGGAGTTAATTTTCTGACTTGATTTTCTGCAGCCTTAGAATAAAAGCCTGGAAATTACTAGAGTTTAACTTCTTAGTATTTTGTTCTTTTTTCATTACACGCACAACTTAAAACACTTTCAGTTTTCAACAAATTACAGTAAAGAGAAATTATATAACAAGCAAAGAAAATTCTTTTAATAAGATATTTCAGCCTTCATAAATTATGAATCCATTGTATCCAGGAGATGAGTTTCTTATTTGATTCAAACAAACAAAAGTGTGATTAATTTTTCAATTGAAAATAAAAAGTTTTTGAAATTACTTTTTTTTGTATAAAAAAAAAGTCTGTATCATGTTTATTTGTAACATTCTTGTTACTTTTGAGGAATTACTAAACCATCCTGTCTTGACTGAGCAAAAAGCAAACTGATGCAATCCTTACTATTCTATTATCATTTCTTATTGTACATAAAACCAAATCCAGGATTTCACCCTGTTGCTGAGTTATCTAAAATAAGAAAAACTTTTCAACTTCCATCTTTTAGTCATTTTGGGTTTGTTTTTTTTCATCTCTGTTGTATTCTAAGTATATCAGTTATTTTGTTTTATGACTCCACAATAGGATCTTAAGTAGCAATACTGATAATATAAGAACATAATTTTGCCATAAGACTAACAATTCATTCTACTTTTTTTGTCTGGGTTGTAAAAAGGATCAACAAATGCAATTGTTGACTAATCCTTAATCATCAGTCTACTTTTGTCTCCTGTTATCAAAACCACACACACACAGACACACACACACACAGTCAAATGACTTTATATTTACATATTATTCTTTCCTTGGATGACTCTTCAGTTTGAACCTGATGTTTCTAAAATGTAAGCAAGTTACAAGTTTAAAAAATAATAATAGAAGTGAAAAAGCTTACTTAATAACAATTGGAACTTGTTATTGGATCCAATGATTTCAATCAACTATTTATAACTTCTTTATAACCAGATTTCTTCAAATTGACTTTTAAGCTTTCATTTATGCTTTGATTTGACATCAACTGGTTGTTTGTAAAGACTGTCCATGTCACATTTTTATACACTATTTGACAAGTTTGATTACAATGGAACTTTGGTATTGAAGCACTTTTACTTTATGTCACTCACTAATGTCACAGAAATGGTCGTCTATCACTTTGAGAAGGGTGAGTCACAATTTCTTTCCTGCTGAGCAAAAAAAAAAAATGTTTGAGGAGGGACATTCCTACCAAGTGAGCTACAATATTTATTTTGTATCTGATGAACTCCAAAGTTATTGCACAATCATTTATAATTCTAGTTAAGACAATAGTTTTCATATCAACTGCTCTGATAGGGTTTACTAAAAGATTCAACCTCAATATGAAATGATACAGTGCACTGCATAAATAATAACAATATTAATAGCAGCAATGCTGACTGTAATGGGGCATCCTTATTATTGTAGAATAATAGTAAAGAGATTATTGCATTTTTCTCAAATAACAATGAAAGCTTTTGTAAATTAAGCAGAAAATAGAGGGAATGAGAAAAACTGCAGAAACATAAATGTTCAGTATTTGTCAGTCTGTTTCTAACAAGAAAACATAGTTCATACCTCCCTACCATCCCCACTACCATCAGTGGCAGAAGTTTTTATTTCACTACAACTTGCTTTGGAGGAATACCTGGTGGCATCTTATCGATTAAAATAACCTTTTTTTTATTTTTTTTTATTTATTTATTTATTTTTTTTTGTGGATATCATCATCATAATCATAACATATTATACATTGATATTGTTAAAAATGACACAAGTACTAATAAATGATAAAATCTATCAACATTATTATAATTTTTTGTAGTCAAATATTATTAGCTTTCAATTATTGGGTGATAAACGTTATTGTTATCATGAAAATTATAATAATTACCACTGTTATTATTGCTGTTCATATGATGAGAAATGTTCTTGGGTAATGAGCATTATTGTTATTTGTATTATCCTTCTTTGCCTGTATTAATGGTTTGATAGTTTCATTAAGGAAAACATAATTTTTCACATGTCATTTTTGTTTTCTTAATGTCTCATTAAAAGATTACTGGGAATTCAACTGTTTCTACAACAAATAAAATAATGAATGCCACTTGACTTAGTCTATTGATCCTGTTTCATTTCTCTTGTGTCTTTTTCCTTGAAACTTTTTGAATAAAGAAGTTCATTT
The DNA here is from genome assembly GCA_903632075.3 of Acanthosepion pharaonis. NCBI lineage: Eukaryota > Metazoa > Mollusca > Cephalopoda > Sepiida > Sepiidae > Acanthosepion > Acanthosepion pharaonis. The sequence goes on along the minus strand of CAHIKZ030005331.1, from coordinate 221,736 downwards.
CAGAACAGATGAAAGCAAATAATTCTTTTCCAAGCAAGATTGACTGAAAACAAAATGTGTTCTAAAGCCCTACATGGCTTTATTTTCTGGCCACCTTCCAATCATTTCAGTCCTACATACAGTTATGCACACACACACACACACACACGTCTCTATCTGCAGACATTCTTGTGTTGTCTTTTAACTCTTCACAAAGAAAATAAAACAAAGCATCTTGAGCCATTTAATCAATGTGTCCTGGATTATTGATAATCAGCAGCTTTTTTGCAATACATTCAATCATTTGATGCATTACTAAGGGTATTTTCAAGATCTCATTCAGCAAATAGAAAAATAAAAAATATATAAAGTTTATGTTAAAATCAACCTCTAATGACTGCTAGTAATTGCTTATGAAAACCACATGATATTTTTATATGGTTACCCATTTACTAACATCTATCTACAATAATGCTTAACTTAGGTAGAAATAAATACTGCTTTCCATAAGACTCCCACTGATAAAAATACTATTGAACATTTACAAGCAAATTTCTAGTGTTGTCCTTGTAATCAATCTCTTTTTGCTGAGTCTGTTTTCTTAATTTGTGTCTTGTGTTCTTGCTACTTAATGCCCTGTATTGCCTTTTCGGAGATGGGTAAGATAAGCTGAAAGTCTTCACATTGAGAAGTGGTTAAAATGACAAAGATGAGCAAAGCTAAGGTACTGATGAGTATCAGATAATGCAGATTCCATATTCATTCAACGAGAAGCTAAAAACATTGCTCCTATTTATTTTTTTTCTTTTAAATGTTTTCCAAAGTCTAGGGTTCAGTAGCTGTAGGATTTTCATGTATAGCTCCTGCATAATTACTTGTCAGAATGAGTTTAAATAAGATTTTCAAAACATCCCTGTTATATATTTCATTTGCATTTTTAAAGAGGCAAAACTGATTGCATCCAAAAACCTACAGGGCACTTGTAGTTCTCATTGATACACATTACAGCTATAGATTCTATCTAAATATATTCCTTTTAAGCTGATTCTGGAATTTGGCAGATTAAACTTAAATGGCATTATCTACTTATTAAACTTTCTGTTTTCATCTTTCTTTTTCAACAAAATTTATCAAGTGTCTCAAGTTGTCAGGTTTTGGATAGTCCACCTTTTAAAACAGAAATAAATTGGTTTCTTTAGGCACCTTTTAGTCTAATACTTACCATTGTGTTCTCCTCTTGGTTACACACACTCTACCTCACTGAAATTATCTTTTATACCTCAGATATCTTTGATTTATAAAAATCACTTTTCTTACATTCTTTTTCACTTGATATTTGAACCTTCAAATTGTCATAGGTGCCACATAGAAAGAAGTAATTGTAATCCATTCTATATATGGACATTTGTCATGTAACTTGAGAATATACTTACATGAATCTTGGTTCATAAGTTTATAAAGTCAATTAAAATTTTGTACAATATTTTTTTTTCAGTGTAGGTTGTTGTAAAAAAAAAAAAAAAAGCAGCTGAACATTTAAGCTTGTAGAGAAGCTTTATTCAATGAAATTTGATTCCTGCCCATATGTGAGGTTCGACTATTTCTTTTATAGTCAAATAGTTCAAGGGGGAGACAACTATGGTTACCTTTTCACCACAGTTGTATTTCTGCTGAGAAAAAAGCAGATATTTATTTCCTAAAAGAATGCAAATTTTAAATGAATACCACAAGTATTCTTGTTTTTATTGAATCCACTTGTTGAATGTTTTTTAATTTGAAAACGAATTCCTTTCAGGATAGTATTATGGACCCAACCTGTAATCTTTATGATGTGTGAATTGAATCAGAAAGTTTTAAGATTCTGCTTGTTTTCATAATATTTCTGTAAAGAAATGAGATAAACCTTTTAGTTATGTAATGAAGTTTTATCAAAACAATTCAGCCAGTGCCTATATATGAGGTTTCACCATCACTTTTTATAGTAGATTAGTTCAGCAGGGAGATAACTATGGTTGCCTTCACCACAATTTCTTTAACCTTCCTGAGAATATTGAAAAGTAAGTATAAATATTTTTTTCTATGAATCCGTTAACTTCACTCACACTTGCAGGGAAATTATGATAAGTAGTTACCTATTTATTTTTAATCTCTTTGTTTACAACCTAATCTTTCTTTTGTACTCACCTATCTCTCCTTTCCAAATCATGGCTTTAAGAAAGGAAATCAAATGTAGACTTGGTTTCATATAGTAAATGAAAAGTATAATCCTAAAAATCTTTCAAAACCGTTTGCCAATTCTCAGCCCAGTTTATATGAAAAACAATCAGAAATGAACATTAAAATAAGTTTTTATTTGACCAGCTAATTTTTCTTGTTATATTTATATTGTGGATGATAATATTGAATTTAATGTCTCTTCCTCAAGTGAAATATTAACAAAAAACAACAATTACTTTTTACTTGGTAAGAGATATCCAATATTTAAAAAATACCAAAGAAATCCTTTTTGGAAGCTAATTTATTAGAAATTTATATATTTGATACATACTGAATTAACTTAAATTGTCTCAGAAATAAAATTTGATACACAGGCGAATAAAAATGTTTTTTGAAAAGTGATATTTTGTAAATTATCAACAGCACTCCAAACATAGCAAATAATACAAACCAAAAACACTGAAACATCAGAAAAAATAAAAACAGAAAAGGGTCATGAAGAAACTGAAGCAGTGAAAGAGGAAAAGATCTTGAGACATTAAAACTAAGTAATTTTCTACTTCTTGAAACTTAAGATTCATGAGAATTTGTAGGCTAAGTTTGTCTCAACTCTTCTCTGTCTGTTATGATTGATGGAGATAGGGTAACAGTTTCTTGAAGCCATCCTTTAGTAGCCCTCTTGAACACATCTTGCTTAATCCTGTTCATTTCCTCTTTTGTTACTTTTTTCACATCTTGCTTCACATTCTTGTCCAGAGAAAAAGAATTAGAATTTATTTGTACTTATTCATAGAATTACCACCACACCAATCCCTACAAATTGTGCCATTTTGTGTCCTTATTATTTATGACTTTTTTCTTACTTCCTCTCTTTTTTTTTTTTCTTCCACCTGCAGTCCTTTTTTTTTTTTTTTTTCTTTCTTTGGTCAGTATGTATGTAATATCTTAGACAGCTGTCAGACTGTGACACACTCTGAGTGTAACTCTTCTTTCTTGGCTTCTCCTGCCTTGTAACATTGTTCAACCTACCTCTCCTGAAAGTCAAATATTTAGAGTCTCATCAACCTCATTTCTTAGACCTACACATTTATTATTCTACCTGTCTGTGAGCTACATTAAGCATTTCAGTTGACACTATATAATGCTGCCCATTTTCCAGTTTTTGATGGTCTTGCTGGCTCCAGTTCCCTTGCAGAAGCCATTAAACATCTTTTTCTTACATGTAAGATACAGCATTAGAAAACACAAGCATCTTGTACACTCGTCTCAGTCATTTTGAGACATTCCTGAAGGCTTTTCCCCCAAAACCATTTCATTGATTTATTATTTGATTCACTCAAATATAGTTTGTGGTAATAATATCATCAACCTTAAAATTTGTTAGAGGAAAAAAAAAAAGGCAATAAGACAAAATCAATTGATTTTAACAAGGGAAAGTTACCAGTATTTACATTATTTGCACTGTTATCCTCATCTTCATTGCCATATTCACAACCGTTGTATGTTCCACCCTTCATGAAGTGATTGGAATTTCAAACTGAACTCTCTATTTTGTCCACTGGGATTGATTGTTCTAGTTCCACGTGCTATGCCTCTTCCAAATGTTTCAGTTATTTCCCTTTAACTCAATTCTCTAAGTTTTTGGGTTCACCACTGCTGTAGCCTCAAGGACACATGACCCAGTGGATAAAGGCGTTGGTTAGATTCAGTGACTAGACCCAGAGTTGTGAGTACAACACCAGGCTACAGCAGTGGTGAACCAAAAAACATGGAAAGCCTAGTTAAGATGTAATAACTGAAACATCTGGAAGAGATATGGAATGTGGAACTAGAACAATCTAACCTGGTGAATGGAAGGGTTTGATTCAAAATTCCAATCACCTGAAGAAGGCCAAAACGTTGTGAATATGGCAATAAATATGAGGATAACAGCCCGAATAATGTAAATAATCATAATACTTCATCTCAGAGATATAGACAGTGTTAAGATGCAGTGCAAATGCATTTTTCTATGCTTAATCTTCACATTCATAAGAAACATTTTTGTTCTGTAAGTGTAATTGTATTTTAGAATTTCCTGCACTCAAATATAATTTTTGTTTTGTTTTACATTTATGAAATATTAAAATAAAAAATAGATTATACTCAAATAGCTATTGACAAAAGTGATTTTGGGGTCTAAGTCAACTTTGGTGTTCAGCTATAGTCAGGGAATACTCAGTAAAAAAACAAACTCTAATCAGTTTGGAAGTACTATTGAAAATACACTCAAATAAGGGCAACATTCATCCTCTGTTCTTTTGAACATTCTCTAGAAATGTTTATTTTGCTCCCTTTGTTTAAGCAATAGACTACATTTTGTACCAATAAGGTGATTTTTTTTTTTAAATAGATTTTCTAGATATATATGATTTTTCTTTCTATTTAACATGACTTGTAAAATACTTCAGAATATTTTTTTAAATTATTACATGTGTTGAGAATGCTATAGAATTGCAAACTGTTGGCTTCTTGTTTAAGTTCCACAATTGAAAAAGTGAAACAATTTTGGTCTATCTCGTTAAACTCCATATTATCATCTAACTATTCAAAATAACATTCTTAGTATAGTTGATAAAATGGAATTTGTATTTAATAAGTAAAGAAGTTGATCTGTCTGTAGGTTTTAATTTAATGTGTCTAACTTAGACACATTAGATTAAAACTTAGAACTTAACTAAAAGAATTTATATATTCTAAAAATGTCTTACACTTTTTTATATAAGTTGATAAAGTTCATGAAACAATCATAACCTGTTTGATTGACTTTTCTTCAGCTGTTCTTTTTGTGCTATCATCAACTTGTGTTGAATCTTTTTTACAAGCAACATTTTTATCAGACTTTATTTCTATATTCATCTATTTTTTTTATTTTTATTATAAATTTACTTCCTCTTTATTTTGCTTTCAAAATCACAAAGATTTTTTCTGTTCTTTGCAAACAAATTTTGGGCTACAACTTTCTTATAGCCCAAAAGACAACAAAACCATTCTTAAATCAAGTTTGTCAAAGCTAACAAATCCAATTTAGAAAATATGCTCTCAACAACATTTTCCCCCCAAGGCCTTTGAAGGAAGAAGCTTTTACCAATTAAACAATAAAAAAAGCTAATTTTCAGCACATTTTGAACTAAAAAGATAAACCACTAGAAGTGAATAAGTGAGATGTTTATGAAATTAGCCATTTAATTAATCTCACATTCCACCCAAAACAGATGTTAATTTTCAGGATATATTGATTCATGTGCTGATTGGTTCTTTCTTTATGGCCTTTGTCATAAAAGCCTTCCTGGATGTATACTTGTAAAAGATGATTATGATAACTAACTTCAAAGTTAAAAAAGATTTTAACATTGGAAACAGATAAAGTACATTTATTTTATTTAAAAAGAAAAACTACTAGTATTCTAAATACTCCTTAAAATTAATTTTTTTTTCTTAACATAGTCATAATCAAACATTATTCCTAACATGGACAATTTTAAAGATGCTTATATTTTCAATTTTCTCTATAAAGGAGAGAAAAATTTCTTTTCTTAATCAGTTAAAGAAATTCATTGAATTGTTAAAGGATTTTATGCCACAATTATAAAATGTTTCAATTTCTCTCTTTTTTCATATATATGATGTATTTATCTCACAATTGAAGGACAGTAAATGCAAAAATAGAATGCTGTTTTCTAACTGTTCTTGTTAGAATCCTTGAAAATTGTCTTGTAATCATCAGAAAAACCAATCTGGTGCAGTTACATTGCCGATTATATACATATTACCAGCTGAATAACTTGGTTTCAGGCTTGCGTGAAGAAATGTTAAATGCTTGAAAGCAATCAACTGAATTTGTTTCTTTATACAAGAAGAAAGGGACCAGAATGACATCTGAGTGCAGTTAGGAAATGGAAGGCATCCTGTGATTTATGGATGAAAGCAAATCAGACATAATGCCGCTATTTAGTAATCAAAGTGTTAATTTCACTCAATGCTTTTCATATGTATACTTTAGAATGGAAAAACTAAATTGTGTGTGTGTGTGTGTGTGTGTGTGTGTGTGTGCTATATATGCATAGAAAATGGCAAACAGGCCAATAATGGAACTGATGAAGTTGGTATCTATCTTTTTCCACAAAAAAAAAAAAAAAATATCCTCTACTTGTTTTTATTTGTTTGCCTTATTTTTTTTTTCTCTGCTATTGGTCTGTTTATGTAGGTCATTCAAAGACTGGATGTAAATAATGGTGTACAAGTATTTTCCTAGCTTTCAATATATATATATATATATATATATATATATATATATATATATATATATATAATGTGCCTCACTACCTCCACAGCATTGACTTACTGGATGAAAAAAAAATACTCATTTACATATGTGTAGATTTTTTCCATGAGTACAATTCTTTTGACTAAATATATGCCTGACTGCTACAGTACTTGGGCAAATGCTACTAATGACTACATATCCAAACCTTCCTTGGCTTACCTGTGAAGCAGGCTGGGGATTTAGCTCTTGATAATATTATTGTTGACAATTTTAATGTTATCATTATACTTTTTATGAATGCAAAGGATAATGCTTATAATTCAATGACCACCTACAAGTGCCAATCTGTCCTGAAATTATTCATGTTCTTATTACTCTTGTATCTTTGTTGCAATGATTGTGATTACTCTATATTTGTGTCCTAACAAAGCCTAGAAAATAATATTCTGGGTCGTGCATTTTCTAAATGTATGAAGAAAGAATGAAGCAAGAGGGAAGTACTGCTTTGTGTCACAATGACACCTTGGTTCACTTGAAACATCCATGTCAGCTTTGATGGATGGATGGATACAGGCGGCCAGTCCTTTCACTCACTGTTTTCTAACAGCTGGAAAAGCTGGTGCTTTTTGAAGATTCCGCACTTATATATTCCTTCAAATTACCTTCCTCAGTCAAACCTTCTTTCTTCTCAAGACAGGATGGAGAGTTGCTCAAGTTGTGAACATCTTTCTGTATTAGAGGATTTCACTTGTTTTCTCGCTCTCTGCATCTATGTAGTATGTGATTGGGAGAGGAGGGGCTGGTGTCTGGTAAGGGTTAGGGAAGTACGTATAAGAGAAAGAAATAATAAAGATAGAAATAATGTCAGTTTTGTCATGCCAGCAGTGTTCTGTTGTTTTTGTTGTTGGTTTTCGTGTTCTTCCTGAAAGCATGACAAGGAGGTGGAGAAGGGGGCTGTGAAATCCTTTTCAGAAACCCCGACAGGTGAGCCTTCACTCCCAACCATTACCATGGCCTTTACCTTCTAAACAATAGCAAAACCGTGGCACCAACACTAGAAAGAGCAGACAATCCACTAAAATGTTTTATTGCAAGGAGTGGCTATGTAGTGTCTGGAAGATATGGACTCACAACTTGAATGAACTTTGCTGCTGCTGTTAATTTCAAATGCATTCACTTCTTGCAAAAGTCTAGTGACCAATTGCTGTTGTCTCTTGGACAACTTATCACTGTTTGCACTTTTCTTCTTCTTTGCAAACTAGTTTTATGGGAAGTTTTTTAAATTTGAATAATTGATATATATGCATGCACACACACACACACACACATATATATATATATATATATATATATATATAATTTGTGGGTGTGTATATAAAAATCCAGCAGTCTCTCTAAGTATTGTTATAAATATGCACAGATGTTTGTTTACTTTGACTTGTAAGTATCTCCCTTATACTCATTCTGCTTCACAGCAAGGTGTGCCTAGTTGTCTTGAGTAAGTCTACTTAATTTAAGTACTTTTTTCTCAGTTGTCTTTCAACAGAACTAGGGTGGGGGAGACATTTTGGCAAATGAACTACTTCTCTGTCATGCATTTACTGTGTCTGACTCCAAACCCCATCTTATCATCACCTTGTCTTATATAAGCTAAATGGTTTCTTTATTTACAACTTAGTCACAAGTTTCAATTATATTGCAATTTTACATCTATTTATTTTTTTCAATCAATTTATGACCTTCTCTTGAGCTGTCACTTCTGTTATTCACCTAAATTATGCAAAAGGTAATGGAAAAGATATAATCAGTAAGAAAAGTTAAGTATGTTTATAATAAATATTTATGTTATCATTATCATTAGGATACTAACCAACATTTTGGAAAGTCTTTCTTGGATTGCACAGTTCTTATGAAGGTGTTTTGACTGCTTTCATATTATAAAACTTTTCAAAAATGCTTGGTAATTTTCTCAATGTTTATAATTATTATTGTGTACACAGTCAATAGATTGACTACTTCCAGGAAAAGCTATTTGTTTTTATTTTCATTTTGTTACTTTATTATGCAGCATAAGGTATTTTGAGATTGAAGCTCACACTTTTTGGTCTATATTCCTTAGCTACACTTACTAAGTATCTTAATCTTTGTAGAAAGCCAGTATAAAAAAAATATATCAAAATTTGCATAGAATAGAAACTAAGAACATATTAATTAAAATTTCTCACATCTTTATTTTTCCATTTAATGAGTTCAATAAGTTGTGCTTGACCAATGGATTATCAAAAAACTAAAAACAAAGATAGAACAGGTGTTTGTTAAATGACAAGCTTCAAAACAAAGTAAACTATGAATTTAATTTTTGAACTCACAAATATATAAATAAAATTGATTGACACAAATGTTTTCATGTTTTCTATATTGCCGCTAAGAATATTTCAGATAAAATTACCATAATTTAAAAAATTAAAACTGCTGCTCTAAGATTTATTCAAAACTTTAAAAATAGGCAAGAAAAGTTTTCAGATTTCCCAGATGTTACTTTATCCTGTTTATTGAGAGTGATATGTTTGTTTTGATGTTTGTTTGTTTCTTTTTTTCTTTAGTTGCAGTTTTGTCCTTGCAGTGAAATATTTCATTATCAAAGTGAAGTAATACTGTCATAACATCCATTTGCCAATTCTAAATACCATAAGAAGGAATTCTTTGGCATTTAATCTATTAGAAAGTTAAAATAATACTTTGGCCTATCATGATTGTGCAACAGGAACATGTGTAAAATAACAGCCAGCATTTTTGGGGGAAAAAAGCAGCTAGTCTTGTATTCAATAACCTAGTCAGTGGAATACGTAGCATTTTTTTTCTTAATCCGTTCATCTGAGATTGATTCAAATAATTGTCACACTTTAAAAGTGTTTTAAAAAACATTCTTGAAGTTACCTTGTTCAATCTTGTTTTTGTTTTGTTTTGTTTTGTTTTTTGTTCACATATTGTTCAGTCTTGATAATTATTGATTGGTTGCAAGGAACTTTGGCTTCAAGTTCAAATTTTCTCTAATAGAATAAGTAATTTCATATTCTCTTTTTTTTTTTATGAAAGTTTTTTAAAGTTTACTTTTTCTCATTGTTTTGGATCATTTAAGGACTCTATTTAAATGCAGTCTGTTTTAGACAAATGTGGATAGTTCCATTACAAGAAAAGTTTTAGACTCCTTTCAGTAAATTATTTTGTCAGCGATGAAAACTTTCGGCTGGCATTTTATCATTTATCCTCTTTATATAATTCTTTGTTTTATATTTGTTTTCCATGTCTCTCTCTCTCTCTCTCTCTCTCTTTTTAAGCACTTGGGCCCTACCATTCTATGTACTGACCTCTGACCAACATTAATGTTAGTGACCAAAAAAGCTTTGTCATTTTCTCTTTCCCTCTGAAACTGATAAATCTCCATCAATGATAAACAAATTACCAAACAACCACCCTCACCACAATTTTTATTCTCCTTGCTTCCCCCCCATCACTGCCAACCATTATCTTTCTTCATTTGTTGGTTTCACAAATGCCAACCAAAATTAGATCCGCTTTCTGTAGAGTGTCAAAATGTTCATCTGTCAATGGACAGCTTTCGAAATTTTTACTTCCCTGCTCATTTGGACAATGGTTCTGCAGTGAGTGGTCAGAATAATTGACCAGTGTTGTGCAGTAGCCGCCAGATAAAGCACTGCCCTGTCATTTGAGTAGATTAAAATGAGAAGCAATATGTAAACATGATTAACGGACAAATGGGATGGGTGGTTGCCTGCGATAATTGATCAGCCTGCATATATCATCGTCAGGCAGACACAAAAAGAAATGTTTGTCTTTTTTGGTTTCTTTCCTTTTTTATCAGCAGCAGGAGAGGGGGGGGACATTTTACATTTTTGCTTTCTATTGTTTAATATCATTGTTTTAGTGTTATTTTGTTTTTGTTTTTTTATTTACATTTATTTTTTTCTTGTTTGTTTGTTTGTTGCCCACGCCTTCTTTTTAGATTAAAAGTTAGTAGATGTCACAGTCATTATGCTGGCAGGTGTGTAAGAAAGTCTGGTTGTGTTGTTGTTGTAGTTGTTTGAGTTGTTGTTTCGATTAATTTCCAAATTAATGTCCATCATTGTGCAATGCAGGTCACACCTTGCGGTCGGTCAATGTCTCAGTTCAAGTGAGTTATTGGATTGAATTGATGGCTATCTGCAGCAATAGGATATTTTTGAAAGATGTTCATCTAATTCAAGTACATCTCTCTCTATCATCCCATCTCTATTCATTCTCATTCACTTAGGTGAAGACTTTCTGAAAAGAAAATAATTGTCAATGTCACTTTTCCCTTGTACCTTTTGGTTTTGTTTGTTACATATAGATAATCACTTTGCAAATTGTGGAAGCTTTTTTTTTTTTTCTGCTATTCATGATCTTTTGTTTGAAATGTACAGCATCCAAAAGTTTCTTGTCTCCTGCAAGTTTTTTCTCCTCTCTTATTATTATTATTATTTGTGACAAAACTTTTTTTTTTTTATCAATGTTGAAATTCTACCAACATGGCATGGTAAATTTCGATAATCATTAGATATTATTTTCTTCTTTTATATGCCATGTATCTTTTGGACCTGTGAAGTCATGGCTCACCACAACTTCCTATCTTTTGTAGCACTAATCAGTGTTTCTCTTCTTACTATCCTTCCCCATTGATGTTTTGCCAACATTTAAAGAAGCTCATTGGTTAGGTTACTCACTGTTTCCCTCTGTCCCTCTTGCTTTCAGTATGTCATATGTATGTCAAATTCTCCAACCCACTTTCCTCTATATATAACCCAGAAATGGCAACTCTCTTTCTGATTCTATTAGTGTCCTTTTCCAAAATATATTGACATCAAATATCAACTGTTCAAAATAAACAGCAAATGAAGTTGATATACTTTTTCAAAAAGGATCAGTTTTACTTAATTTGTGGAACTTTTATAACCAAACCCAACATGAAAATATTTCATTAAATTATTCAAAATGATTTTGGGTCTATAAGATTTGTTATACTTGTTTTCTTGGAACATTTCAAGCCAGGTGTTTAAACAAAGGTCATGAAAATGTATGTTTCTTTTGCATCATAAGAAGTATTTTGTATATCTTTATTAACCAACAACAAGCTAACAACAAATCTCTTTCAGACAGATCATTAGAAATGTGTACAAATAGTTCATAAGTTCTATATCTACAATCTCATCAAATATATTTATTTTTAAGTATAAATTTTGATTATTTCAGGATGAAACCTACTAACTATACATTAATATATTTAGTTTATAATAGCTGCCTTATTTGTCTCTTGTCTTTTCTAATTATTTAATTTAATCTCTTATTTCCTTTCTGTTGTGATGTGGTATCTGGCAAGGCATAACACTTAACTCTATAGAATCAGTTGTGATAGTAGTTTTCAGTTCTCACCTAGACAAGTCACTGCAATAATATCATCTTTTCTTCCTCAGGACTACTTATGAATGGATCAGTCCTTTCATAATAGTAAAGAGGGTAACTGGCTCTTATCACAACACTTTCTCAGACATTATTAATCACATCTTTTTACCTCCTACCATTACAAAACCTGATCCTCCACCCCTAATTCCAAAACTTCTGTCATTTGAACGTCACATATACCTTCATATATCTCTTTAATTCTTATCTTTGATTGTCTGCATGTGTATTCATAACAGAAGTTCACCTTAAAAATTTAACCTTTTTTTTTTTTTTTTTTTTTCACCTCTAGAACAGTTATCTAATTCTGTCAGTATACATACCTACGGAAAAATCTTTTGTATCAAATTCTATATCTTAGATATTAATGTTAATTGGTACTATTTGAAAAAGTGAATTTTCTTCATACCAAATAGGTAAGACATTTTCTCTTTGTAATTTTTATTTACTATTTCTTAGCTTTTACTTATTGAATACTTTGAAGGATTGTGATTCCCATAAGAAGATAGCCAAAACTTCAGAATAAATTGCCATTTCTTTTCTTTTTTTCCTCAATACAATGAAATTTTTTTAAGAACCAAATCATTTATGGATGTCAACATTTCATAAAATTCTATTCAGATCAAGTGCTCTAAAGACAAAAAACTCGATACCAATTAATTTTGGCAGTATATGTTTATGTTCCAAATATCATTTGCAATATCCTGATAAATTCAGATAAGTGTTCAATTACCTCTCCAGCTTTTTAATCCCTAGTGAAAATTGTAACAGAAAATTCAAAAAGGTAATCATTTGTGTCTTTTATTATTAGTGATACAAAAACTATTCCAGTCTCTTCTCTCTAACCAGCCACCAGTTGATTCGTGTTAACCTAAAAAGATGTATTCATCCTTGTGTTCGAATGAAGAGCTATGAATGATTTTACTCTTATCTTTTATATAAAACCTTATCTGTATGCCTATGATCTTAAATATCAAAACGCTTTTCATGAAACTTTTTGCAGACTTTTATTAAAGATAAGAAGATAATAGATGTGAGAAAAGTTAACTTATATTAATGATCACCAACATTAACACTACATAACCTTCTTAATTCTTTGAAATTCTGAATCTTATAACAATTATTTGATTACTTTGTCTAGTCTCCTTTGGAAAAAAATAACTGTAGTTAGCTGTAATTATGTTTTTTAGCAAAGACAATCTTAATGTGTATCTTTTGACTTCTTTACAGATGATCTCAACAATAGTCATGTGTGAAAATGATTTTCTATAATATTCCCAGCCCAGTCAAGATTCTATCTTTCTCTTGTCCACCATCAACTACTTGATTTCAGCTGCTTCTGCTTTCTGACCAAACAGCTTGATTCTTACTCATTACCATTTCCTTCTATCATAGTCCAATATCTTTCTACTCAACATTTCATAAGTGTTGTTGTTTTCTTGGTTTTTTTATACTTTTACCATTATTTCAACAGCTTGCCTATAAAAGACTACAGTATTTGATTAAGCAAAAACAAATCTCTTGCAACAAATATTAGCATTTCCTTAATAAATAAAAAGTGAAACACTAGTGACGTGGGTCTTGGTTATCATGAGAAGTTGTCAGCTGAACATTTACTAATTTAACTGTTATGCAGAGCAATTTTATTCAAAGTTGTGTTTTCTGAGTCTGCTGAGTTTGAACCTGTTAATAGAATTTACAATGTCAACATTCTGAAACATTCAAGCAGTTCATTCATAAAAGATATTAAGGAAAAATGTGTTACAGTCATTCTGGTCTGCTATACATTTTAAAGAAATATAAACAATGCCTTTCAATATAAAAAGTGTTGAATTAATTGACAAGGTATTGGTTTTAATAAAACTACCATGAGTGACTACTGGAACTTGCATACATACTGACATCCCCCCTCCTCCCACAAAAAAAATAATACGTAAATCCTCAGTTATCTGAGAATTCAATGAATGAATTCAAATGATGACCGTTTACTACAAAATGTCATTGTTTGTGATTGAGAAATAATTTGAAAGAAACATTTTCTTTAGATGTATATTTTTTTTTTATCTGAAGTGTATCTAATGAGAAATAAATCAAATCTATATTAATAGGGAAAAGTTTAATTTTTACAATTTGATGTGAGATTAATATTTAATTTTTATAAATCAAACTTATATAAACTTAGATAAAATGATCTTTCTTTCCTCCAATAATTAAACTCTATGAATTAACTCTGACTTCTTTATATTCTTATTTTTCTCAAGCCAAGATAAAAAAAAATGTTTGCATCAATTTCATATAACATTCGAGACTGTTAGTGGTAAGAGAACTTTAAAAAACTGTTTTTATTTTACAGGAGAGGAAGTTTTTGGTTGATATTCCCTGAAAATTTGGTATTTACATTGTGAAATTAATATACAAGTGTTTTTAATATTGACAGAAAAGTAAGAATGAAGCATTTATTTAATAAATTAAATTCTCAGATGACTATAAAATATCTTTCTGTTCTTTATAAGATTGAGAAAATGTTTGGGCTTTTCTGAACTTCTTTTCCAGAGAAACTTAGTCAAACAGAATACAACATTGTTTTTGTGCACCTATTTGAATCCAGTAAAATCCTAGTAATGATAGCTACAGAAACCAGTTAATTTACTTTTGACACTTTATCAAATAATTGATTAACTGCTGATTGAACATTGATCTCTGTGTTGCCAGTCATCATCTACCCAACACTGGCCCAATTTTGTCCTTCACAGATGATATACAGCATCTGCATTTTTCACACAGTCTTAAAGGAAGAGGAGAAGGAGGTGGCAGCAGCAGTAGAAATAACAACAACATGAAATCCTGAAAAGAATTCCCTACATATGGTCCACTGAACAAAGCACTAAAAAAAAAAAAAACCTTATCCCTCCCCAAGTGATTCGTGCACTTCTGTCAGATTATATAAAAAAAAAATATCACCTCTTTCTATAACTTTACCCAGCAGCTGATAAAAACTACATTAGTTATGTCTATCTGTTAAGTCATCTAACTATATGCATGTTGGAAAATGTTGATAAATTATTATTAAAAAAAAACCATCATGGTTTTGTGAACAAAGATTTTGGAAGGTTTTCCATGTTTGTTGCAGGCTTTCAGATGATTAGCCTTCTGAAGGAGAGATATACTTTCCTACAAAACATTAGAAAAAGGGATCTTCTAGCAGCCAAAAGAGGCATCAGTCTTATGAAGCTGCCTCCTCTTTTATTCCTATGGTTTGCTTTAGTAAATGGAGTTTACCTGATATTTGTTCCTCCATGCTGCTCTGTCAACTGCCTTTTTCCCACTGATAGTGGTTGAAAACACAGATGATCATTTCAAGGAGTCTTGATATCTCTTTAGTGGATCCCAGATGATAGTTCTACATTTTTGCCACATGGCCTGCTCACCACATTTGAGCTTTTGGAGTATAGTTTCAACACTTGTGGCCCAAATTAACTAAACAATTTTAGTTTTTGTGATGAACTCACTTCAATGCATCTTAAAAATGATGCAGAGATAAGACTAATGAAAGTGCTTGAGGAGGTTAAGTGACACTGGTATAAAAGCCAGAATGAAGCACCATAGAGAAAGAGAAATGATAGCTTTGTAAATTGTTTTTTTTTTTTTTTTTTTTTTTTGTTTGTTTGTTTTTTTTAAGTCTTTTATGAGATTTCTGTTGCACCAGATATTTATGTAGTTTACCTAAGATTTGGTTTGCTTCAGCCAAGCTCTTTCCTATCTGTCCAGTCTAGTGTCAGAGGGTATGATGCAGTTTTTTTTGTTGTTTTTTTGGCGTTTCTGCCAACCAAGATGAAAAGCATGTGATACTTTTGATTTGGAATAATTTGACACAGGGTGACTGTCTTTTTAAGATCAATTTCTATGCCAAAGAATTTTGTGGCCTTTGCAAAATAGCACATTATCTGTAAAAAGGAAATCTCTGACCATCTTCACTGTGACTTTAGTGTGGATGTAGAGTTGTTTTAGTTTGACAGAAGCTGCTGTTTTTATGCATTCAGATATGCCTGTTGTTGCTACTATTCATCTCCTCTGAAGTCTTTTTTAATGTCATGTTAAAGAATATTGGAAACATTGGTGAGTCACCTTAGAATCATACTTGATTCTTTGTCTTCTATATGCTGTGTCCTTGTAGGACATGGGTGATCATATCTCTCCACAATTTCTTCTCCTTTGTATCTCTTAGTAAAGTTTGTCTTTTTGCTATCTCCCTTAATACCTGTTCTGCCAACCATTTACACAAGCTAGTTTCTTTCTTCTGTCTTTCTTACATTCACTATGTCCTGTGAGTATCAAATTTTCTACGCCTTCTTTCCTCATTATGGGCCCTAGAAATTTCAACCATATCTTTCATGTGTTAAATATAAGTGTTCTTTTTGTTTCTATTTTCTCTAAATCTTTATCATTGCTCACATGCTCAGGCCATGGTATTCTCAGTATCCTTCTGTAGAACCACATTTCTGTTGCCTCAAGTATCTTCATCAGAAAAATCATGACCATATTTGAATTGTCCAATCTGCACATGGAGTTTGATAATCATAGTGAAAGACTTTTATGGGTGACCCAAATTTTCAAAGATTAATCAGTCTTGAGCTATATACTGTATCAGGTCTAAAGTCTCTTAACTCTGGCTTGATGCAAGGAACATGTTGATTGGGTCCTGGTTTTGTCCTACAACCACATTTGTGGTGATGTTTGGCAACTTTATTTATCAATCTTTCATAGTATTCTTGTGAAGGTTTTGCCTACAATCAGAAGTAGTGTAATACCTCATTAATTTGAGAAGACTTTCAGCCTCTTTGTTTATATATATATATATATATATATATATATATATATATATATATATATAATTATGGTGTCTGCATCTTTGAATCCTGGATTACTTGGCACTGATCCCACCATTTGACAAGTTTTTAGTGCCTTTTTTGCAAAGCAAATCATGCTTCTAGATCCATAAGACAGCAAACTGCTTCAACTATTTCTACACCTCAATTCTGAGAATATAGCGCTAATAGAAAATCTATGACTTAGGGATCTTGCTGTCATTGTCTAACATCACTTGGTAATGGCAAATATACAGTTTATAATATGGAGTTAGTCACATGCAAGCTGCACTCCACTCAACCTGAAATCTTTTTATAAAATGATTCTGTATTCACCCTCCTTCTACAAAGCACTGCACTAACAACAGAATGAAGCTACTATGAGGAAGATTTTTCTTTAGAAGGATTTCTTGGTCAGACCAAGAACTTTTTTGTATTTCATTGTATATTGATTAAATTCTTTATGGTAAAAAACACTATCACCTCTTATCTCACCACTATGCTCACTGCTCTTATAACTTCATCCTCAACATGTTGTCTTCCACTAAACTGCAAGCAATACTACATTATTCAGTATGTATACTTCAACTTTCCAAGTAAACCCACTGGTAAAGTATAAATCCTACTCTCACATGTGCTGTCATCTAACTAATGTCCCAGTGGTAGCCATTGCCTGAAGCAACTTCAATGTCAGAGTAGACCAGGACTATTGAATGTTGGAAGATGTTCTTGTGAAATATGGAGCAAGAAATTTAAATGATGTTGGTGTGCAGCACCTCTTGCAATTCTGTATAGAATGAAACTTGCCATCATAGAAACTTCTGAATATTCTCAAAGATTCTCTGGAAGGAAAAACTGGGTGTGGTTCAATGAAAAATGATCCAAATATCAAATCTACTGCCAAAGGCAAGCCACACACCAGATACATTTCAACATCATGCCCACAAAAGAAAATTGTTTTCTGCCAAGCCTGTCATGCCATTCAGTGTAACCACCACTCTATACAAAACAGATGACATACAAACCTTGCTGAGAGAGTTCAACTTTTTGCCAATGTCAGTGACCTCAAGGTTTTTACTAAACCCTAAAGGTAGCATATGTTCCCACCTACCAGCCCCTAAATGTACTGTATAGCACACAGATGGTTCAGTATGCCATACTGATAGATTCCATTTTGAATTGCTGATCCAAGTACTTCCATACACTCTTCAAAGCACATAGCACAAGAGCCTGCAATTAATCATATCCAGGAACAACCAACCAAACTGAAACCAGACAAATTGTTAACACCACAAGAAATCACAAAAGCAACCAAGCAGTAAAATGTAGTAAAGCTGTAGGTGTCTTAAAAAACGCAACTATGATTTTTAAAAACAGAATTACATGAAAAAGCTTATTTAATTTCATATTGAGTAGGACATTCAAATTAAATTTTTTCATTAGACCAATACTTAATTTTTATCATTTAACAAAAAGAATTTTATGCAAATTTGATGGAATAGGAATAAGATGTAAGCAAATGATGGATTCATGTTTTTGTTTTTTTTGTTTTTCATTGTCAAAATGCAAACAAATATTTAAAATGCCATTTTTGCTAAAATATACTGGTAACATTTGTTGAAATTTTATATAGATATTATGAGCCTATATTTGTCTTGGGGCAGGTGTGGGGTGGCAAAAATTATAAAAAGAAACTTAGTAGATGGAGAGAATGTACAGAAAACTTTTGAAAAGGATATTAAGACATTTTCTTTTCTCTTTTTATCTCTTGTAAAGTTTTGTTCAACTTTTAAAGAAAAGTGTAAAGAATGCAGAAAATTAACAAAATCAAGCTAGGAAACTTTTAGAAAAGAACAACATTAAAAAGTAAATTGAAAGTATTTGAAATAAATGTTGAAATTAACACACTGAAAGAAAAACACCTAAAATGTACTCCTATTGGAGCATGCAAAGTTAAACATGTTGAAACAAACTGGAAGCAGTCATTGAATCTGTCAATGTTAAAAGCGTGCAACTCTAAATCCTTTTCAGTATCCATCTGGCAGTAAGACAACCCTTTCGACTTTGTGCTTTCTCAGACTTAATATGCTCACTACAAGTGCTTAAGTGTGTACCCAAAGCAGGCAGACCTGGATTTTGGCAGGCTTCAAACACCCACTTCCCTTCTACTCCTTGTTCTTCTTTTGATCTGTCTATGAAATATGATGGCAGGTGCTTGGTACAGAAGCATTTATTAAAAATAAAATCATACTTTACCCAACTACTAAGACACAATGGTATGCTAGTGTATGACCTAACAACTTAGTAGCGTAAGTATTTCTTCTCAGGGATTGAATAAATTTACTAAAGAGATGATTTGCTGTTTGCTCATTGATGCTGCTGTGAGATTGGCATTAAAAATTTGTTGGTAGGGTCTGGAAAAAGTAATGTCTATAAAAATCTCTTTTCACAAAACATTTAGGTAAATATTTCTTACAAACTACTGCTTAGAAAATATAAAATGGAAGAGACATTGATACAATTTTTCCCTTGAGTATCAAACATTTAGAATTGACTTATCTCCACGGTGTTTCTCATTAAACACTACTAACCTCTAAATGGTTAAAAGTATAATTTGTGGAAAGAGAGAATCTAGTTTTCTGTAAGTAATACTTCATATCTTACATTATATAAAATGATAACTCATGTTAAAATTCTTAGATATTTTGCTGTGTGAGATTTTTACTTTTAGAAGTGAGGGAAAATGTTTAGGTTGACTTTGTATCTAGTCTCATCTCTTTTTAAACTTCTATTAGTGACTTCAACAGAATTATACAATTTAAATTAACTCCACATTAGAATATTGACTTACAAAAATAATTAAGTAACTTTCTTTTTTTTTTTTTTTTTTCTGGACACTTTTTTGAAGTGATCCAATCTTTCCTATGAAATCTTTAAATGAGAGTTATCCTAAACGGTCACTCGTCTAGATCTTTTTGTACTAATGCAGTTGTTAAAGGGCTCCATCCTTGATCCTTTTTAATTTTCATTAATGACCTTCTTGATGACATCAACTCTTAACTTTGTATCTATACTGATGGCACAACAATTTACTCCTGCTTCAATAGTAAGGCTTATCAGTCTGACAAGGACAAATTGCAGCCAATGTCCAAAAAACCTCAAGTCCATAGTTAACTGGGGCAAAGGATGGCTTGTTAATTTTAAAGCCTCTAAAACTAAACTTCTCTTCATTAATCATCTGAGAGACCCTTTGTTGCCTTCCATCAGTGTGGCTGATGCTATCCTCCAGGAAAGTGACTCGTTGCACCTTCTCAGGGGCACATTCTCTGCTGATATGAAGTGGAAAGACTATATTGAATTCATTGCTAGGTCAGCTGCTAAGTCAGTTCACTGTCAGACAAGACAGTTTTTCTCTCCAGACTCTATCTTGCATATCTATAAAAGATCCAAAGAAGAATCAGCTCCAGTCACTTTTCCACTACCATAAGGTAGCCTTGTTATGTCTTTTCTATAAATACTTTCATGGTAATTGTTCAAATGAGCTTTTCACTATGGTACCAAGAGTTTTTGAACTTAAGTGCAGCATTAGACTGGCATAGAGATTTCATCAATTTACAGTTGCGCTGGCTAGATGTAACCATAAATTCTATGCTAACAGTTTCTTCTCTCACACTTCTTGCTTGTGGAACTCCCATCTGGCTCCATGCTTTCCAGCCAACTTTAATCTGCAAAAATGTCAATCGTTATCTACTGTCCACCTGATTACTATCTTTTCTTTCTGCTCATCATTAATGTTTCTGTTCCTAATTCTTCCACACCCTGTAATCCTTTGAGTTTTAGTGGCATTACTACTTTGCTTGGAATGATTCTGATTTAAAAAAAAAAAAAATTAATCTCTCTTCTTTATTGTTCCTTTATTCTCAGATCCCTTAATCTTTATTTGTATATTTTTTAAGTATATCCAGTTTTGAAATTAACATAACACTAGCCATTTGTAGATTATGGATCCAGTTAAATAAATGATGGATAAAAATAAGTAGCCAGGGTAAACTTTTGTATTCAGTTTTTACAACCTCTTAGGATAGGTCATAGTGTTAAATAAGACCTAACAAAGGACAGAAAGACTCTTGATGAGTCAATAGCCAGCTAACATGGAGAAGACAACAGGACACTACTCCACTATTAATCCTAAGATATATCATGGCAATTAACAATGTCTTAAGTGAAAAATGTTTAAATTTAATTTTAGTTGTACATTTTAATTTTTATTTGGGCAGTAATCTTCAGTATATATATCCTCAAACATTATCAGTATGGTGAAAGGTCTTATAATAGATGAATACATATCATACACACACACACACACACACACACAAGAAGTTTGTGGACATATACAAAGTTATTACCCTGAGAAATATTAAATTATCTTGCTTGTAAAAAAAGATAAAAATGGACAATGAGAGAACACATATTGAATAAATCAAACACTCAGACATAATCTGAATAAGAAATAACTCAACAGACCTTAAATCAACCAAACATTTTCACACAGGCAAATAACAGGGAACTGGACAGTTAAATGTCACTGCTAACACTTACATGCCTGGATCCACATTTTGAACTGACATAAGTGGATTAGACTCCAAATCTATGATAGCTTATACATAGAAATCTGCTGGATTCTATTGGAAAAATGTTTGAGGAAAAAATATTTTCAATTCTGTGTTCCTTATCTTGGTCTGATCACAGTTTGGCACCTGCAAATAAATTTGAAGTTCTCTTAACTGTAACTCATTTGCTTTATAACAGAGCCACACCTGTGAGAAGTGAGACTTGATTGTCAATCATTGTGCACTTCAAAATATAGACAGAGAAATGTTCTTTGACACTTTCTCTGTCTTTTAATTCTTAGCTACTTCTTGTGAGATGTTCACAAAATCCCATTATCTGATTTGTTTTTATAGACTCAAAGTAGTTTTGATTAACTGCTAATGTATGGCCTCGAGAAACAACATTCCTTGTAATTACTTAGAATCGGTCTGTTCACCTATGCTGGCCAAGAATTAGCTTCAAGCTTCAAGTTACACATGCAACAAGGAATCAAATTGAACCATTTTTTTTCTTGTTATTTTTTAAAACTTTTATTCTATCATTGTAGTTGTCTCTTAGAGCCGTTAGTGGCTTGTTAATCCTGTGACGTTGCTTACGTTTAATTAACAGTCAGCATCTTACAGTGTTAGCATTCTGCTTGTATATTCAGCTGGCTTGTCTCTGAACAACTGTCTTAAAATCTTTTTATATTTTCATTTCAGTTTTTGGATAGTTTTTACTTTGCTTGATTTTACAACAGTTTTGTCTTACACATTGTGATGTCAGATAAACTTAGTAGCATGTATCAACTAGATGGATATCTTCCTTGTCAGTGGCTTTTATCACATTTGGAATTGTATATGAAGATATATATATATTTCTCTCCTTCCTTGTTTTCTAGTAAGTGACATCACTCACAGATGAAGTATTCTCTGCAGTGTCACTAAATCTGATTTGATTTGGCCAATACCAATTGTCACAGTACTTCCTTAGTTGGTTGGGGGGTGCTATTCTTAGTTTAAGAAAAATAAATATTGAGATGAATATACAAAGAAGAAATTAAAATGTTACTTTATATTTTTAGAATCTAATAGATTGTGTTTTCATAGAAAAAATAGTTTTATTGCATAATTTTGATAATATTTTTATTTTTATAAACTATCAAATTAATGGTGTTTTTTTTTTCTTTCAGAAATTGGATTTTCTAGTTTCATAAAACATCTCTTTGCTTATTTGTGTTAATTAGTAGTTTTTATTTTGCAAGTAAAAATGGACTACAAAAAGCCTCTTAAAGCTTAGTCCTTAATCACTTGTGTTGACTACTTCCGTAGTTTCAAATACAGCTTCAGTGTCATTTTCATTTGAAAGGGAAAAGTAATGTTACAAGTAAGACTCCACTTGTTAAGTACCAGAAGTTTGTACTGCATATCCTATAGAGATACTTTCAACTTTTGTTACCATTTTGAGGGAATTTGAACTGTACATCCTTATTAAAGCTTACAGTTTTAAAAAGTCTATGGTAATAAATTAATTAAGATAAAGGCAGCGTCAAAGTTAATTGAATGGATTCTACTGAGTACTTTTTCATAATTATATCTACTAATTTAAATGTAGATTTTATTTTTAACCTTAAGCCAGTGATTTCACTTGAAAAAAATCCTTTGTGATTTTTTTAATTATATGATAAATTATTAAGCTGTTATCTAGGCACCTCCATGAAATTGCTAGAAATCAGCATACCATGATGGAAAAATGCTCCAGATGTAATGAAAACAGCTTTATCATCAACATCTTTGTTTTTATTAAGAGGAAGGATCAAAGTATTTTTTGAATATTTAATGAAATTTTTTACTCCTACTTAGAACATTCAAGATTTTAATTTAAAAAAATTGTTTTTCTTGTGTCTGCAGATGTACTAATGTTTAGCATAACTCATTTTAGCATCTTTTTTGCAGTGACATTCACATTAATTTAGAAATTGTTGCAAAAATCAAATAATTGTCAGATTTTAATTAAATTTTCAGGACTTATTCACAAATGAAATTTTTTATTAGAAAATCTTAACAATTTTTTTTTTTTTTTTTACTTAATTTTATGAAAACTTGAGAAATTCGAGATAATTTTTTGTGACTATATTAATTAAAAGCAGGATTTTTTTTTAAGGATTTAAATCACTGAATTTTTTTGCAAAATCAGACCCTATCTTACCAAAAATCTGTTCAGAATCAAAAAAATAAAAAATGCAATAAAACTAACACATTATTTAATTAGAAAAGTTTTTAATTGTTTTTATGAATAATATATATTAAAGATAATATTCAAATTTTTCAGTGAAAGATGAATTTTTACAAGATTTGTTTTCATTTTTTTACAATTTTAAATTGAATAATTTATAAAGATTTTAAATCTTTAAAATTCAGTTTCAATAGTATAACTCTTGGGAAATATTATTACATTAAACTGTATTTACTAATCATATATTGTAAAGCTTATTACAATCTGACAACCACAAATATTTTTAAATAGAATTTTAATATATATTTTTTTTGTGTGTTTAAATGTCATATTTTTTTAAGTATA
This sequence comes from Acanthosepion pharaonis, assembly GCA_903632075.3. NCBI lineage: Eukaryota > Metazoa > Mollusca > Cephalopoda > Sepiida > Sepiidae > Acanthosepion > Acanthosepion pharaonis. The sequence goes on along the minus strand of CAHIKZ030005331.1, from coordinate 197,703 downwards.
CAAGTTCATACATGGCATTATTATTAAAAGTTATGTTTTAAGGGTTGTCCCCCCTTTCAAAAAAAAGAAACCCTCATATAAAATTTTTTGCCTGCATTATCATACTTGTCAACATTTTAGGCTGTCAATAAATTGATCAAGACATCAGAAAAAGAAAACCATATGATTAAAAAATGCTTTTATACAATATTTCATGCGATAAGTAATAATTGTTTCAAATCAGATTAATTTAACTTTAAATTTACTAATTTTCCTTAAATAACATTTCAGAAATATATATTGTAATAGTTTTAAGACAGAATTAACTTTTGTTTACAAATGTGTCAAAAATGGCTGTTTTGATCAATTTTACTAAAAGAAAAAAAAAATTGATTCTGATTCTGATCAATATAATCTCTGTTTGAAATACACCTGGGTATTTTGTTTACTGGATATACTAAATTTTAAATCATTTGGCTTTCAATTAAAGCTAAAATGAAAGCTTCAAGAAAGCTTTTCATTTTTAAAAATTCATTTTAAACCTTACATATACCAAATTAGTGGAGGTACCTACTATTATCCCTCAAAATATTTATAAACAAAAGACAATTTCCCAGATTATTGTTACTGATCAGATTGATTCCATCTTAATTTTTCAAAATTTGTTTTCTTCAAGAATTGATTTAATTTTTTAGATGTTACGCATGAATCATTTTGAAATGTGAAAAATAAATTTAAAATTTGTCACATTTTTACAAGAAAAAAATCCCTTTTCTATAAAATACCTTATGAATTAATATTTGTTGAAAGATAATTCTCTCTCTTCTGCATAAATAGGATTTCTCTTGTAGAATATTAACAGATTTTGTTTAAATAGCACACAAGCAACTTACAGGTATGATGTTACACTTTATATGATAAATTATTTAGGTTCATAACTACAAGTCAACTTAAGTTAAAACGATTTTTAAGGAATGTACTCTTTTCTTTTTTTTTCATATGTACAGGACAGGAAAGCAAAAATTGCTCCAATATTCAAAACTCACTTAAATAAGCCTATTAATACAAAAGATTTTATTCAGATATCATCTCTAGTTAATTGACCATTGGTTTGTCAAGAGTTTTGCTACCCATTGATAGGCCTTATTTTTTGTCCTACAGGGTTGCTAACAATCCAGCACACTCACAATAAATTGTAGTTGGTGTATCAGTTTTTTATGTGGTTCTATAAAAGAATGTTGTGAATACCATGGACTGAACACATGAACAACAAAGTTTTACAGAAAATGGAAGCAAAAAAACACTTATATTTAGCATCAAAAAGAAAGAGTTAAAGTTTCTTGAGCACATAATGAGGAAAGAGGGCTTAGAAAATTTGGCATTCACAGGATATACTGACAGTAAGAGGGACAGAAGAAATCAGTATATAAGCTACCTAATGAGCTTGTGTAAATGGTTGTCAGATTAGGGATTAGGAGATATAGCAAAAAAACAAACACCCATGTCGAAAAGGAAAACTGCAAAAAAGAATAATACAAAAGATATTAATTTTTATATTATTTGAGTTTTATTAGTTTATTCAATGATCTGCAGCTCTTAATCACAAAGTTCTTGGGCATTTTGGCCTACTCCATTTTTGATGACAGCCTTGAGAGTATTGATATTAGGATAGAAAGTCTTGGTCGTTATTTCCAAAATGTTTGACATAGCATAGTTGAGCAGTCTGGGCTAAAGGAAATCCAGAAATCAGCAAAGTTAGCTTTTGCAGGATTTCTTAATTTTCTTACCTCAGATTACTATTCTTGATCTTTGAATAAAGCATGATAAGTTCACCTTGATCTTTAACAAAACATGGTACCTCATGACCTTTGTAGTAGGTATCAGCACCTAATTTTTCTCCAAATTTTTAAATCTTGCCAGAGGCCATATCACCCAAAACCTCAACCCAGGACTAGATATTTGGTCCTGATGTCACCTTTGACATCTACAAAGTACCAGTCATTTTAGGAGTTTGAAACAGCATTCATTATGCAGACAAATACTATTTGAACAGTGGATCCTTGATTTTTGAGGTACCTGTGCACTTTCTTTCATTTAATGTCCTGAACTCAGTGAGGAGGTGCCTTGACATCTTGATACATGATTTAAGGCTTAGGTCATCATGCAAAGCTTTTTTTGGTAGTTTTGAGATTCATTCTTATCTCAGTAGATACCTTGTTGTAGTGTGCTTTGCAGTTTTTCTCTTGAGTACATTAGTAGTGAAGTGCCAATTCTACTTATTGTTGATCCCACCACTCGGATGCTACTGCCCTTATCTGTGGCTTTCTGGACATTGCTAAAAGGGTGTAAGGATATATGTTGGTAACATACAGTCTTGACTTTTTGAATTTCTATGGAGTCATTTTTTATAATATTTATAAGAAATACACATTTATTAAGTGCTGACAGTAAACTCTTTGTTCTGCATTTGATGTAATGGTTGTTGGGAACTTTCAGTTCAAAATTTTACTATACGTTTTTGTTTCTGCACTCATAATATACTCAGTGATTTAAATACCAATAATGTAATAAAGAATTATACTAATGTGATGGTTGTGACCTGTATTCCATATTTCTCTTCTTATGTAAAACTATCTTGATAATTTAACATTTGGTTTCTATCAGTCCTAAAAGAGTTTTACCATTTCTCGTACTACTTCTTATTCTTTACACTCTTAATTTACAAACGCCATGTGCATTATCTTCTTATCAATATGCACTTTTCCTTGATCTGCACCAGGAGAACTCCTTTTAGTAACAGATGAACTAGATTAATTGATAGAGGTGCAATGAATTTACATAACTTGCCTAGTCTTTCCTAATTATTGCTATTGGGATTAAAGACATCCAAATCTTCAGTATGAGATATTCACATAAATATCAGAATATCTGACAATCACACTAGTACAATTATTAAAACTCTATTAAAAATAGTTCAAGAAAGAAAAGAGACCTACTTAAATGTCTTCATCTCTTGATAAGGCCACATAGGATTGGCTTCAATCGTTATGTTTCCCTGGTAATGTAGTTGGTGAATTTGTGATAATTAAACAACAGTTTATTTATTCCAAGGTAGCACTTCAACTCAAAAGTTCTTGCATTTTGGTTTTAATTTGTAAGCTTAGTCTGTAGTAATTCTACAGTAACGGAAATAAGCCATTGATGTGTTGATCTGTAAAGTGTTTTTTTTCTGTAAGTTGTTATTCATAGCCTACAAGCTGGACACCTAAGCATCCTCGCCAAACTCTTGCATTTGTGCGTGTGTAATACAAATACACGTGTATATATATATATATATATATATATATATATATATATGTATGTATGTTCTAATATCTGTCCATAATATGAACATTGTTTTTGTTTGAGAAATACATTTTCTATGGTGTCCATCTAATTGCTTTCTTCCCTTTCTTTGTTGGTTATTGGTAGTTGTGATTCCAGTTCCTTTTGTGCTTAAAGCATTTTTGTTAGCTCTTACATAAAGAGTAACACTTCCCTTTCTTGCATGACTCCTATTTAGCTAAATAGTCACCGTGTAATTATGAGATCTCCCTCTTGAAGATAACAGGGTTTTAAACTGTTCTGTTTTGCATTGTTTATATAGAAACAACATTCACATTTGACAACTGTTTCAGTGATTTCCAGTGAATGATAAACAATTACTTTGCATGCCAGCAAACACTTTTTTTTTGTTGTAAAGAAAGGATAACTTAATACAGAAAATTACCATGTCCTGTATACTGTCAGTTTTTCTTTTATTTTCATATTCTTCATTTTCTTTTTATAGGCTCTTTATTATGAATACCTCTAATGTCTCAAATAGATATGTAAAATAAATGAATCAAAATGCATTCAGAATATTCTAATGTGCCTCATAAGCAAAAGCTTGTTTCACAATCAATTTGAGAGTAGATAATGGTTAGTTAATCTGAAACCGCTAAATATATAATATTTAGAGATGCAAATTTTTGATGACAAGGTATGATTTGCTATTATGAAGTTACTGCTAAATGATTATGATTTGGTACAATTTTTTTTTATTCAATGCACACTTTATTACTGCAAACATTGAATCAGAACTTAAAATGTTATGCACTTTTAAAGATATGATTGATTCTGAAAAAATATTGTCACAAAATTAAGTTATAATCTTGTTACTAATGAGAGAACACGCTACCATATTTAGAAACATTCTGAATATGAAATTACGATAAAACATTATCAGTGAATTTTCCAACTCCATGTATTACAGATAATGCATGGTACCAGGTATATTTTAATACTTGGAATTTGTTGGAATAGTTATTCTGGTTTTGTTAAGTTTGTATGTGTTTTTCACTTATGAATTTTAGAATGATGCTGGTTTGCACGGAGAATCCTAAAAAATAGATGAATATTGTCTTAAGTAAATGTTCTGTGTTAAAATTAACAAGGAGTTGATTATAAACTCTCATCCTGAAAGGTTAAAAAGAAATGTGAAAATATTGTCAAAAGCCAACAAGTTGAAAATTTTAAAAATTGTAAAATCTTTGTTAAACAAGTTGTAATCTTTAATTATTTTTCACAAATGATTTGATCAAGATCATTTCTGTACTTAAAATGGCTAGATATGAGCAAGACAAAAAAATAGCAATGAAATGCAGAAAAATTACCTGAATAAATTATTGTCATATTTTTTTATCTGGTGAAAGTAGATTAAAAGTTTCTAATGCAATTTTTAACAATTTTAATATATCCTTGTTTTCAAAAAGGAAATACATATTTTGTTTTCCCTCAACCTGTAGTATATAAACTTGAAGCTTTTATATGCACATACATAAAACACACACACACACAGAGACACACACACACATATATATATATATATATATATATATAATGCCCAAATATGACTTTTGGAATGTTCTAAATGGCTTCTGGGTGAGAGTTGGCTACCAAGGCAAAATGCATTAGAGTACCCAGATTTTCCCCACAATGCTACTTTTCTCCTTGGAAAATCTTGTCTAAATAACAAACAAAAAATATGGCATTCATTTATGTGATAATATGATTACAAAAAGATGCTGAAATGTTGAGAAAAGATAATATTTTATTTTCAATCATTTCAATCCATTGAAAAATAAAGAAAAATAAATCACAAATTCTCATCAAAGTAATATTAATATAACATTTTTTAAAATTCTGCTTAGTAAAAAAAAAAAAAAGGAAAAAAAAACAAGAATTGTTTAAAAACAATTGTTGAAAATAATATAAAGAAGACTTAGCAGCTAAGAAAAAAAAAAAAAGAAAGTAGTAATGAAACCTGATCAAAGCGACCATGTCAAAGTAAACAGAAATAAGACAACGAGATAGATTCTTCTTCTTAATCACTAAGAAAGTTATTTTTCTGATGATGTGATATCCTTCTCTTCTTCCATTTACTCTTCTTTTTCAGCCATCAAGTTTTCTTTTTCTGACAAATCATTACCCCAAAACTAACACTGTTAATAATAACAATAGCAATAAAACTAGTAACGGCGAGAAAGATGATAATAATATCGATAATAATAGAGGTAGATAGATGGGGACCTTTTCCAAGAAAAAGAAGCAAGTAAGTGCATCTTCATAAGTTGTCAGCAGAACCCAGCAAATGCTTAACTTAAAGAAAAATAATAATCTGCTTTGCCAATGATCAATATAGGCTGTCTACTGCCACCGTTATATAAAACCAAGCACAAAGTGAACCGTTTTTAACAGCATCATGCATTGGACAGTATTTTTGCATCAGTCCTTTTTTGTTGTTGCAAAATGACATCTTTTTGCTTTTTTTTTTTTTTTTTTTTTTTTACTTTTGGGCTTTTTCTTCTTATTCCATCTCCTTCCTTCTTCCCTACCCTCAAATAGATAGAAAACTTATATTGTCTCCCATATTACCAATGTACATCCAATATAGTAGTAGTAGTAATGGTGGTGGTAGTAGTAGTAGTAAACAATATAAACTCACTCAACAAAGAAAGAAGGGAGTCTCATCATTGAGCCTTTTCAAAGATAACAGCCACTTAACTTGTCAGTAGAAGAGAATAAGAAATTCTGCTAAAGAACAAGAAAGAGGGGGGAGAAACCGATAAAAGTCAAAAAGCACCAAACAAGCGAATTATGAAAAAATCATCTTGAATGGTATCAGATACATTTGATGGGAGAGATGGGGATGCAAGGAAAGTTAGATTCAGTTGAAGTTTTATTTCTCATTCCTTCTTTTTCTTCTCAGAAGAAGCTCTATAAACAGACATTGTCAAAAAGATCTGTGCAACAAAAAAGTCAAATCATTGATATAGTGAGGATTTATGGATGTTACTGACAGTTTAGTAGAAAACTACAATTCACCACAATTTTGTTATTATTCTATTTATTATTGCTTTTGTTAGTAGAAGGAATGGTCATTGTTATAATTATTAATAATAATGCCACCCAGAGAATAACTGAATAAATGAAAAACAGTTACATTTTTAAAACACTTTATGAATAGTTTTATTTATTTTTTAATTAAAACAAGGAAAATTACTTATTCTAAGACAATTTTCTAAAGATAGACACGTAAAGCATTAGATAAATTATTGATTTTATTAAAGTTGAACTTACCATTCCTGATGTTTCATTATGACCATCATTATTTTACAGTTATACTAAAAAGAAAATTTGATTCCTTCAGTCATACACAAAGATTACAAAATATCTACGTCAAAAAATAGTTCATTGTTATAAGTTTTAATTGTGTAAGTCACTCATTTTGTGCAATTAAAACTTTTACCTGATATCTGTTGAAGAGAATGTCATATAAATTGATGTTTCAAATTAAAAAAAGATAAAATTTTAATTATTCTTTTACTTTTTATGTATCTTACAGTAATTATATCTCATTTCTGTCAAAATCATTGAAACTCATTTATGATACAGAAGGTGCTCTGCAATTTATTTTGCCATTCAAGGCAAATCACAAATGTCTGTATTTAATTTTTTGTATTTTCTTTTCTTAAAAAAAAAAACAATTTTTAAAGATTTTTGCTTTAAAAAGATCAAAATAAAATGTGAAATTTTGGATTGGTAAACTTGAAGTAATATTTGGTTTTCAAATTTATATATAATATACTAAACAATGTAAATAGTCTTTAATAAATGCTAACCAATAAACACAAATTTGAACAAAAAAAAAATATATTACTTCACATGAAATTTATTAGCAATTCTTTTATTTTATTGTTAGAAAAAATATTTTATCCAATAAAAGGATGAATATTCTTGTTTTTAAATATTATGTGAAGCCAATATATTTCCATCATAGATTTTAATCCTATATGCAGTTTTCAACATGTTGTTAGAAGAATTAACTTTCAGACATGTATATTCTAAAACAGTATCTCTGAAATGTTTAATCATCAAATTATATTTAGAGTGTAAAATCCAAATAAAAACATCAAGTAGAAAAATCATGATAAATTGGTATGCAGGTAATCTTGTAATTTATACAATTTTCAAGTGCATATTTACACAAATTAGTTAATAAATTCAGGTGATAATTCATTGTAATTAATATATAATCCAACTTATGTAATTTCAATCTTTATATATTGATGTTTTCCTTATTTTATGAACAAAATTTCATTTCAGATTCTATGCAGGGATAATTTATGTACTTTTGGTTGTCTCTGAGACAACCCCAGAGAAAGTTTTGACCTTGTAAATTTTTTTCTCGTCTTTTATTTGCAAACAGTATATTTATATTGTCATCAAAATGTGTAGCCTTTGCCTTATAATAAATGGAAATCCCTAATCAAAGATAATGGGGAACTGGAAAGAATTTCTTTTTTTATGAGTAGATGCACATTTTTTAATTTATGTTTACTTTTAGAATATTATTTGTTCAGTAGCATTTTTAATCAAGAGGTGGTATGATTTACAAGATATGAAGATGATATTTGAAATGATGCTTTTGAAATTGGCCTTTTGCCAACTTCTTAGGATTTATGGAAAATTACATTCCAGTTATTATATTTGTTGTTTTGCATTGGTTTCATAAAATCAAAATATTTTTGAGATTATTAAAACATTTTCTATAATGTACAAATTATAAAGTTTTCATAAAAAATACATATTTGAAGGTAAATTGTTCAGATCTCAAGATGAAACAAGATCTCTTGTTTTATCTCCTTTTAGAAATGGGTTTTATATGACAAGATTTTTATACTTAGCAGTTTGAAAAATAATAAAGCTAAGTGATTAATTAAAACTGTTAATTGAATTCAACTTGTATGTTGTACAATTAATGCCCTGAAGAGAAAAGTACCCCCCCCCCAATTTGAAGCATCTCTTGTAAGATATGTTTATGGCATGGTAATTCAATTCCATTTGTGGATATCATTCATTACTGACAGCAATGTAATCTATGACTTTTAGATTAAAACTAATAGTAATTTTCAATATTGCCCCAACCAAAATAGAAAATCCTCTTCCTCTTAGAAAATAATTGGTTCCAGAAGTTTAAAACTTGATATTTAAAGAAATCTGTTGGAGATTATCATTTATAAAACCATATCTCCAACTTTCAGTGAAAAGAACTAATTTTTGCAATCATAAACATTCAGAATATAAATTTATATTTTAATTTTCAGTTATTTGTGTCTTGAAAAATTTCACAACTTGTTTATGTCCATAAAATGCAATATCTTGTCTGTTTCTTGATCACAGTAACAAACAGAATTGATTATATTTGTTTTTTTGTTTGTGTTTTTAATAATAATGATTAATCTAATTAGTAGTTGCCTACTTAAATGATCAGAGTAAATTTATTGTCCCTTCATAAATTATTTAATTGATAAAGACTTATGTTTATTATGGAAATACAAGATAGCATATATGTTCTCAGTATTAAAAAGAAGTGACAAACTAATTTCAAATTTCAGCAGAAGCAGCTTGTGTTCAGTAATACACTTGAGAAAAGCATAATCCACATCCTTGAACTCTGTTCCTGGACCAAATTTCTTGACAAAAAATGTTTTTACATTTGCATGCTACAATGGTTGACAGAAAAATGAGTAATAACTTTATAAAACCACTCTCCCATAACCTACCTTGCAGCCCAAGGGGTAGTAACAATAAAAAATGGTTACACCCATTGTCAGCTTTGCTCATTATGAAATGATGAACAAAATATTTTTCAAATGAATTTACAGTATTATGAGGGAACAAATTACTTCATTGGATTCTAGCAAAGTGATTTTTGGTATACAATCATTGGATCATGGCAAGGTGTTTTCCTCATATGCACAATGAGTCTGTGTGAATTTCTGAGATGAGGAGTTATGATTATTTACTTTCACACTAATGTATTCATCTTTATTATTATAACATTTCAGATATTATGCCCACTGGCTATTTTCAGGTGTCTGTCAATTGAGGTAACCTTCAAAATGAACCCTTTATTTAATCTATGGAAGGAGATTTTTCTTGTTCCATTGTCCATGCCTAGAGATATCTCATTTTTGTTCTCTTTTTAGAACTCAGAGTTAATGAGCACAAGACAGATTCCCTGTGATCCAGAGGCATTAAATATCAAATGTCCTGTGACCAAAAGACACCAAACACAAAAAATAAGTCAACTTCCCAAGATAATTTTCAAAGCCTTAACATTGAAATTCATTCTTAAAATATTTTAATTGCACCTTAAAACTTCTGTCTACATTTTTCTAAAATTTTTAAAGATGCTTTTTATAATAACAAAATTTTAAAATAATGTATCTGTCACATTGACAATCTCTAATATTTGTTTCTATTTTTATATAAGAGAGAGAGAGAGAGAGAGAGAGAGAGAGAGAGAGAGAGACTTAGATTGTGTGTGTCAGGGGGGGATCACCTAATAACATGGATAAAATATTTTGTTCAGTGCCTATTCATTTAGAATTGATATTTAAATAAATTTCTTGCTGCAATATTAATGACTTGCCATACCTCAATTGCCTTGCAAAAACTAATCTTCAGATTTTGAAAAGAAAAAGAAAATTATAGTTTCAAAATAAAGGACTTCCTATGATACTTTTTTTAAAGATTTTCTAAGATCCAATAAATAAAGTACACGGTTGATTACTAGAGAGAAAAGAAAAAAAAACTCTTTATACCTAGCTTGTTTCAATTTTCATTTTCTTTTCAAAATGTATGATAATGAGCTTCACCAACTTAGCACTAGGATTTTAAGAAAGATTTGTATATGCTTCAGTTCTTTATTTAATTATTAGGATATACATAAAAATGAAATATTCTGTAAAATTAATTATTTACTTATGGATTTTGCAAGTACTCTTATTTTCTATTCAAATAAGTTTCTTTTTCATATTGGCAAGTTTATAATGAGCTTTAACAGAAAACAACCCTTGATAGTATCACAGTGGTTGTCAGACCAATTCTTTAGTAATATGGTACCTCTGCATATGCAAATATCTGACATAAATGTTTTTGGACATGTGAAAGAATTTCCAATCATCAAAAATCTACAGTTATTAATACCAATCTTACTTAGATTCAATTGAAAATATCTCAATGAGTACAAGAAATTTCCAGTTATATGTTCCTTACTAATCTAAGAAGTAGTTTTCGATATTTAATTCTTCTCTCGACCATCACCAGCAATCTTCATTTCAATAATCAAATGGCTACTCTTCTTACCTCATTGTAAATCTCCAGGTGCATCTTGCTCATTGTTCTGAGAATTATTTCTCTACAGAGTTTATGACAAATCTCCTCTTCATTAGGTTACTATTCTATTGCCAATTCATTTCGCTTTTATTTTCTCCTCTTGTCTCACTGGCCATACATTGATGTGCTAAGTGCTCTGTGAATGACTCAACTATGAAAAACATCAAGAATTGATGCAAGCTTATGTATTCTAATAATGACATAGTTTCTCATGGTAAAAGTCAGCAACACACTTGCTTTAAGAACTGGTATTCAAGGAGAACTTTGAAATGTTTCATTATTTAGATTACCTTTGTCCTAATTCAATTAGCTGTGTCATTGTTTTGGTTTTATGCTGTAATATTTCTTTTTAAATTGCTCATTATAATTTGCTATCTTAGCTTTTAACTTTGAAAATAATATTACAGTTTTATTTTTACATTTAAGTCAATCTATTTAACAGAGGAGCCTATAATCCTGTGGTGAACATATGGATAACCCTTAGACACTCTTTAGGGAGTTTGAATTATGATCTTAATGTATATAATAATGATGATAATGTAAACTGATTCTCTGAAAAGAAATTACCAAAAATGAGGATATGTCCTCAGGGATAGCTTCGTTTGGAAATATTGAACTAGTGGTCATAAATTCAAGGATAGAAACTATTTTTCTAGTTCTTAAGGTTTGTTATTCAGATATAAACTGAAAAGAAGAATCTGTTAAATAAAAAAAAATCAAAGACTTTTTTTAATGGTGGATAGTCTTGTACTTTAAATTCTGTTACAAATAAGTGGATTAAATACAATAATTGTATGAGTGGTAGTTAAAATAAGTCTGATTTATTGAGATGGTCTCCAAACATCTCCAATAGAAATTTTTTACATGATTAAAAACTGTTGCAGTTTGTTAACAGTTAACAGATTCAATGAATGAAAACCTGATTAAAGTTGTAGAATACTAACAAGCCTGTATTAACACGTAAAATAATAATTTAGTCAGTTACATGACATATTGTGTGAATAAAATATTTCTGTGAACCTTATATTTTGCATTTATTAATAAATAAAAAAAATCAATCACTTATTTTCCTTGCATGATAATACCTGACATTCACAAAACAAGTTTATTATCTGTATTTTTAATAAGATATAATGTGAAACTGACACAATATATTGCTCAAATATATCCTGAAAATTTGCCTAATGAAAACATTGACTTGCATAAAACTGACATTTTGTGTGTGTGTATATATATATATATATATATATATATATATATATATATATATGAAAATATATATATATATATAATGTGTGTATATAAATATAAATAAATATATATATGTATAATTATTTATATATTATATGCACGGTACTTATTAGAAAGCGCTCAATATAAAATAACCAATAAGGATTACAAATTACATATACACAGTCATCAAAAACAAACAAATAACCAGCTTTAAATATAACAAATAAAACCCCCTTTTTTTTCAAAAATTTAAAAATAAATATAAATAATAATAATTTTTACCTATCATAATTTTACACAAACCCCACCACACGTATATACATACATGCGAAGAAATTTATTCACTGGAAAAATAAAAATATGACATGTATACATTCATGAGACATTCATGAGAAATCTTCACTACACTCCCAATCTTTGAATTTCAACATACAAATGCATTATGTATAGACTGCTTACCACCGATATACATACATATGTCATATCCAAAACTGCCCACATATGTTTATATATGTATGAGTCTGGACAGATGACCAAGTATGTATATGTATCTGCATACATTGATGTTTGCGTTAGTACGATGACAAAACGACAAAGTTTCCCCCACCACTTCCACAATAACACCAATACACGCAATCTACATAAACCCAAAATTTTTAAAAATTAATCAGTTTGTCTGACAATCGCTAAAGCGTTAAACCCAGGGTCACAAACTCACATCTATCCAACTATATATATATATATATATATATATATATATATATAGAGAGAGAGAGAGAGACATAGATAGATATAGATAAGCCTACATGATTTACAGTTAAATGTTTTTAAATTCCTGCATATTAACATTAAAGCAAAAATAACTTACTTCCTACTTATTTTAATTTTTCATAAGTTTTCAATGTATTTATTTTTAGACAAATTCTTCACTTTTCCTTTTTCTAATGTCTACGTGTGTGTGTACAGACTTTTATTTTTTTAATGTATTTATCTTTTCTTTTCAGTGTACTTTTAATTGATAGTTTTTGAGTAAATCCAAACTAAGCATATCTTATAAATCTTTAAAAACTTTATCATTATAAAAGGTCCTTCACTTATTTTGTTTCTTAATACCTAGTAGGAAATAGCTGTCGAAAGCTACCATTTGTCACCATGGCAACTGCAGTGAGCTTTCACCTTTAAGAAGATGGAGAATATCTTCAAACAGGCGTCGGTTCTAATCTTTTAATACAAACAACTAGGCAACCTCTTTGGAAGCCTCTTGGAAACAGGTGCCCTGTACGCTTACACATTCCATGCAGAATTGTGTGAAGAGCAATGCTAAGCCCATTGAGAAGTTGACAAGAAATATGTATATTTAATAATCTGAGTAATTCCAGACATTAGGATAATGTTGCCCTGTTTGGTGCTGTGTCAACATTGCCATTACTTGTCAGATAAAGACTTTATCTTTTACAATTTGTGCAAGTGTGGCGTCATGCCGGAACTGTTGTCTTGGGGAGAGCAGAGGTTAGGCAGTCCATTAGGTAGAGACTTATTTATCAATTCAGTAATCACTGTCTCTCTTCCTCTTTATCCTGTTCTCTTTCTTTTTCTACAGTTTTTATTCAACTCATTTTTTTTTTTTTTTATTCATAAAGTTTATTGCTGTAAAAAGTTTACTTGTGAACTGGATTGGTGGCAGGCGCCGACAATGTTGATAGCAGCAGTCATTCTCTTGGAATGATGATACAAGGATTCTTGCTTCCAATTCCAACACATCTTTTAATTGACAAACATTCATCTGAATTCATCTATCAAAATATTGCCTTTTCGTCCTCATCATCTTCCTTTCACTTCTTTATTTCTAGTTTCTGTCCAGAATCATTTTTATTCTTTTTAATTGTTCCTTTCTGTTAGTTCCTTTTTATGAATGAGCTAAAATGTGTGTGTGTGTGTGTGTGGAAAGTCTTTTAGTCTTACTGGGTTTTTTAAATAATTCTGACTGGTGCCTATATAAATGAGTGATTTTTCAATATCTATGTATAAGCATTCACTCTTCCAAAAGGACTTAATGTTTTCTGTATTGAAATCACTTTCAGGATCATCATTAATCTTTCTTGAGTAATTTTATTTTTTTACTTCGATTTTTAACATAACAAAGAAAAGCTAAGAGAAAATTAATAGAAAATTGAAGAAGCTATCTTCATTTATTTATTAATCTTAACAGTACTTGGATCAAATTATGAAAATCTTTTGGGGGGTTTGCTGTTTGGGTTTGTTTTTTTTTAATTCATGAAATAATTGTTGGCCGTTTTTCAAATATCATTTTAATACTTTAAAATGGTCAAGTGAATAAAAGCCTTTTCTTCATTAAACTTTTGAAAATAATGCTAACTCTTGAGTATTTAGTATTATACACACCAGTATGAAACAAATTATTAAATCATTTGAATGTCCATATTTTATGCACTTTATCAAATGAATGCTTGTATAGATTTTATATATTTGTCATTTCTTCATGACATGTCTGGAGGTTATGTTTATAAGATAGTTACAAGTATATGGGGCTATAGTAATAAGTCTGCAGCCTGACATAATTATTAGATCAATTTTCATAGAAAATTTATAATGTATAATATTAAATCTATATAATTAATATCCACTCTGGAATTAAGTGCATTGAAAATGAAGATTATGTTGAAAAATAAAGATGCTTCAGTTTTAACATTGATGGAGATTGTATACTTTCCCTATTAAGAATAGCACAAAAAAGTGTAATTTCATCTGTTCTACTTTTACAGAAAATTTTTATACCAGTGAGTTTTTCAACTTTCTCTTAAATATATAAACTTGAATCAGTAAAATATCCTTGAAAATAAAGTTCAAACATCTCATGTTGAACAGTTCATTTTGTATTCAAGTTACACAATGATCAATATGTCTTTTATTCTGATAATCTCAAATCTAAATGAATGCTTAGAAAACAAATCACCTAAAAATAATAGACACTAAAAAGTGTAAAATTGATTGTATTCATCAGTTTGGGTTTATTTTTTGTATGTGGGGGATCTTTAACATTGATTTGAATTAAACTTTTATTGCTTTTATTTTCTCTGTAATATATCTGATAAATCCAAATATGAAAACATTTTGTTTTGCTTTTTAACATTTTATCCCATCAGGGTGTGTGAGATAAAATGTCCTCTTTCACTTGAATGTTTTGGCTTAATTGCTGAAAAGTAGTACACTGGAGATGTAAAGAGGATAATAATAATAATAATAATAATAATAAAAGATATTGATCAGATGATTAGAACTCTGTGACACCAGGAATAGATTCACACATTTTTCTATTTTAGAAATAGCATTTCCAAGAACAAAGAACTTTTTTTATATATTTTAAACTCCTAGAAGGAAGTAGCAATAATCTGAGAAAGTCACTTTATAAGTATTATTTCCATTTTTTTTTTTTTTTTTGTTGCAATAATAATACAAAAAACTAGTTTATAAAAATCCAAATTTATTTTCTATTGAAATATCTTAGTAATTATCATGTAGAAGACAAGCTAATTTGTTTAATGTAACTCATTAGGTTATGTAATATGAAAATACTTCCAGAATTAAATAGATTGCTCATCATCCTTTCAGAGAATTGAATTTATAAATGTTGTATCTAAAGTGAACTTGTAAAGATTAGTAGAGAAAAGCAAATGTTTTTGAAACAGACTAAAACAGAATACTAGAATTGAGATAATGTTGCATTAATAAGATATAACAGTGATACCTATTATTATAATTTCATTATCTCAATGGGAATTCTGGTTTTAAATTAGTTAAGAGCTCTTCCAAGTCAATCTAGTAGTTATAAAATTTGCAGTTGTATAAAGGTATTGTTAAAAATTAATCTATCTTCATTAAATTTTGATTGGATATTCTAATTCCTGTCTGTTATGCATTGGTTTTCTTTTTGGTTATTCTTTTAAAAGGTTAGAAATCAACTCTGAGTTTCCAAAGACATTGGATTAGTAATTATGTTGTCAAAAATTGTTTCCTTCCAAAGTTGCTCAGATTCACACTTGAGATTACATTAATCAAAAGGGAAAAAAGATTAAGATGCAATTTTTGAATTTCAGATTCAAGAGTTAAAACTTAAAAATAATAATTTGCTCTGCATCTGGTATTTGAATGTCTTTGACCTTTTCTCCTGATTTTTTTTTTATATCTTGAATATTGAGCCACTGTACAACTGATGTGTTTCCATCTTAACAACCATTACTCTCTTAATATATTAAGTTCATTACTTACAACTCCTTTGGATACGTGGCTAGCAGAAGTTCTGCTAGCCATGTGTTCAAACATCAAAGTCATTCCTGTGCTTTAGGTCAAAGAGGCTTGCAATTCAATTTATTTAATGATTCCATATCAGTTCTTCAAATATTTTCACCAAACATACAACTGGTGTCCGAATTCATTTCAAAACAATGATTGCCTTCAATATAGGGTAGGAAAGAATTTCTTTATAACCTACTGTCATCAGTCATTTCTGTCTAAGTGGATGTAATTTGTTTTATTTCCTGGAGCCAGGAATTCAATCCTCTCACTAAGCAGAACATGGATATGTCAGTTAAATTGTGAAGTATATAACATCCATGAGTATAGATTTTCAGAAATGTATTGTGAGTTTAAATCTCTCAGAATGACATTGAAATTGGCAAAAAACAAAGGATGAAAACAATATATATCCCTCTTAAATGATTCTGTTGTAAATTCCCTAAATATTGCAAACACCTGAGAAAGACTGAAGAGTAGACTGGCTAAAATATTTTAATATAATTAACACAGATGAGGATACAAGTCCAAAAGAACCATTGACTTTTTTTACTTCAAACTTCATTGTCCAAGAATATTTTACCAGGTGTTAGATCTTGACAATTCTTAGTGCTTTACTCTTTTGCCTTGCCCCATGTGTTTCTCTTTTTTTTTTTTGTATTGTCCTTTTTTATTCTTTTTTTCAATTCACCTTTTATGAATTCTCTTTTTCCTTTTGTCTAACAGTCTTATTGTTCCTCTTTTCTATTTCCATTTCTTTTTTTCACCACCCTTTCTTTTCCTTTTGTCTTCCTCTTCCTCTATACTTCTTTCCTTCCTCTCTTTATCTTCTCCTCTCTTTCTTCTCCTTTTGTTCCCCTCATTTAATCAGATCATTCAGTTTGAGCAGAGAATAATCAGTGATTTGTTTGAAATGCAAAACTGTGCCTGTTACCCATAAATGCACCTCCCTGGCAGCTACAACAGGAACCCCAACTACTGAGAGTGGCAGCAGCAGCAGCAGCAGCATGGAAAATAGAAGGAAGAGCCAGTGAAATGAAGCTGTTGAGATAACATTTACAATTTCACACTCTGACAATGATAATGATAATAAAACTGTTGAAATCAGAGGATTTAGAAATTAATTGTTTGTGACAGGATGGGGAGGAGCTTGCCATCCTTGTAGCTACCACATGATGAACACTTGGAATTGATAGGATTTTGCAAGGGCCTAAAATACAATGTGGCAAATATCAGTGGACAGTTTTTAAAAATAAAAATACATATTAAAGACAAAGTGAAAAGAATAACACTTTTCTGATACAAGTATTCATAATTTTCTCATCTTTTAAAGAAAAAACATAAAATAAAACATTCCTGACTAAACAGCACAAACCATTGACAGCTAAAAACTTGAAACATTTTTGGTTTTGAATATTCTTAGGTTTCAGGTTGAGTTTTGTTTTGTCAAATTAGCATATTTCTTCAATTTCTCTTTTTTTATGAATTCCATTGTTTCTGCATGCACACACACACACACACACATATATATATGTATGTATGTATATGTGTGTGTGTCTGTGGCCATATACAAGATATGTATAGTTTATTCAAAGTACTTGCTGTAACTAAATTGGCTCTGTGTGTATGTGCACATCTTGTAAAAATATATATACATGCCAAACTTGGACCTACACTTAGTGAATTTGATAGTCTTTCTGTATGCATTCTCTTGTGTATATTTTGTCATCTTATACATATGTCTGTTGCATGTACAGATCTTTTTATTCATTTCACATTGAATGTCTATACTTATAAAATTGTGTTTCTCTAAATTCTTTTCTCTCTCTGTGTGTGTGTGTGTGTGTCTGATTTACTTGATTACATATCCATCTATTTGAATATCCTCAGTATGAATTGGCTCTCCAGGCACCATTCACCAAATAATCTAAAAGAATATTGCATTTTTTCTCTGAGAGAAAATGATCATGTAAATTTCAAAAACAATATTAGTATCAAATTTTAACTAATGACAGATTGTATGCTGATAAGGGGGAAGAAAATAATGCATTTTGGATTTGTAGGGTTTTTGATTTACTCTCAACAGTGAATGAGAGAGAAAGAAGTTAGTTTACTTCTTAATTTCCAGATGTTTTTAGTGAACAATTTACAGAATAGAAAAAAATTATCTTTATATTTGACTCTATTATATTTAGTTTTATTACATAGTATCAATCCTCATATATGGCAGTTAATGCTGGACACTCTCCTCACAGATCAAGAAGAGGCTTAAATCAACAGAAATGTTATTCCACAAAAGGATGCTTAGAATACTATGGGCCAAAGATGTGAGCAACAATCAAGCTTTAGAAAAAATGAAAACAAAAAGGACACATACTTAACATCAGGATGAGGCAGTTCTAGAGTACATAATGAGGAAAGAGGGCTTATAAAATTGGATACTCACAGATTGAAGGTAAGAGGGACAGAGGAAAATGGTGTATAACCTACCTAGCAAGGTTGAGTAAATGAGTAGCAGAACAAAGTTTAGGAGAAATAATGAAAAGACAAAATTTATTAAGAGTTACAAAGGATAAGAAATTGTGGAGAGTTATTATTGCCAATGACTGAAGGGACACTGTGACACTGTTTTATTAACTGAATCTCTGTCACAAATATTCACTGTATAATGTTCAACTTTTGTGATTAACATTCACATTTGAATTAAATACTTAAGAAGGAATTATGTTAAAAATATTTGTTTTTTATCATGAGTCTATAAACTTACGTATCTTTACATATACATACTTAAATTTATGTTTTTCTCTATATTATGTATGTTTCTATAAATCTATGTGTGTGTGAGTCATTCTAATTTCAGGTTAAATAATTCTCATATTCATTTTTATAATACCTATTGCTTTCTTGATGCTAATTTTTGTCAATTTTACAAACAACTTGCAGGTGTTGCTTTTATCATGGTGTTCTATTCAAAATTCTTTATGAATAGTAATAATAACTTATAATGATCTTTTGGGAAACAATTTTTCTAGATAAGAATCATCAATAGTAATAATGATTTAGGTATACACAAGTTAATTGCTTTTTGTTTTCTTTTTTCCTTTGCTTAAACTGAGGAAACCAACAGCTCTGTGCATTCTGTTGTGAAGTAATTTTGAATTCTTTAATAACAAGAAGTTATCAGCCACACAATTAAAACATCTCTCTCTCTCTCTCTCTCCTGTGCTGGGCAGAAGTCTGATAACTTAATCTATAAGTCATCAGGGATTGAAACATAAACACTGTCTTATCTCTGCAACTTCTGCTTGATACAATTGTGTAAAAGATGATGAGGAGGAGGAGGAAGATAAATTTTGACTTTCTCCTATTGCTTAACATTTTTTGTAAATATATCCATCCACTCCCCATTCCACGTTTTTTTTTTTTAAATGGGGAAAATACAAAAAGTATATGATTATCATTAGTATAGCTTTAGAAAGATGAAGGTTGCTTGAAATGGGAATTTTGAAGAGTTTATCTCCTGTTTTATAGTAATTTTATTAATTGAATATTCTATGATAATTATTGATACAAAAAAATTGGGCATATTTGTATCACCAGTTGCTGCTTGAGGTTAAGCTGTGTAGATGGGTAACCATCAAAGTAAAGCTCAAAATCTCTCTGGACTTTTTACTGTTAATCATTTCTTTAATCATTTTGAAAACATGAATATAAACTAAAACAAGAAATGCTGAGCTCATCATCATCATTATCAAGTGGTGGTGACTGTATTTCAATGCTTATACTTTCAGCATAAATCAATAACTTTTACACTGCTTTCTATATACAATGTAGCTGGGGATCACATGATCCCTGAGTTTAAACTCGCTTGTCTTTTTGCAAAATAATTAATAAGAATGTTGATTAGTCTGAATGAAGATATCTTTGTCTTTCTTTATATCATATGTAGTTGTAAAATCATTGTTAACATTCAAATTAAAACAAAATAAGTCCTTTTCCATTATTTAAATGTTATTTTATAAGACTTTCAGTTCAATTAAGATTGTATGATCATCAGCAAGAGGAACAGCCCAAGATGCAAGCTATAAAAGGTTTAACAGACAATGGAAAATGTGACAGCAAAAATCTTGAAGGTGCATTTGAAAAAAATGCCTTTCAAAAGCTAAACAGAGTATTAAGTAACAGGAAAATTTAAATGGCAACAAGTGTGCTGAACTAATATGTAACATCAATCATCCTACATGGCAGTGAATGCTGGACAATTTCCTCATGGATGAAAAGGAGATTTAAAACAACAGAGATTCAGTAGTTCTATAGAAGGATAGTGCATGTGAGCAACAAGGAATTTTTAAGGAAAATGTAAAAATTAGAATTGGAAAAAGACAGTTGAAATTTCTGGGACATATAAGGAAAGACATCTTAGAGAATTTGACACTCACAGGCAAGAAAGATGGAGGAAAACATCAAGAAAACTACCTTAATTAGCTTGTGTAAATAGATGGTAGAACATGCAGTTTGGAAGGGTAGTAAAAAAATAAATAAAAAAAAAAATCACTGAAAGCTATAAAGGATAAGAAGTTGTAGGGAGCCATGATCACTCACATCCTGAAGAGAGAAGTTCAATGTAAAAGGCTATACACTTTATACAAGCCAATCACTCTTGCCATGTACTAAAAATTAGTAATCTAAGTATTTTTTTTTTTTTAATATTTAAAAAAAATATTTAAATTTTTCTATTAAAATATTTTTAAACATGATTGGTTTAAATTTATGATATCTTGGTCTTGGAAAAATATTTCACTAACTTGTCAATGTGTATATGTACTTGCAAAATCTAAAATTCCCAGGTGTATAGTTATCTGCTATTTCTTCATTGTTGAATGAAAATGCATCCCGGGATATTTTTCATATTTTGAACAAAAAAATGCTGAAGTTCAATGATTGATTGATTGAATTTTCTGTGCTTTATTGATGACATCTGTTACCATAAAATGACCTGCAAGAATAAAAACAATTTTTAAACATACTTCATCTGAACTGTAAAATGAATTAATGAAAGTTTACTTTAAAAATGATTTTACATGTTTACATATAAGCCATCTGTGCATATTAATGTATATACTCAGCAAGAATCTCATGAACAAAATGCCAACAACAGCAAAGTCGGGAAACAAAAGTCACAGGTAAAACAATAAAGGAATTTTTATTTGTCATTACGATAAGTATTGGAAAACAAAAATTCCTTGAGACAATAGTTGACAAATGTGGAAGCTAAAAAAAAAAACATAAGAAGAATTTGTAAAAGTATTCATGCATTTATCTATTTTCTTTTGACTTATTCTCTTAATTGTCTTGGGTTCATCAAAATATCTTTCTGTAATCATAAATTATTTTAAGGATGTGGTGAGCCAACTTTGATTCCAAAGGTGGTAATAGAGTAAAGTGTTATCCCCATTGACTTTTCTCTTGTCTTTATAATCCTCCTGCTTATCTTAACTCTAATAGAAATGTAAAACTTAATTCATTCAATCTAAAAGTTACATCTTATTTTATTTGGAGCTTAAAATATTTGAATTTTTTTTTTTTCTAATCATATGATGTAGACTTAAGTATTAAAAGAATTCTTTTGTCTCTCTCTCTCTCTCTCTCTCTCTGCCAGTTTATTTTTTTTTCTTTCTCTTTTAGGATCTCTCCTGTACTTTGCTAATTCTCATTCAACTATTATGAACATTTGATAAAGAAAAAGAAATTGCAGAATGATAAAAGAGCAAATACCAAAATGTGCATTGCACATATTTGAGGATTATTAATTTTCTATTTTGATAAAAGCCACATCAGTAAGAGAAAATGATGCTGGATTGTACATATATTGATTCAACTGAGATATGTCATAAGAAATATTAGATGTCTGTTTAAATTTTTGTGGATTCATCCAACTAGAAAGTGTTTCTAAATGTATGAATGAATAATTACAGTGGATGAATCATACAATTCACCAAATTTCAAAAATCTGGAGACATGTGGCTGATCACATCAATTTGTGTACATATAGAGTTTGTCTTTGTTTTTTTTTTCTTTTTTATTTAAATCTTAATTTTTTTCTGATGTACAGTCTTGAATAATTTAAGAAAATAACAATTTCTTTCGTCTTTTCCTCCTCCTTGTTCTTATTCAAACACTCACACTTTCAATGCATGATTCTTTCCTTTAATAAAAGATGACACAATGGATTACATCACATAGTAAGACAGGAATTGGAGTGAAAACATTGCTGTAAATGCTAAATTGCATAGTGATTGTAAAATAAAAAAGAGGGTATAATTGCACCCACCTATGAGAAACATAGAACCTATAGATCATTTCTATTCCCTTTGTGATTTTGTTCTTATTCTTCTTGACAACTACAAATGACCTGACAAATTATATTTCAGATTAATTTGTTCTCATTTATATAACAAAAAAAAAATCTTGTAAGTCAAAATCAAAGATTTTTTTTTTTGTTTATTTTAAAATAAAATGTGAGCCATTAACTTTTTTAAAAGTTGAAAGTTAGAGAAAAGATCTGTATTTTTGAGATGAGGTATTGTAATTATTTACACTATTTACAATGTTTGGACTGTTATCCTCATAAAATAAAGGGTTTGGTTCGAAAATTCCAATCATCTAAAGAAGGCCAGAGCATACAATAGCCAAAACATTGTGAATATGACAATAAAGATGAGAATAAGAGTCCGAATAATTTAAATAGAAAAAAAATCTTCCTTGAATTTAAATGATAAAACCACAAATTCAGAAAATAGACTGTTATCAAAAGATTACTTTGAAAATATTTCCTGGGATTTTCTCAGATATTTTTCTGTTTATTCATAAGATTATCCTCCTATGCTAAAAAGATTTGTTGAATAAATTAAATATGTGAATAGAAATGATATCTATAAATTTTAATTTTAATTTATTTGCTAAAACAAAAATTATAAATAAGTCCAATAAAAAGTACTTTTAATCAGATTTAATTCTTGGATATACAACTTGAAAAAATTCATAGCAGCAATATGTTAGAATATCCACACATTTATGCTTAAATGAATTTGAATTCAGTGTGTGATTCGCACTTCCTCTAATGACATAATCTATGTAAATAATAGAATTTGCTTTAAGCAGCAAACTGAGAGTTAAAATTGGTAAAGGCAGAATATCAGTATTATCAGAATAATTAATAAATCTGGATTATGATTGGACTTTTGTTTTTTTCTTTCTTATTTTATACAGGTACATAGGGGAAAACAGGACCTGAATTGTTTCTAACATAATTTGATAAATAAATCATTGAAACTAGAAAAGAAAAAAGACAAAAAAAGAAAAGTAATTTTGAAACTGATTAAAACTAATCTTTTTTTTCTTTTTTCTTAAAATTCTTTGATTGTCAGTTTAAATTGAGAATCCCTAATAATAATTGAAAGATTTCTTACTTTATGTATAGTTGACCTTTTGTATTATGATTTTTATGATTTTTATATTTCAAATTTTGTGTCAAAAAAAAATGAAATTATTGCCCATTATAGTATATTGAAAGCAAATTAAGTTTTAAAATGAATGATTTTAAAATTAAACTGATGAAAAAAAAAAAAACTATGAAATGTTATTCAGCAGCTAGCTTATTCAGGAATGGATTTATTACTCTGTTTTTCAAATTTTAACTGAAGGTCTTCATGATTCATCTGATGAAGATACTGGCTGTTGTTTTATAGGAAAATTCTAGATATTTGATATGTTTAAAAAAATTGTTTTACATTAGTTAATTTAGCATTTGTAAAAAAAAAATGAATTCTAAGGTTTTTTCTAAAGTAAGATGTATTTTGGCTTTGATACTTAATGGATGGATTCATGAATCAAGTTGTTTGAACCCTGACCCAAAAAGTGTATGGACATGTGGCAAACTGTCTACACCTTCTGTTTAATTGCAACCTTTCATCTAATTTGAAGATCTTTGTAAATATATATCAATTAAGATAAAATAGAAATCAAATTTAGATAGAAAGAAAGTGAACAAAGAAAAATACAAAGTAAAATGAATTTAAAATAATAAAATATTCAAACTTCAAAATAATTTTTTGTACAATTGTCTGCAAGTATCATTGTTATAAATAAGTGAACAGTAAATTTCTGAAAGTGTCTGAATGTGAAAAAGATTGCCAAGTAGTAAATCTATATATCTTTGAGGAATGATAGTAGTAAAATTCCTTGAGCAGTGAGACTAGGCTTATAAAAAAAATAATCACATTTCCTAATTGGAGTTCATTGTGTTGACAGTCTTTGATGTAATCTTTTTTTCTTTTTTTTTCTCAGTTTTTACAACTATATATATATATATATATATATATATATATATATATATATATATATAGCACCAAAATTGATTATTTATATATGTATAGATATTTATATATTTTATTTGTCAATATTATATAAATTTACTGTGTATATGAATGTAATTTATTTATGTATATGTGTGCACATATTTGTTTTGACTTAAAATACATATATTATTTTGAATGTATTTATTCATGAATTGTCAAAGATTTTTTGTTATTTTTTCAAAGAGAGCTTTTTTCAACTGTTAATTCATTATATTGTTTGCCAGCTTTTCTAGTGATGAAGCAGTATTATTTTTGTATTGTCTACAGATATATCTACACACATCCACACCCACCCTTATAGATCTCTTTTGTTCAGTTATAATTTATTGCACCAGCCTATATTTCTGTACCTTCATTGTTGCAATGTCCATAACTAGGTACTGTCTTCACCTGTTCAAAGAGAATTTTTCTTGTCTCCATGAAAAGTTGACTAAACAATAAAATACTGAAAATTAGGAGCATTTTAAGGTGTGCCTGCAGGAATCATTGCAATTTATTTCTTTGAGACTCATTATATTTTGACAGGCACCGCTTTCTTGATCACTTATTTATTGAACAGCTTTTGAATCTTGTTATTCAGAATATGTACTTGTTTGGAAATTGAAATCCACTAACCATCACTGGATTACAGTCTCAATTGAAAATTTATCTATTCTTTCCCAATTTCATATTCTTGATGAAAATATGTTTTAAAAACTTGAAGAAATACTGTAGAGAAATGTGGTAGAGGTGATTTTTTTTTTTTTTTTTTTTTTTTTTTTCGGCGAAATAATTCTAAAAACCCGTTCTTTCTCAGAAAGAAATGGGTATTTTCAATTTGCAATAGTTTTTTTTTTCTTTTTTATTTCTCTGTGTTGTTGCATGACTTTGTCCAATCAAATAACATTTTTTCTTTCATGCATATATCTTCTATCTCTCTCTATATAAAACAGAAGATGTACATGTGTGTATGTTTGTTAAACATTTCCACATTTTTCAACCAATCTCACTCAAACTTGACACACTGAAAGCTTATGCTTTAAGAGGAGTCAAGACCAACTTCATTTTTTCCAGACACCCCATGTATACCAAAAAACATTTTAGAAAACCAGTTCTTTGCCCATAAATCCCTGATTTTTCAAGCAATTTTCTCCAAATTTGACACAATCATTACTTATGACACAACAATTGTTATGTTTAATTTTTTTAAAGGTCATTTGCATTAATCATGAAACATCTGTGAATAACTGCATAAAATTTTTTTTGTTGCCATAACTTCCACACTTTCCAACCAATTTGCTCCAAATTTGGCACGAACATTACTTATGTTTCAAGGAATGTTTCAAACTAATTTTATATCAAGTTAATTCACTTTAAACTTATGATTTATTTAATTAAACTGATTAAACTTCTGCTATTTGATTAAACTTTACTCCACACATATGTAATAACATGGTGTGATCTGCAAGCACGACCTTCAGCATGTGGGCGTGAACACTATTAATGCGCCCTCACTCCTTCAGTGTCTTATTTTGTGTAAACTACTGCTTTAATCATGTCCTTAGTGTTTACTCACTTCCCCTTCCCCATCTTATTACTACCCACAATCATAATGCCCCCCTTTTCACCACCATATTCCTTAATACATTTTGCACATTGTCTGATAATAAGGGGATAATTGCAAATACAACTTTGACCTGTGCATGTAAACACTAATAATGCCTCCTTTCAGCCCCTTAATTTGTGTGAACATCTGCTTATACAATGTCCTTAGTGTTTACTCACTTAGCCCCTCTATTCCCAATGACCTGACAATAAGGGGTGAACTGCAAACATGATCTTTGACCTGTTCATGGGAACACTACTAATTATCCAATCAATTCTTTGACAGAAATTCATTGGTTCAAACCCTTCTATACCCTCAAGTACCATCATGCTGCACTTGGAAAGACAATGGATGGACATGAAGAAAGGTAGGAGAAACTGTTGGACATTCAGGCATCAAGTTTGACCATCCAATGGCCCATAAAGGAGCTCTTTAGGCCATGGATAAGACTTTGTGAGACATAAGGGATTGTCAGCATCCAATGGCAGTAATACCTGTCCTATCGGGCAAACTCTCTCTGTTGTTCCCAAAGGTACAAGGGCGGAAGTTGTGAAAGCATGCATTAAGTTATTGCCTCTGTGGCAACAGGTCAAAATTTTGCCTCTAAACCAACATGAGAGCTGAACCATTGTCAGCACATTTTCAAAGGATCTTCTAACAGTCTGTGATGGCAACATGCCATTGGATAAAGCTGGAGAGATCTCAATTTCACAAATATGCTTCATCATAAATACTGTTCATGACCTCAAAGCTACTGTCTTTCTAGATCTGGCTATCAATTTTGCAAACCTAAGTTGGTTGTGTGAGAGGGCAATATTGGCTCCTAAAAACATCAGTGTTGCCAAAACCAATGAAGAACTGCTGAAATTCCTACCAGGAAGCCTTCAAACCTACAAAACAATTGACACTGTTGTTGATCCACAACAGCTAGTTCACTATCCAGTAGAGTTTCTAAATTCTTTGAACCCCACTGGACTACCACCCCATGCATTGCACCTCAAAATTGGAGTTTCAATAATGTTGCTGAGGAGCTTGGAACTGCCAAGGCTCTGCAATAAAATCTGCCTTGTGGTTAAACCGCTGTCACATGTTACTGAGACCACTATTCTCACAGTATATGGTATGGGAGAGGATGTATACATACCCAGGATACCTCTCACTCTATTGGTGTGGAAATCCCCTTTGCTCTGCACAGACTTCATTTTCCACTAAGACTTTGATCGTGATGTCAATCAACAAGTCTCAAGGACATACACTCTCCACAGCAGGTCTATATTTAAGTGAGCCATGTTTTTCCCATAGACAGCTATATGTTGGTTCTTCTAAAGTTGGAAGCAAAACAAATTTACTTGCTTTCACTTCAAATGGAAAAACTAAAAATGTTGTCTACAGAGAGGTGTTATAAGCTCTTCTCATGTCTGCTCATAGTCACAAATTCTGTAACACTTTATTCCTCCCAGTTTGCCCCTGTTTCCATGCATGATTTAGGTGAGTGATACCTTTAACGTATTTTTCCTTTTGTTAAACTCTTACTGTGTCTATTTCTCTTTTGTGGCATTAGATTCTGCATCCATTTCACTAGAAATTGTTGCCATGTCTCCGATATACTACCATCTCTGGCTGTGAATAAACAAAAAAAGCCCTTTTTAGGGCTACCACTTCTAAACTCTAACACTCTAAGGGATGGTATTCCAGCCCTTTTTAGGGGTACCATTGTTTGATTGTTAAACTCTCAGAATACTGTCAAACTCTTTTTAGAGCTACCACTATTTAATTTTTACACTTGCAGTAATCAGCCCTTTTCAGGGTTTCTCCTTAAACTGCCATTTCTTACAATCATCGCTATGATTAAGACACTGAACAATGCCGGGTATCTCTGCTAGTTAATGATATTTCTGCTCTTTACTTTTATTGTGTTGATTGATTGATTGAATTGTTTTCTGTTGTTTTTTGTTTTTTTTACAACTTACCAACCCTTTAATTTTATTTAAAAGCTGAAACATATTTTAGATTGTAAGAATAATTCTTCTTTTTATGAGTAAATATTGCATTAACAATTTTTGAGAGATAATGATTTTTCTAGAAACAATTTTCACTATTTCATACCTGGGGAGATGATAGATTCATACCTTACTCAAGGGTATTTCACATAAGTGAATGTAATGAAATTTGAACTTACTCTCTGATTTCTTATTTGGTGCTGCTATCCATTATACCATCTACATGTCTTTTATTGGGTCGTTTTTTTTAATTTTATTATAAACATTTGTTCTATTTTAAAATTTTCGTAGTTAGGATTATTAATGTTTAAAGAATATTTCAAAACTGCATATAAAGAATAATGATTTCAATAGATGAAATTGGGACGATAATTTGAATATTTGTTTTTTGTTATACAGATGATCAAATTTTCAACAAATTGTAAAATGTCAAAAACAAAATTATGAAATTTATTGTTGAATTTTCTGAATTTTTAAAGATTTAATTATTAAAATTTGAATCCAAAATGAGTGCCCCTGTTAAAACCCACTTGTTTTCTCCTTTGCTATGAAAGAACAAAATTCTCTCATGAAATCAAATGTAAAATACTTTTATAATCCCATACTTGTAAAATCTTTAATTTGAAGTCAAATCTTGGTGAATTCAAAATTATATCTTAACACCTCTTTACACAAGGTTTGGTCTCTAAACAGCATGTATCACTTGATTATATTATTAATTCTTAGCCTTGAAGACAGTGTCTTTTTCAGACTGAAAAAGTGGAAAAGATCTTAAAATGTTTTCCATATGAACTGATTGTCCAAATTGTTGTTTCTATTTTTCATGTTGTGACACATCGTTGCTTGGATCTTGAGTATAAATAAAAAGCTGAACATTGTGTTTTATAAAACTTATAAAGCATTATATGACCCACTTGATTCAATCAGTGTGTTAATAAAAAGAAAAACCCACAATCACATTATATTTACTCTTCTAAAATAATAAGAAATTCATGTTAGAAACTTTTAAGTTGATTCAACAATAACCCAACATTACAAATATAGGCTGTGGGGATAATTTCATATTTTCACACATCTAATTTTTTTTTTTTTTTTTTTTGGTTTTTGTTTGCTTGTTTTTCCAAGTAAACAATGTGATAATTTTGTCATTTTTAAAGAAAATCTTATAGCAATATATAATTCTATTTCTGTCTTGCCTTTTTACTTCAGTTTTCTCTATCTTTAGGGACATACAAGGGTTGCACTTTTGATTGTCTTTATTTCATTTTTACACTAACAAACAAAAGAAAAATGCTTTTTCTTTAAATTGTGAATTCTTGAGGGTTTTTCTCTCCATTTTTTTCTAAAGACTTAGTGTCATTACACACATTTATTTGCTTATAATTACATTTTGTAAAAACAATGCAATCATGTTACAATATTAGTTGATCATATTAGTTGAAGACACTGTGGAATGCCTCATAAAGCATGGCAGCAATTACAACTTCTTTTTTCTGGTACATATAAACAACTGTTGCTATTTATATAACTCTCTAAAGAATGATAAGTCTCTCTCTTAACCTTGGACAAACCTTGATGAGAAAACAGTCTTATCTTTTGGAGCAACAAGAAATTTTAGCCAAAAGACATTTGCAATTAATTTTTTTTTATACTTTTTCAAGAAAAATGAAATTACCTCATTTATTTATTTTTTTTTTTTATTTTAAATTCTCAAAGTATTTTTTCTTTTTTATAATTTTCTCATTAAGTTTTGTTTGTTTGCTTTTTACTCATTTTATTTTCATTGTGCCATGTTATGATAAGTCCAGGCCTTCACTTCCTGACACCTTCCTTTGACCTCCACAGTGGACAAACCACTGTAAAAGAAAGCAGAAATGAGTTAAACAACTCTAATACGTGATAATACTCTACTCAAGTTGTTTGTGGATGCTTCGATTTTTGTCTTACTTGTGTGTGGTATGTCTAATCCCAGCGTCCAGTTAAATTCAAGATATTGTCAAAGCTAATTTAGCTGCAGACTGCAAAATAGTTGTGGGGATTAATTCTAATTCCATTGGGATAAGTGTGTTTTAGTACTTGTAATGGAAAATGTCAAATAACATTTAAATGTAACTAGTCTCATTGTGATGTGTTGCGTAGTCTCTCTTGCTCTTTCTTATTATTTTCATTTTCTTCCTCTCTCAGTCTCTCCTCTTTCTCTAATGATCTTTGTTTTTCTCTGTCAATTTCTCTGTCTCTCTCTCTCTCCCCATATCCCATTCTCTTTTCATTTTTCTTGCACTCACTAACACTCTAACAGTCTTTCCCAGTTTCTAATGATTTTTCATTCTCTCTCTCTCACCCTTCTATTCTGTCAGTTATCCTCTCTCTCTCTCGTTCTAAATTGTTTTCTCTGTTGTCTCATTTTTTTCTATTTATCACACATACATAAACACACACACACACCCTTCAACAAAAGATATGACTAAACTAGAAAAAAAATTAAAAATTTAAAAACATTTTCTTTAAATTCTGAGGTAATTTATTAGAAATATATTTAAACCAAAATTTTGTAATCCCTAAAATTTGAGTTAAAATGTGTTCATCTTTATGTAATAAGAGTGTGTTCAGCATCACTGTATATGCATAAATTAATAAAAATTATAAAATTCCTTAGTTGCAACAAAATTTTAATCTTTTATAGTTGAAAAACCAGTGTTATATGTGAAGGAAGCTAGTCAATATAAGTTGTTCAAGGATAGGCTTTAACCATCCACAATGTCAGATTTTATTATGTAAGTCAATGTTCTTGCATTAAAATTGTTATTAAACATGCAAAATTAAAGGACAAGTTATTGAATCGGAAATTGTAAAAAAGAAAAAAAAAGTTGATCAGAGGACGATCAAAAATAAAAATTAAAAACAATTAGCAAGATAAAAATAACAAAGAAAACTGGCTTTAAGAATGCGACAAAAAGAGATTTGAAAAGTAAAAATAATCTATTGAAGAAGCTGATGTTACAAATGCAAACAGAAAAAAACATGCAGAATGTAAAGGCCTGAAAGAAATCAAATTACCGCATTCAAGTGAATGTTGCAAAGAGAAACATGTAATTTGGACTAAGAAGTACATGAAAACTTATTTTCACTACCTAAATTTTGTGATGAATGTTGATCTACATTGAATGGACCTAATGTCTGGATCCTTCATGGAAATAGTCAACCAACATAATGTAGAAGATATCAGGGGAGGGATTGGAATAATGATCTGGACTGCTATTGTAGACAGTAAAATTATAAGACTCTTTAAAGCTTTCTTTTTATTTATTTTTTTTTATATACTAATGTTCAACTGTGTTGTGTTGTTTGAGCATAAGAAAAGGAAAAAGTGAAGTTCCTAGAGTTATGTAGGTAAGATAATGGTTAATCGCAGACTTGAAGAAATCAAGATTGTAGTGATTGGGAAAACATCCTGTCAGGAGAGTCTGTTCCACAAAGCAGCAGTTCTTGTGAATAAGCTTTCCAAGTGTAACTTACTACTGGAATATGAGGGGAATGAGTATAATTCATCCTTGTCTATATGGCATGGTGGGTCCCAGTTGCAAAGATCAAAGCTGGTGGGACCAAGGAATGTAGCTCATCTGAACACAGGCCATGGAAACAATGATAGAGTAGCTCACAACGTTTCATCTGTGAAAAAAGGCTTGTAGTGCAAAAAATAACTCCATCACCCACAAGGTCATGTAGACACTTTTGGACTCTATCAAGACAGGCAAGTGAGAACTGGACAGAAATACTTTTGGTCTGATCTGTCTTGTAAAGATATAGCATAGCAGGAGGTGTCGGGTACATACTAGAATGGTACAATGAACCAACTTTTTTTTTTTTTTTTTTTTTCAAGCATCTTTTAGTTCAAGATAAATGTAAAAAATTATTGTAAATTCTTGGACAAGAAATGTTTTTGAAAATTATAGGTCTCAACCAAGAAGCTTTCAGCTAAAAAGTTTATTCATGCAAGACAAAGATCTTTAACATTCTGCAAAGCTAACTATTGCCCACCATTTCCCACCCACCCCACAAAAAAAATTTTCATGAGATTAAAGGGGTGCCTCTCCATTCTTCATATATTAATCCAATAATAAATAGTCAAAGACCATCATTAAAAGAGATGTATATGAGAATGAAAAATAATATTCAAGATAGAAAGTGAGTTATTATATTTTTAATAAGGATAGATATTGTAATCTGAAACTTGTATATTGCTTATATAAATATATCATGAAATTTTTACTACCATTGGTTATACCATTTTTATTGTGAAAACATTGACTGGTACAATAAAACCTGACACAGCATACAATGCAAAATGCATTAATCTTGTGATATATTTTATATATAGCACACTTAGAAAATTATAATGAGATTAAGTTACTATATTTGACAGCACATAAAGCACACTTATTTTTTACTAATTAGTATCTTTTAAAGTTCCCCTGCGTCTTGTATGCCATATGTATGTTTAAAATTTGCAATAGTTGGTTGAAATTAGTTACCTGGCAACTCTTATTATCTTAGACTTTAGAATAACTTTCATATACCTATTGTCATTATTTAAAAGGTTATTATGCAGATTAAAAGTGTTATCATTGATAATATGCATTATATTAATTTCATCACGTTTAATATTAGTACTTTGTTTCACTAAAATTATATGACATAAATTCAAATTATATATTTGTAAAATATATTTGTTTCATTAATATTTTTCTTTCAATAACTTCCAGTTGCACTGGTATAAATACAATCAGAATTTTTATATCCTAATTATTCCACTAAGATGTTTACAATATGCAGGTTTTACAGATCATATAAAGGAAAATTTTTGACTGAATTTCACTCCTTCAGATATGACAACAGCAAGAAAGAGGTTAAGCTACACTATTGCATACAAGCTTCATGTAATAAACTGTTAAAGAGCATGGAAATAGAGCAGCTGCCAAATATTTTGGCCCTCCACCTAGAGAAAAAAATGATACATTACTGGCAATTGCAGGAAAATAAATTATGGGCAGCAAAGAAAGGAAACTATAACCTTTGCCACCCAGCCCCACACTGGCCTGAAATTGAAGAGAATTTGGGTTGTAGATGAGAGGAGTACAGGCAGAATCATTACTATGAAAATGATAAGGAATTAAGCTAGAAGATTAGTGAACAAAAAGGGGTTTCAAAACTTTATAGAAACAGAAGGAGGATGTTATCATTTTAGGAAACGGGAAGGTTTGTCAATGTGTACAAAAACATCAATTGCACGGAGAATGCCAGCTGACTATAATGACAAAATAGTAAAGTTTCATAAACTTGTTATACATGTTTGAAAAAGAACTCCTTTTGAGCTAGGCCAGATAGGAAATATGGATGAAGTCCCACTAACATTTGATGTTTCATCAAACAAAACTGTGAGTATTAAGGGATCCAAGGCTATTATAATAAAAAACACAAATCATGAGAAGACCCATTATATGATCATTCTTTCATGTTGCACTAATGGCAAAAAAACTGCCTCCTTTTCTGGTTTTTAAGAGAAAAACTACACCAAATGATAAGATACCAAAAGGTGTTCATGTCCATCCAGAAGGCTGGATGGGACAAAGCTGGTCTACAGTTATGACTACGAGTTGTATGGGAAAGACGTCCAGATGGACTATTACAAAAGCCCTCTCGTCTGGTTTGGGATCAGTTCTGAGTGCATAGGACTGAATCCATTAAAAAAAAAAAGTGACAGAATTGAAGACAGAGTGGATATTCATGGTGGACTAACAAGTCAGTTGCAACCTCTGGATGTGTCTCTGAATAGACCATTCAAACAAAATATGAAGGAGGAATGGAACATGTGAATGGCAATTCCTGATCACAACCTTAAATTTACAGGAAGAATAAAAAGACCCAGCATTTCACAAGTCTGAAAATGGGTGAATCAAGCTTGGGATAATATTAGACCAGAAATTGTTGTGAAATCTTTTAAAAAATGTGGCATTAGCAATTCTCTCAATGGAATGGAAGATGACGCATTATTTAACGACGATGATAGTAGTATTGAAAATGAGTATCAGAGTTTTGATCGACGACAAATTTTATGGATTTGGAGATGAATAAAATTTTAATGCTAACTGTACTATTTTGCTCAATTGTAATAATTGCTTGATTTTTATTTTTTCTTACCTTTGGATATAATAGTCTTTATAGGCTCATGTTCGTTTTTTGTCCTATTTTCATTTAATTGTAATCATGGCTTGTTTAACCAAAATAATATCTCATATATATAGCCTAAACTGTACTAATAATTTTACTAATTACTAATTTTTTCTTGATTTGCCCTGCTGAAATTGGGGTGCATCTTATACACCCATGCATTTTATATGCTGTCAGATATGGTAATTGTTATTTTATTTCCTTGTCTTGCCCAATATAATTAGTTATCCAAAAGATATGGGGAGTGACCCTGTCCCATGTTCCTTTTGCTTCCAATAAACTCCCAAGTCTCACTGTACAACAGCAAGCAACATTAAGCAATCTCAAAAGAGTTTTGGCTAATGCTATCACTTTAGTTATCTACCTCAAGAAAAAGTATTTCTTACCCCCCCCCCATACACAACTGTCACCGCCAATTGAATGGTGATCAGATTATGAAAGAGGGCATTGGTGTAGATTAAATAACTACAGAAACCAATGCTGATACTTTAAAAATATTTATGAAGTATACATATAAATTTTACTGATTTATATGGGATAATGGGAATTTAGTATAAACTTGTATTTACAAAAATGTTAGCTGCAGAATCCTTTGATATTTTAAACCTTTCTAGATTAAGCATTTCACTGTTACAGATATAAAAATAAATACCAGATTTTTTTTCTTTTCTTTTTCAGTTATATTCAGATAAATTATGAAGTTAAACTTTTGACAGAACTTGTCACTTAGCAAAACTACAAACCTAAGGATCCGAATAAAAAAAAAGATCTCAAAGTTGCTACAGTATCTAGAATTAAGAATATATTTAAGTAAGTTATAAATCTGTTTTTTTTTATATTGGTACAAATTCAGGATTTCTATAGTATCATGGTTTTAATAAGTAGATCGGTTGCAGATTATAGAATAGGTGTCTAACCATGTAGTCTCATCTGAACTAGTTGCTTAAGGAAAAAATCTCTTTGAACCAATTGAGCCAGAGCAGCACCTCTAGTAAATCTGAGGTACAAAATTTCAGGACAGGCATGATGGCCTTACTGAAACAAGAATGAAATTTTGACAGACATCAGAGAAAAAAGAGGTTAGCAAAGATTAGTGAGAAATTTGATCTAATTGGCTCTTAGAGTTTGCATTGGAGATATTTGATTTGCAAGTACTCAAGGTCTGTGTGTCAAGTATGGATTTGTGCTTTTTTTTTTTTTTTTTAAACAGTTACTTGTGCATACTTTATATGTGGTCTGTGTAATTTGAGAAACTGTTCTACATTAGTGTCTTTGATTATTGTGTGGAGGATTTTCACTGGCTTATGAATTAGGAGTTGAAGGCTACTTCTGAAGATATTTGACAGGATGGAATAAGACACATACTTCAGATTATGATTCTTTCTTTCAGAATTTGGCTCAAAAGATAGATGAAAAGAAATAAAACTATGCTCAAAAGATGATTTTTGCTTATTAGACAACACTGTTGTATCTTTGTAAGATTTTAACTTAAATTCTCTTTCATTTGTTGGCCAATGGTATCATATTGTGAAAAAGTTTTTTGTTAATAATATTTTAATGTTTATATATACTAGATTCCAAAATTTTATTACAGGAAGTAAAAATAATGGCAAAAACTGTTCATATACTGTAAAAGGGACAAAAAGTTTCCAAAAATTGAAATTCTCATTTCTTCAAGAAATTGCAAGTAAATTTGCAGTCTTTCGATTGCACTAATTAAACAATTTATTTGTTTTCAGTAATAACTTTTGACACTTTTAATTCATTCACTGCCTGATTTTATTATGCAATCTTTACTTGAATGTGGTAGTTTAGCCAATGTTCTTAATATTCTGCATTTTTTCTGTTTACAATTGTAATACCAGCTTCTATAAATATTTTCTTGCTAGTCAATCAACTTTAAATGCTTTTATCCTTTTAATTTATCCCAAATTTCTTTTGGGAATATTCTTAAAGCCAGTTTTTGTTTATTGTCTTGTTAATGTTTTTAATTGTTTTTAAATCTTTGTTCAATCTTTTCACAATTTACAATGTTGTGTTTCCATCATTCAATAACTTGACAATATCTTGTTTCTTTTTTGAGATTATATCTTTCATACAACTTATAGCAATCTTTATATATCTGAAATTAAAAAATGACTGTACTTATATATATATATATACACACACACACACACACACACACACACACACACACACAATGTGATGAAGCAACCTTAAGTGTTATAATAAAATCTTATAAAATCAAATAAATTATGTAAATATTTAAAAAAATTTAAATTAATACATTTGCTTACAGACTAGTATCCTCTTCTTTTACAATTCAGACTAGTATCCTCTTCTTTTACATTCAGACTAGTATCCTCTTCTTGATTGTTATCTTCACAAGATTTTGGCTGTTTTATCCTTTGGCCTTCTTCAGGTTTGTGTCATACTCTGTAACATACTCAAAATTTTGAATTGATCCCTTTATTCAATCCCAGGGTTTAGATTGTTCTCATTCCACTTTTCATGTTTAGGGGATATCTTGTCTTAATAGTCTCCATTCTATTCACATCATGTTGCTAGTCTCTTTCTTCCACTGATTCAGAATATATGACTTTTTTTTATACTACCTGACCTAGAGATTGAACTGATTCCTTTGTCATTATGTGTTTAGTCCCTGGGTTGGCTAATGCAGAAAAGTCATACAATCTGGTTTAGTGGAAGAAACAGGCACACAATACAAAAGTCAATTGACAAGTATTAACTGATATGAAATTTCCAAGCATGGAAAGTGGAATGAGACCAATTACCTCTGTAAAGGGCTTGGTTAAAAAATCTGAGAAGGTTATCCAGTATGAAAGAAAACCATATGGTACAATGGATGAAATTTGAGTATAACAACTGAGATGAGGATACTAGTTCTAATATAAAAACATATAACAGTGTTAATTCCTCTTCTCAAAAATTCCAAAATAAAATACATTCTGAAAATTTAACCCATATCAGTTAGTTAATACCAACTACATTGTGAGAGCATTGACTTACATAATAAAATCTGACAGTGTAGATTTAAAATTGCGTTTAAACACTGCTCTGTAACCAAAAATGTTTATCTAAAGAGTGAATGTCATTTCCATATGTTTGTACTTAAGTTTCTCACAAATGTTCCAATATCAGTGCTGAACAACAAAACAGGTTTTTATACAAAAAAAAAAAAAAAAAATTCATTCTCTCTCTTGTTACATCTAGAAAACTGACATTTTTATTTATTTATTTATTAATGTGTTATCTTAATATTTCCACATCAACTTAAGGATTCAAAAATCCTCCAAGCTCACACTTAGGAGAATAATTTGTGAAAATGACACAGAAAATTAAACAAACTTAGCTATACAGATA
Organism: Acanthosepion pharaonis; assembly: GCA_903632075.3. Classification (NCBI taxonomy): domain Eukaryota; kingdom Metazoa; phylum Mollusca; class Cephalopoda; order Sepiida; family Sepiidae; genus Acanthosepion; species Acanthosepion pharaonis. Next base: position 159,802 of record CAHIKZ030005331.1, on the reverse strand, counting down.
ATAGGCAATCATTTTTTCCCTTTCTTGATTATCTTATTTCATTTATTTAATTTGCTTTTCCACTTCCTTTTTTCTTTTGCTTTATTAACCATTTTTTTTTTTAAATTTTTCTCCTCCAATTTAATTCAATTGTTTAAGGAAATCACCAATCAGTGGAAGCATTTCTCTGGAGTTTACTTCAATAGAATTTAAGCAATTGCTCTGGACTCCTTTAATTCTAAAAACTGAATATTGCCTGCAAGATGTCCCATTGCAGTCCAACTTTGTTAAAACAAATCTATTTACCCTTTGCTCTTTTTTATGGCAATAAAGTAAAGAAGTTCCACTCTTCTCATTAATTCTTTTCTTCTGTCATTAAATCACCATTGTTCTTATTATTAACATTACAGTTATTATTACTACTACTACTAATATGAGTATTATTATGTGTATCACTGTTATTGTTAATATTATTGACATTATCAAGTCATATTTATCTTTTTGTAAATTTTATAAGAAATAAAAAAATACTATTTTTTTTCTTACAAGTTAAAAATAAAATAAAAATATTCTGCTTGGCACTAATTGTTTTATTGGTGTCTCAAAAATTCAATTTCATTTTATATTTTTATTATTGTTGTTATTTTTAAGATATTGTCATTATTTTTTAAACTTTTTTCTTTGGTATCTTAAATTTTATATCATCAGTGTGTTCTATATCTTATTTTATTTTTTAATTTTTTTAATACGGAATGTATAATGTCTACTGATATTTTTTAGTTTAAATATAAAAATAACAGCAATAATCTCATATATTTCATTTTTGTACATGTAGTGTTTATTTTCCAATTACATTAAAGCTATATTATTAAAAAAAAGTTCATCTGTAAGCTGATCATTATATAAATTATTTCTATATGTAGGAAAAATGCCAAGTGTATATATATACACACACACACACACACACATACATGATCAAACTGCCAAAAATACTTGTTTGCATAGCAGTACTTACATAGAGAGACATTTGTATCGATACATATTCATGATCTCATAAATATGTTAATGTAGCACTAAGCATTGTTACCAGATAGTTTCTCACTGTTGTCAAATAGTGAATTTTGAAATGTTATGGAGTTAAGCTATTTTGGTAGTTTTTTTTTTTTTTTTATTAGTTTTTATCAATGTTGGTAATCTTTTAGTTAAAAAAAAAAAAAAAATCATCTCAACTTTACTCTTAATTTTGAGGTTATATTTTTAATAGTCTTTGTAGGACAATTGAAATCTTTTAAAAGAATCTTTTAGCATCTTTCATCTGGCCACACAGAATAAAAAACCTACAGTATTCTTTTTGTGTTAAATGACCCCTGAACCTATATCATGGATACTTGATATCAAGTGCAGCATTTGGCCATAGATGTGTAATCAGATTTCCCAACTAAAAATACAATGGACATGTATAATTTCTCATTTCATAGAAACCAAATTAGTCAGCCACATCATCAAGGTTGGCAACTGAAAGAAGGAGCAAAGGATAATGACTTTATTAACAGAGCTTAGCTATTCATTCTTATGTTACTTGAGCACTAGAAAAAATTTAGTCCATACACACAGCACTAATGTAAATTCAATGACTTGTCCCATAGTCATAGTCCCTTGGAGTAAATGTGCATGCATGTATGTAATTTGGAGTTTATGTATCATAGGAACTAATTATATATGTAAATATAGATAAAATAATTGTGTATATAAGCATTGAAATTTAGAATCTTAAATCTGTAATCACCTTCATCCATTTGTTATTGTTTTTTCTGTTTAACTTGAAATATCAAATATTAAAAAAAAATTTATTTCTTAATTGATGAACAGAAAATCTGTAAATCATGTTGGGTTTAAATAAATCATCTTTTCTTTATTTCCTCTCTTTTCTGTTGCAGCATTTCCAATTTTCTGTCGCTTTGCTATCCTGTCAGCCAAGTTCATCATAATCTTGTTCTGATCACTAATCATGCTCTCTTTAGCCCTTTAAGGATTGGCCAAAAATTAACACTTTGCAATGTTTGGTTGTCAAGAGAATTGCTTTAATAATTTTACTGTGTTATTTTATTTTATTATTGAAAGATTACTTGTCTGTCATTTTGATTGCAATTAACTATTCATCTTCAGGATAGCAGGTTGAAAATTTCCATTACAAATTGATAAATCTTGAAGATTTCAGAGGTCATGAGATTATGAAAGTTTCTTTCAAATGAAAGGAACTTTTTCATTAGTATTCAAGGAATTTTTTCATCTCTTCAGACTCTACTCCCTTATACTTGCATGTTATGTATTTTGAAATGTTTGAACTGAGTTTATAAAATTATATAAGCTTTTGGAACTTGAAGAATTTTCCCTTTTGAATAGTTTCATTTTGGCATTATTTATATTGAAGGAATCCGCTTAAAGAAATGGAACACTCTATCTGAAAATATACAATGTTTTAAATATTGTATTTCAAATGAAACATGATTTAGTAAAAAACTTTTTAAAAAATGTCCATATAACCCCACCTCTTTCTGTAAGATTCATATCTCTTCCTCACCTATCTTTTACTTATTTGCCCAGTTTTTGTTGTTTTTTGTTATTTTTTTTGTTTTTTTTTTTGTCCTTCTCTCTTTTTATTTATTTCTATTTCAAATTTTTTCCCTTGCTTCAGTCTTTCTACTTCTGTCTCCTGATCCATGTCATTTTTGCCTGCTAGCTTGGCTCATCAAGTACAGTAAGGGTGGCCTATTTCTCTTCCTTACACGCATCTTCATTGCTTACCTTGGTTACTGAAGGAGGGGGGCATAATTCCAACAGGAGGTGGGGAGAGAAGAAAAAGCAAAAAATGGTAATATCAATAAAACAAAAAGTAACAGATAGAGAAAGACACAACAATTAACTTCACAGATGCTTTGTTAGTAAGACTTTGAAATTATCCTTGGAATCAACAAGACATTGTGCATTGTTAAAGATTGAGAGTAGCTTTGGTCAGTTAAAGAGTGGGGATTCTTAAGCTTTAGTTTGGCTGAGGTTTTCTTTTACTTATTTGCTTATGCTTTGTTGTTGATTTCTACATTCCTTGATTAACGTTTATTCTGTTCTGTGAACAATATTGACAGTGTTTTTATAATTCAGCATCAACTCTACCTCTTTTATTGGCACACATGCACAACTTCTTATACATGAAAACAGAATCACACACACATATATATACATATATATAATTTTCTACTTGTCTCTTTATATTTAATGCACATCATATTTTTTAACACACCTATACTGATTCTTTACATTCATAATCACATAAATTTCTCACTTTCTCTTTACATATACTCATTCTGTTTCAGGATATATACATATTTTCTCTGGTCTATTATAAACACTATCCAATTTAGGTTTTCTACCTCTCATTAGGCAGTGTCTTTTCTTTTAACAGAACTTCCAAATCCCCAAATACTATTTTTTTTTTATACGACTGTGCAAATTTGTAGAATGAAATCTTGTCACTTTTCTTGCCATAAACTTTGAAAGTTTTTTCTTTAATGTAAATAGGTAATTATTTTTTCTCTCCATATCATTTAATTCAAATCTTTTTCACTTTAATTGAAAATAATGTAACTAAATACACCTTTTCATTTTTGTCTAATGCTTTCTAAAATTCCTAGTTCATAATACTCATTGTTTACTTAATTTTGTATTGTTATGCTGTTTAGTATGAATAAAATTGAACCAATACAGCTGTTTATATATAAAATAATTAATCATTGCATTATTTTACAATATATACACGTGCCCACCATATGAGTTGTTAACAATATTTATACAGAGTTGTGTATCTACATGTATTGTACTTGCAAGGAATTTGTTCTTAAGTAGAAATCAAAAGACAATGAGTACCATGTGGATCACATCCAAGGAATTTTCACCACTAGTGTTTGGTCTGAGTCTATAGATCAAGTCCATATTATAATTTAATAAGACAGATTCAAAAAGGCCCAGATGACCTAATGGCTAATGGCAAAGTGAATGGAATTAGCCAACAGTTCAAATTCTAACTAGGCAGTTTACATTTGCTTCACTCTAATATTTTTGGAAAAGGCATGAAACCACTCCTCCCTATCAGTTATGGGTAAACAGCAGGGCAGTTGAATCCTTTTAGCTTTGTAAAAGCAAACCATTTTGATAATGGGTGGAGTTACCTTTTGCTTCTACCATATAGCCCAGTACAACTTGCTACATGTTATTTGGAGTAGAGATGGTTTCTACCAAGTACCCCCATCTTCATTGTGCTGTGAAATATCTTGAAAGAAAAATTGGCATAGCATCTATTGAGCTAACAAATTCCAACATCCAACTAAATCTTGTGTTTTCTGTTTATTGTAGAATAATGGTTCCCAGATCTTTTCAAACTGTCATCCCTTCGGCTCCTAATCTACATCTCTAGTGTACCCCCAATCCTACCTATACCAAATATGAACTTATTTCTTGCTATTAGATTGACTGCAAATTTTAAAACAACTTATCTGTGATACTTATCTGATACTTATACTGCATTTATTTTCAGTTCATTTCTTTGTTTGAAAAGAACTACACTGAAACACAATTCTAATAAATGTTGAGAAGACAACAAAATGTATTTTCATTCCCCAGTACAGAGTAGCATATGAGAATATATTTATTCATTTATTTTCTTTTTAATTAAAAAATTATAACCCCCAAAAAATAATTGTTTGAACTTTGGTCTCCTCTTAATGTCATTTTAGTGTGAAATTAATTGTTCTTTCATCATTCCCGTTTTCTCATATCTAGAAATGAATTGATCACTCAATCTGGTATATAAAGAACAAAAAAAAACAAAAAAAACACCTGCAATATGTCAGACCTGTCTCTATGCAGTTCATCCTAGTGTACACAGTACACTTGAAAGTCATCATCTGATATGCTCTTGTCCTCATCCGAAACTAAAGCAGCTCATCACAGTCTATGTTATATTTGAATAACTGTTACTTATGCAGTACATGAAAGGTAGATTTCACTTTGATAAGGATAATCTCATTTCTATGCAGTTTCTAAGTAACTTCATTGAACTTTTATATCTGATAAGTAAACATATAACAGAATTAGTCTTAGAAGAATTCAATAACTGTTTTAAAAAGTGATTGGAAATATCTTGAACAGTTTCATATTGACAGTTATCTAACATGTGCCACAAAAAAAAACAGACTTGAATACATGTACCTTGATTTTATTTACAGCTTTGATAACAGTGTTTAATGATTCTTGAAGTTGACCACTTGGGCTTTTTGCCACCATATGCTGCCTGTCGGTTACACTCTGAACTATCAACCAAGCAACTAATTTCAAAGGAGTGATGGAGAGGTAAAAATGAAAAGACATCTTAGAAGTGAATCAGTCAACAAGATTTATTTAGTGAAGAAATGTACAAATTCTTACAGGCTTTTTTGTTTTCTTTCTTTATCAATCCAAATATTAGTAATAATTGTTGTGGGAATAAAGTTATTGTTTTTGCTTTATTAAAGAAAAGAAAAGTTCTTTTTATCAAAAAGATGTTTGGAAATTTGTGTAGTTGTGAGTATTACATAAGTTTTCTTATTTTCCTTGTGTACTATATTTGCTTTTGATAAAAAATTTTCTTGTTGGTCATGTTTTGGCAAATAAAAATCTTAAAGAAAGCCTGCAGCTTGGATTATTTTTTGTGTGGATAATCATGATGAAAATTTTGCAATTAACTGACTTGGCTTTGTTAATTTTTGGCTTTTATTGTCTCCTGAATTCTGAAATTGGCTCCAGAAATGTTCTCTTTTGAAATATGATTTACTCAATTGTTTCAAAAATATTTTTAAATTTAATTTTCTGATTGGATAAATAATTTTATTGCGCAGCAAATATATTGTTTTTGTGCATGATTTATTTTGTACAAATTATAATTGTTTAAATCACTCTGCTTTCTAGGAACTAGAAATGAGTTAACAAATTTTATTGCTTTTCATCTTAGTGGAATTTTTATCACTGAATCAGTTGTTTCTTAGGTGGTGCCATAGTTTCAATATACTCATTCTTACATCAATACCAGTCTTCATGACATCTACTGCTCAATTTGACTGTCCAGATCATGTCACCAAGATACAAACAAATGTTCAAACTTCAACTTCAAACCACAAAATAAAATCAATTTTTTTATTTATAACAGAATTTTATTCTTTGTAAAGCTTACATGTTTATGAGTTGCATTTTGTCAAAATAGACTATAATTCTTGACTATTATTCCTTATTACCATAATTTTTTTTTTGTCTAGGCTGGTTATTAATTTCAATATTTAAGAAAACAAAGAAAGGTTAATAACTGAAACTTGTGTACCCACTAAAAAAAATAAAATAAAAAAACCAAATAATATTTATAGTAATAACATAAACTATGTAAAGCTACAAAAAAAAAAACATTATCTTGGTTCTGATATCACCTTACTGTGCCTCCTGTAGAGTGGACAATAATGCCCACTTTGGTAATTACTGCTGTAGTTTTGTGCTTTTAATAATCAACATTCACATTATGTGTCTATAATGCTCATCAACTTATCAAGCCTTTGATTTGGCCTATAAGAAGTTAAAGCTATAAATTAAGAAATCAAACTATGAAGCAAAACAAAAGATGAATCCTTCATAACAATGATATACCTATCTTATTTTGTGTAGATAGGCTGGTTTTAATTTTTACTAAAACTGGTGACAAGAATGTTTCATTGTAGCATCTGATGAATACTTTTGCAAGATAACATTTTAGTTCTTCACTTTTTAGTAAAATTGTACCCAGCTACTTCATTGGACTAATATTTCCAAATTAATACATTACATTGGTGCACCCTGATTGGTATTGTTTGTTGTTTACATGGTTCTGTGAACTGAGAAAATTGTAAGGGTAGATGCCATATGAAGACCTTGTTGACATCACAAAGGTAAGGCAGTTACTTGCTGGTGACCATCAACTGATTGATATATCTCGGTCAAAACGATAATTTAACAAAGGTCAGCAAGTTGTTTATAACTTGATTTGGTTTCTATTCCTTGTTTCTATTTCATTTGGCCAGGTTAACACAACATTTTACCAAAGATTTATGAAGTTAAAGTTTATATTTTAATCTCTTGCAAACTTGCATTTTTTTCAAATGTGTTTATATTTATGTTTCTGTATTTCTGATGTGTATGGGGAGGGAAAGATACACACACAACACATATATATTTCTCTCTATATATATAACATATTTATACTCAGTGTTTTCACCATTTATATTCAAATCTATTTGAAAATTGAAAGGGTTTTTTGTCTCCACCCCATATTCAAACATAAGCTACTCTCATTGATCCTCCTTTCATAGACTTACATGTGAAATATTGATTTTTGTCACATTCAGGCTTAAATATTTTATTATATGATCTTCTTGTAAGAAATAGAATGGCTAACCATTAAAATCTTAAATTTCAAGCATCATTCCTTTCATATTTCAGTGTGGTTTGTGTTGCTAATCTGATGTGCAAGTCTCCTTGAACTGAGATAACTGGTTTATTCTGAAATGTTAAAAAAAAAAAAATCATGTGCCCACATAGTATGAACAGTGTAAATTGTTTGCAATAATTTTTGTTTCTCTTTTTGAAAGAAAAACAGCTATAATGTAAGCTTACTGGCACATATTGAAAACATCCATCCATATGCTGTTTAATAACCAAAGTTAAGCAACATTGAACATGGTCAGTGTTTAAATGGGATTATTATGCTTATACAACAACATATTTTTGTTTCTTTCTTCAAAGTTAAAATTCCATTTTCAGTCAATGATGATAAATTAAAAGTATTTGTTTGCATAGTCTTTCTTTTTCTGTTCAAATATATTTAAAATATCTATGAAAACTAGATAACATTGTCCATTAAATTACTTTAACACATACACACATTTTTGTTTTGTTTTGTTTATGCAAAAGTGCTACCACACTTATTTTATCTTTTACTTTACATTTTAATTAATTATTTTTAAGTTTCATATAAATTTTAAAACTTGTGTTGATACTTAATATATTTGAAGAAAGAATTTCCAATTATTTTCAGTCCTGATGTTTTTAGCAGTAAAGTTGTGTAATATTTTCAGTTGAGCAACTTTTTAACTGTAACAGACATTGCAAATTGATTATTTGAAATTACCAACAGTTATTCAATGTCTTATAAATAATCTCTTTAAATGGCTAAAGATGTTCTTTGGTAATGCTGAAAAGGATCTAGTTAGTGTCACTCAAATAATAACCACCATTTACAGTTTGAAAAGCCTTTTTTTTGTTTTGAGTCAGAAGTACATGTTTTAATTATATATGTTTTATGGTCAGTGTTATGCCAATATATTTAATGTTGATTAATAAGAATGTAAAAGATAAGAAGCAATATTCTAGCAATTTAATAATTCATAAGGATATCCCTAAAGTAACCTGTGTATGAGGACCAAATAATTGTTTATTAGATGGGCAATATGTACATGCATTGTTTGAGGGAAATCATGATAAACCTTACCTTTTAAGGTAAAAATGAAGAATAGTCTTTGATTTGCGATTTAGGAAATGTCATGAGAAGTTGAAGCTTTCAATTGTTCATTTTTACAAAGAAATTTCTCAAATACCCAGATGTTCAATTTCCATGAATACAAAAAATAAATACTTGTGGTAAAAACAATAAATCTAAATTTCTAGCTTAAATTACATGAATCTCTTAAAATAGTTGTCTGTAAATTATTTGGGTTTTTTTTTTGTTTATTTATATATATATATATATAATACACACACATCACTGACTTGTGAGGAAAACTAAAAGAATAAACTTTGATATAAGAAAAAATATGCAAGAAACCTATGTTTGTTGTATTTCTCTTGTATTTTCGATTGTTACAATTGTATTAAATGTTCCATTACCGATTGAAATTTACAAGACATACACCACGTATCTTGGATTTTTGCTTCTTAGAAAACATTTGCCATTGCTTGTCATTTCTTTGGACTAAGCTGTGGTCTAAAAAATGTCTACCTTTTTTTTTCTAAATAATAACAACTTCAATAAAAAGGGGAAAAATAGATAAAAATATTTCTTGTTGGCACTTAACAAGACACAAATATACATCTGATGTGATTGTTAACACCCAAAATATGCCTAAAGGGACTTCTTAACTGGTCTCTTATAGTGAGATTAAGATTTATTACCCAAACAAAATGTAAACGCATTTGCCTTGAGTGCTCCCCTCTGCCAAAACATTGCCTGTCTGATCTATGTGCATTATTGTCATTTTTATTCATACTTTCTTTTTTTTTTTTTCCATCTCTGTTCTTTTCGTCAGCTTTTTACTTTTATATTTAATATTTCTCTTCCTTTTGCACCCACCATTTCCCTCTGCCTTTATTTTCTATCTTGACTTTTTTCTTCCACCTGAATAGTTTAATTTTTCTTTCTTTTTGCTACTTACCCTTCCATATTCACCACCACCCCATTTTTTGTGTTGGGTCTCTCTCTCTCTCATACACACATTCTTTTTTAAATCCTTTGAGGTATCTATGTTTTGTATTGAGAAGATAGTTTCTAGAATGATAACAATATCTTTTCCCCTATTCACTCCCCATCTGTCATTTTGTTTTGCACTGCCAAATCCGTAAGATTTATCTTTTGCTGAACATAACCATTATAAATCTCCTCGACCCAAGAAAATCATCACTTTTTCAAAATCTTATTAAAGTATTAGGAATATTGTTCATAAACTCCTTCTTTTGAAGCTCCCTTTTTTTCTTTTTTTTTAAGTTTTTCTTTTTCGTTCGTTCAGATACCTTCTTCTTCTTCATGGTATTATTGACAAGGGTGTGTACACGCCAGAAAATCTGTTCTTACAACTTTGAACCTAAAGAGGAAAAAAATGCTTAAGGATATTTTTAACCGGAACAACGAAGATGAACGTTTGTTTGCTTTTTATGTTTCTGATACATTAGCGTAACGTCATCCTTTGACCCCCGACCCGATCCGACTCTCACCTCCACCGCTTCCCCCCACGCGCACTGTGCATGTTCGCCCTGGCGATCGGATAAGAAGCTAGTGACTCCTGGTTGAACTTAATAAAATTTGGCATGTCTTCTTCCTTCATTGACTTGTCTGTAAGTAACTCGACTCTTTGTGCCGACTTTTCTTTCTTGTCGCCACCACACTCGCCCGGCCCCTTTTTACCATTATTATTCGGCGGTAAGGCTAGCGGACACGTCTGTTTGTTATACGCATGTTTTGGACAGCCCCCAAGTATCTAAAGTGTAGGATTACAGTTTAATAGCAATCCACCTGCCGATTGCTAGGGATGTCTTAGTTAGGGTGCAGACGGAGGAGAGGGGTTTCGTGTCCAAAGGTAGATATTACTGATGATACCACTTACTCTCTGTCCAACCCCCGATGGATCCAACGAAACACTCTCTGACATTAGGTGGAAAAAGGGTTTAACCCGTTACTAAATATCAACATGATTATTTGTTATCACCAGGAAACCCATCTCCTCTTTCACTTGAGAGAGAGAAAGAGAGAAATTCACTTGTCGACATCAAACAGCTTGACACTTGGCTCTGTCTACCCTAACCTCCCCCTTTGAAATCACTTCTCCACCCACAACCATTTTTAGGTAAATAAATGTAACGTGTGTGTGTGTGTGTGTGTGTGAATCTGAACTTTCTGTGTGATGTGTACATATTTTTAAAATGTTTACGTGGAATTGTGTACTTAATTATTAGTTATGTACGTATTTGAATTTGATACTTTATGTCTCTTCCTTTTCGTTTGACATATTATCAACATTGATATCTTCGTGTGATGGTCCTGCTTGCTTGAAGGTGTCTTAAGCCTGTGTGTGGGTGTTTGGAAAGACGTCGAAATAATTTTAATTTACTACTAAACATCTCTGACGTCTGTATATATACATATATGTGTCTGCCTCTCAATGTGCTTGTAAATAAGTGGGCATAGAGCTTTGTATGCACGTGAGAAAGAGAGGTGGGGCCATGTATGTATGTATATGTGTGTTTCCCCACCCTCGTGGTTCCGATAGAAGATACAGGGAGAATGCGAAGCTTTGATGACAGCACCAACTACGAGGAAACAGCTATGGTGATATCGATAGTCTGCCTCCCCATATTTATTGCCACCACCACCACCACCACGACTACCAATGATGACCATGATTGCTGTTGTTGTTGTCCATTAGCCGAAGGAAAGGGATAAAAAATAAGAGGCATGAAAGTGCTTTTATTACCTCCTGTTTCTATACAGTTAGGCAAAATATTACCGATTACGCAATTTTTAATTCTAAAACACTATGGCCTACACAAGTAAAAAAAATTTTAATTTTTCGAATCTTCACAATGAATGAGATTAACTTCTTTTTTTTTTTTTTATGAATTATGCTTTCCAAGCAATACTTCCTTGATTTTTTAGTAATTTGTGAGTTTGTTTGAAATAAATTTTGTTTCTTATGTACATATCAGTACGAAAATAAATGACTCTTTTTAGTCTTCTTCAATCAATGTATTGTACGGAAAGATATTTTCACATTTTTTTTTTCTTGTATAAGTTTTTTTTTGTTTTTTTTTTAACTTCCATATTTTTTTAAACCTCAGAGGAAAAAACTGACTATTTAATAATACTAATTAATAGTGATTCAGAGTTTTATAGATGTAAAAAAAAATAGGTACATTGGAAAATATTTAGTTAAAAATTAAAAATTAGGGTGTTCTGTTCTGCACTTGAGAAATTTACGATTACATCAAAAAAGTTCACCACATTGGTCAGTGGTCAACACTTTTAAAATTTGTCAAAGTGTGAAAATGTTATTTAAATAATTTAGAGATCAATAAAGTTTACAGATGCTCCAGTTGATGATGGTCTCTGATTTGATTTTTTTTTCATCCTTTGCTAACAGGTTTATGCATTGATAAAAAGAAATGATAGATTCTTTTGAGAGAGAAAAAAATTAAAATTTATTTCTCTCGTATTTAAAAAAAATAAATCAACTTTCTCATTTTCTTTTTTTTATTCTTTAGCTATAAATACAAAAGAAAGGATATCATTTTCAAATATATCCGAATAAAAAGGGAAAAATATACTGTACTGTACAAAATAAATTTAAAGATGTCTCAACAAGAAAAACTTTATTTTGCGTTTTGAAAATTTTTTGCCACTTTTCAAATTTATAATTTGCTTGTTAATTTAAACATTTTATTTATTTATTTATTTATTTTGGTAAATATTTTGATTTGTTTTGTGTAGTGTTCTGTTCATTTATTAAAATGCATAATTTTAAAATAAAAAAATGTACAATTTGTTACCAGCATAATAATAAATGTCTAATAAATTTAAAATGCAACTTCTATCTACCTTTTCCCATGGATAGGAGTTTGTTAGCCAGGGCAGGTAATCTTTTAAGAAAAAGAAAAAAACAAATGCGCAAAGACAATCAATAGTTAAATAAACTCAGGGTTTAACAACGTCTTTTTTCATTTAATAAAGTCAGTGGCTCGGTCAATTAAACGTAAACTATAAGTTTTTTTTTTTTTTTTTTTAATTTTCTGATCAAAGAAAAAAGGTATACAAAAATGAAAAATGGTTATTTGAATAATCAGTTGTTTCACAAAAAAGTATAAATTAAATTTTCCTTCTCTCCAGAAATATGTTAATTTTTAAAAAATACTTGAATTAAAAAGATAAAAAAATATGATTCCGAGTTTTCTATTTCTGATATTAAAATTATTAAATGCTTTTTGATATAAAAAGTATTTCACTCAAATTTCTTTTTATGTATATCCACTAAAAATAACGTCTCATTAAAATATATATTCATGCTTTTTTATATATATATATATATATACACACACACACACACACACTTCGTGGCCAAGACCGCCTAAATCATGTTGGATCTAACAACGGTTTCTTCTACCAAGATGCAGGTTCAAGTCCTGTTGGAGAATGCCATTTTCCTTTAATTCAGGACGGAAATAAATAAATATACTGTTTAATAAATAAATGTTGTGTATACTCAAATATGAGTATCCTCTAAAAATAACGTCTCCTTAACTCCTTAATAATATATCTATCTATCTATCTATATATATATATATTATTCATGCTTATTCTTTTGTTTGTAAAAAGATTTTATTTCAGAAAATATATTGCTATATGAAAAATGGCAAATTTCTAGATGAAAGGTTAAAAAAAACATATATTAATTTTTTGTTTTTAAATAATTTGTTATACTTTTCATATATAGATTTATTTTCTGAAATTAAAATTTTATAAGGAAAAAAAGAATAAGCGTGTATAATAATGGTTAAGCAGTGACAAACATAAGTTAACATTTATGAAGTAATGAAACTATTATAGAGCAAGAAAATACTTCTTACAAAATAAGTGAATTTTAAAAGAAGCTTTACAATCTTAGTTTTATTTTTATTTATTTATAATATATATGTATATATATAATGATTTAAATTTTCTTAAAATAGGTATAACATTAACGTACTTACTAATTAGTAATTACTGAATATGCTCTTATATTATTTAAGTGTGTCACTTTTACAAAGTTTGTTTTTCTGCTTTTCTTTTGAAAAACCTCTTTTTGCTACAATATCTTATTTTATTTTGGGATCACTTTTTGTCCATTTCATCCTAAGAGAAGAAAACTGTATTGATAAACAATAAATCAAGTTTCTTCAAATAAGTAAATGGCAACATGAATGAATAACATTTGATGCTAAGAAAAAAATTTTAATTTTTCAAATAATTTCATTTAATAAATATAATTAATCAATTTCTACTTAAACTTGACACCTAATAAAGTTAAAAGAAAATTATTTTTTTAAATTAATCCTGTTTTTGACAAAAGAATTCACCTTTAAATTCTGATTTAATAAATTCCTTTCATGTTTTCTTTCCATTTCTTGTAAAACTGGCAGAAAATAATTGGGAATAAATCTTTTCTTATTTCTTAATTCTTTTAACTTTAAATGACAAAGTTATCATCTTTTCACTCTTATAATAAAAATTAATTTTATGTACACATTTAAGATAGTTTTTAAAATGTATCAATAATACCTCTTAGCACATAAGTTTATATCTTTTTAAATAATAATAATAATAAAGTAATAAAGTTTAATAAGTTTTCATTTGTCGGTTGGTGCTTTAGATGCATTGTTTTCAAAGTGTATTTTTTCCTGGACACTAAATATCAGTTTCATCTGAATGTAATTAAATACCTCAAAAGTAATAGATATACAAAAGGTTAACAGGTGACAGGTTGATAGGAAATAAATCAGAATTAATATCAATAAAAAATTAATTAGAATAAAAGATATTAATGATGATCATGATTATGAATAAAAGTTATTTATTATAACAAATATGGCTGTAGTAAAGGGGAATATAAAATGAAATAAATTTTGTCATATTTTAAACTTTACACTTTTATACTTTGTGTTTTATATTTGCTTTGTTAGAGATTTTATTTCTCAATGTATAGCCATTCAAAGCAAAGTTCTTTTTTTTCTTCTTTTTTTTTTTATAACTTTTATTCAGATGTTATTTGGTTTACAAATATTAACATTTCAAAACTTTTTTTAATTAGGAAGTGATTTTCATAATTGTCTCCTTCGACCTCCAAGATGAAATCAAAAAGATGTGTATCATGTGGACAAGAATAACTTGTAATAATACTGTAGACAAATATAAAGGAGTTGAAAAAATTTCGGGAGGCATTGTTTGAGTCGTTCTTTCTTTCTCTCTCTTAAAAAATAAATTTTGCAAAACGGCTATAATGAAATTTTTCCTATTTGTGACCACCTTCTGTAATTTGAATATAACAAAAATGCATATACCTAGAACAGGTTTTGCCTAAATTTCTATCTATTCAAATGACTTAAGTTTATTTGGTTATAATTTAGAAATAAATATTTAATTCTTTTTTGTATTATTGGTATAGAATATTTTTTTGTTTGGCTGCCTATCTTTAATTAACTTGAATAATAAAATCTTATTCACTGTGTACATTTTATAATGAAACTGAAAAAAATATTGCAATTTTTTAAAGCTCATTAAATCAGTTTTATAGTTATTAATTTCTAATATTTGTACATGAAAGTAAACAAAAAATACCAATTAAAGTTAATGATATGTAAAATCAAAGTTTACAAATGAAACTTTGTGTTACTAAATTACTACATTTCACTAAACCCGTTCCATTTATTTTTTCCTTATTCTTTACACAATCATCTTTCATATTTTACATGTCTTTTCTTATTTCAATGGCTTTATTGTTATAGTATTTATTTCCTCTTTGTTTATTCATTTTGATAAAACTGAAAGAGTTTTTGAGCGGATTTGAAGTTAACCAAGTGTGAAGCAAGTAAAGAATTCTCACATTCCTCCAGTGATCCCACGGATTTTCAAGCTTTTTTTTCTCTCTCTCTCTCTTTTTCTCTCTAAATACTTTTCTTTTCTTGACTGAGAAGAAGAAACTCAAAATAGAAAAAATGCAAATCATTTTCTTTCACATACACACAAACAAAAAGTAATATTTAAAAAAAAAAATTAAATAAAAAAAAAACCCTTAATAATCTTAAAAAGAAAATTCTCAAACTTTATCCGACTCATGGACACACATGCATACGCATATTAGTTTGTATTTGAAAAAAACGATTCTGGCATAAATATGTATATACATACTTGTTCTTCCTCTCATACTGGTACATTTTTGGCTAGATCAGAGACCCCAACCCTTCACCCATGGGCTGTGGCTCTGGTGAGAGCATTTCGTCGTTGACTGTTTGTGCATGAAGTTAGCATCTCTTGTGAAGACACACCCACATCGTATTCTCCTCCTCATTAAAATGCCATTAAAACTGAGTTGCGTATTGGCTTAAAACTCCAGTTTTACATGTGAAAGTCTCATCACATATTTGAAGGGATTTACTTGAAATTATCAAATAAGTTTCTATTTTAGTTTACAGTTACTATTTTGTGTCACAGCTACGCTTGTGCGCATACACACACACACACACACACACACATATATTGTGTGTGTATAACAATGTTGACAATGAGGTTGTGTGTATATGATAGCAGAATATTATGTACATAGTGTGTTTAGATATATCTATCTATTTATTTGTTCATGCATATGTTCATATGTAAATGTGTGTGTGTGCATTTGTTAAATGAAAACTTATACAGGTATGCATATAACCAGTCACTTGTTAAATATATGAATATTTATGAATTGATTTTGCATATTTTTGATATATTGTAATTTTGCATTCAGTTTAAATGCTAACCTTTATACAAATTTTTTGTGTAAAATACATACATTCATATTCATATTCATATATATATATATATATATATATATATATATATATATATATATATATATATATATAGACACTTCCATGGCCTGAAGAGAGGATATTATTTTCTATTCCTGCATGGCCTGAAGATTGCATTTAACCATGAAACAGACTGTTGCCACTTGGTGTTGACCTTAGTGTCCACTTTATATTTACATATACTCCATCTGATACTGAGCACTTTTATCCATAATTATGCATACCTTAAAACTATATTTTATATATATATATATATATATATATATGTGTGTGTGTGTTTATATATATATATAGAGAGAGAGAGAGGAGGGGGAATATGATTTTCTATCCCTTCATTCTTTCCTTTTTAAATATAAATTCACTGAATGACTGACCTGATCTCCACATGATTTACAAACATCTAAAAATGACAACATAGCAGAAGGTTGGTGGGAAGCCTTACATTTAAATTGAAGTTCCAAAAAGTAAATGGAGGAGGGATGAAAAAAACTTCTGTTGGAAACTTGCCATGAAAAAGGAAATGCTTTGATATTTGCCTGATTTTTTTTTCTTTTTTTTTCTTTTAGGGGTGGAGTTTTTGTATTTTATTCCTGCATCAAATGAAATTTTTAGATATAAATGTCTGGAGAAACTCTGTGAACTTTAAAAGAAAAACTTCTTACCAATGTAGTACTAATTGGTACTAATGTACTACATTGGTCAGTTTGAAGTTCTTCTTTTAAAACTTTTATTCTTTAAGACTAAATCTACATAATGTCTCCACCCACATGTTTATCATTAATATCATGTCTCCACATGTTTATGATCTTTATATTTCCATTATTCTGTTCACCTGGTTGTAAAAGAATTGCATAAATCGCAACCTCATTTACGCATGTTTTAATTTGTTTGAAATCGACACCTGACTTATTTATAAGTATATTCTATAAGATTTATCTTAAAATTTATTTACTATAGAATTAAGTACAAACTTTAATATACAGATTTACTTATAGAGCTGATAACTTCCAAGAGATGACTTATTTTTTATTTTCATCATCTTAGTAATCAAAAATCGATCTGGAAAATAGATGCAAATTAGGATATTTTAAATGTTACATTGTTCAGTTTTTCATCTAATTTGTCACAGACTAATAGCATAATGAATGGGTGCTGAAAAGCTCTTAAGCCAGGAAGGTATTTAAAAAATAATTTTATTTTTAGTCATTTGCCCTGATTTTGAGCACACCCTGAATACTTGTACATCCTGCAAATATATACATGTATGTGTGTCTGGTAGTAAACTATTAATATTATTAATAATAATAATCATCTCAATTGGCTCTCAATGTTTAATATAAAAGGTAAAATTCCTATTTACATGAATTATTGTATAAGATTAATGTGGCATTTTCAACCTGTCCTGGGCTAAATCTTGTTTTGCATCATAAGATATTGTTGATAAAAGTGCTTATTTTAGTTAAAACATTTACTATTATTTTTTGTTCACTTTGTTCTATTTTATATATCAATACACACAAGGTCCTTTCATTATCATTCCTTAGAAGTCTTTCTGATTCTTTTGTTTCTTTATAATTTAAAGAAAACAAAACTAGATTATCTGTACAATTTTTATTTTATAAAGAATAATTAGTGTGTTTTCTTTTGTAAATATTTTATCACAGAACAGAACTTTAACTTCAATTCAACAATGTCTACCTATAAACCCCAGTGGAATTGTAAACTTTTATATATTTTAATGAGATAAATTTTTAATTTCCTGATAATAAAGCAGTACTTAATGAAAATTTTTGCATGTTTACAATTTTTTTTAATTGTATATAATTTTTCCATTACTAAATTGCTTGACTGAATTTTTCTTCCTGCCACAATAATTTTTATTCTGGTGAGTTAGTTTATTTCGACAGTTGAAAGGAATAATTTTAACAAATTATATTCACTGTCCAGTAGATTACTTTTCTTATCTGATGAGAAACACTATCTTCTCTAAAAATTGGCTTTTTTGAAAATTGTAGTAAAAGAATATTTAAGAAAATCTGATTGGTTTCTGAATAACGACATAAAACTCTTAACATCACTAAAAAAGTTTTCCCCATTAATCATTATATTTATATATAAGATCCAAAGTCCAAGCTTGTCTAAAGGCCCAGTTAATAATTGCATTTCTTTTCATTTTGGGTTCATTTCTTAAATTGGGCCCAACTAATGGTCAGATGGACTCATTTCTGTTTTATTGTGAAAACATTGATTTCTCCTCTTTTCCTTTTTTTTGTTTAGAAATGTACATATTTTCATATTTGTTCTCCATATCCCAAAATACAGATCTTTGTCAATTTTAGATTATAATAAATAAATGAATGTTAATTCTAAATTAAATTTACTCAAAATAAAATCAATAAATTTTCCTTAATGAAATTATTGATTTTTTTCTTCCTTTTACTTTTTCATTTAAATAAACCAAGTTACTGATCAAAAATGAATAAATATATGTCAAATTGTAAATTACTAAATCATTCATTAATGCTTGTTTTACTTGTCTAATCATTCATTTCTGTAAGTTCAAATATTAGAAAAAGTTCAGGAGACAATGAGTCATAGTTTTCTTTCAGTTTTATTTACGGTTAATACTAAAGTTATAATATCAAAAATATAAAATTTTAATATATACGTGTTGGGTAATTCATATTTTATCATGGATAAGTATGTTAATAGATCAGAACTAGAAGATAGTTTAACAAATGAAAGACATTTTTATGGTAAATGTAATTGGAATAAATTTCAAATATATTATCCAACTTTTTTTATGCAAAAAGTTTAAATACTATTCATAAGCAAATTTATTTTATGAGAAAGCTACATTACAACACATTGAAAAAAATAATTATTCTATTATTATTATTATTGAAAAAATATTCTTGAAAAAAAAAAATCATTCTATTATTCAGGAAAATAACAGATTATGGTTTCAAAATGTGATGAATTGAATTTTCCAAAATGAGAATTTTTTTTGTGAGATTAAAGTTAGCATTCTACATTAAAAGTTAAAAAAAATTCTTCATTTTAACATTTACAAAGTTTCTGATTGTATGATTGGTTTTTAACTTATTTTTTGTATATTTACCTGTATCCAGGACACTATAGGAATCTGAAAAATGTCCATTTCTCTGTTTTATTCTAACCTATTACAGAAACTATTTTAATAAGAATGGTTATGTTTACACTACAGTAAACCATTTATTCATTCAGTATAATATCCTATATATTTTTGAAAGATCAGCACAGAGGAAAATGTTAAGTGATCTGTATCAATGTTGATGTGTAAGAAAAAGTGAAATGCCTAGATTCCTAAATAGAAATTCTTGACGGTTTGGATCTTCTACACTTGCCTCTTTGCTTGTATAAGGTTTTTCTTTTTTAAATCAATTCACTTAGATGCATGTATTTACACTGATACATATAAAAGCCGATCTGTGTATATTCATATTTTTTACTTCAACAACCTTTTAGATTGTTGACTCTGTGTGTGTGTATGTATGTGTGTGTCTATGTATGTGTGTGTGTGTGTGTGTGTATATATATATATATATATATATATATATATACACATACACAATTTTTTCAGTCATTGCAAACATTTTTTAATTTCAGAATAATTCTTTTAAAGAAAAAGAATGTCTTATAAGAGATGAGTTGTTGAAAATTACAAATAAAAATAATAGAAAAATAAGAGTTAGAAATAATAATTGTAGTAATAATAATAATAATAATAGATTTTAAGTAGTGCTGTATGTCTCTCCTAAGTGAGCATCAGCTTGGCAGGTCAGATGCCTTTTAGCATATACTACTCAATCGTACTTAGCCAAAATAATCCCCTGGGCGGACAGTTTGTTTCTAGATAAGAGGGCATACAACTCTGACAATGTTACTCCTTTCTCTTCTATTGATCGGAGCCGTGAGAGACTTGTCCAATATGTCGACAGATCGTGTGCAACCAGTAATGGAACCAAACTTAACTTGCTTCTTCTCTTTATTGATGATCAACTTTTTTTATCATCCTCACTTTGATTATTTATTTTCTTACATTTTATGCAGATTTAAAAATATTTGTAAAAAAAAAAAAAATAAATGTGATGAAAGAAATTACTTAGAATATTCTCTTAATTTATTGATTTATTTATTCACTTGATGTTAGATACACAAATAATTAAAGCCTCTATGTTCAGATCTCCAAAATAAGAAAACATTTTTTCTGCTTCATCTTTTCACATCATAATTAGATGCAGTGAAGTTTGAATTTGTCAAAATGAAATTTTCATTTTCATGAAAATATATTTGCACTTGACAAAATAGATTTTTATTTTACTGAAATAGAATTTTCACTCAATAGAATTCATTATTTTTTTATGAAGTAGAATATGCGTTTTGATTATGAATTTTTAAATTATATATACTCTCCTTAATATTTTTCATTTTAACAAAATAATGTTGTCTCATTAAAATATATTTTCTATATAGTATAAAAAGAAATTTGTTAATTGTAGAAAAAATGGTTTAAATAGATTTGAACAAATCCATTTATGCTTTGATTTGGTCATGTAAAATTTGTACACAAATGGGGAGATAAAAAAGAAACTGACAAAATTACAAGTTGGACTAGAAAAGGAAGGATTTTTTTAAAATAGATGTAAAGTAAGAAGAGAGGAGGTAAAGAAAGACATAAAGTAATAAAAATTAGAAAGTGTAAATGGAAAATTAAAAGAAGCAAATCATCTGAAAATGTGTAGCAACTTGAAAGAATTTTAAAACTGAGACAATAATTCTTTTTCATTGACAGAATTTTTTCTTTTATTTAATAGAAAAGAATAGGTTAAAAATAGGGAGGGGTTTAAAATTGGGAAAGTACAATAGAAAGTAGAAATTGGCTGGGGAGTGACATTTGGAATACCAAATGGGTGCTGACAACAAGGTGGCAGAGTTAGTCAGGCTGTAAGGTGTCAGCATAAAGTTTAAGACAACATGGGTGAAGGGAATAATTGGTTTAAGGTAAGAGTAATAGAACAGAATTTTATAACTATACAAAAGGGATCACTTCTATGGGTATAAAAGTTTGGGATATAAATGCATGCCAGCATTTAGATACAAATCAAACAAGGCAGGAGCCAACATCTTTACAGAATGAGTCTCCTGCCATCATCTAGCTTGCATAAAAATCTGGAGTTGGAATAATTTAATTTATTCTATAACTTGTAAAAAGTTCTATTCAAGTTAATTTTCTTTCTAAGTCATTTTTATTTGAAAAAAATGTGTTTTTATTGCAAGAGACTGCAAAAAAGATATTGATGATCATCAAATATTGTTGGCTAATCTTAGCATAATTTTTGTAATCACTCATTTCCTTATTCTAACTGAATGAGGCAGGAAAGTATCAGTTGTCAATTTTTTTTTAAAACAACCACTCCCCCTCACCACTCGTTTAACTGCCTTTTTTTATTTTATTGGGGTGGGGGAAATGAAAAATGTTTTCAAGAAAATTATGCTTAACATTTTTTTGACTCATGACATAAGTTGCTGTCAGTATGCCAATAAATATTTTTCTACTATCACCAATTGCATTTATTTGTAGGAGGGTAGCTTTGGATTTTATCAATAAATGTTAGAAACTTATCAGTGATCCTTCAAAGATTAAGTTCTCTGCCTCTACTTGATAAGGGTTAGAGATTTGTCACTTAAAATAGAACTTTTACAATAAGTTTACAAGCTGTATAATAAACAACCTTTCATGTGTATGTCAACTAAGTACTTGCTATGATATGGTGATACCCGTGTGCTTATTTGTATATAATACACACACACACACACACACACACACACACACAGAGACAAGAGAGAAAGAGAGAGATATAAGCAAGTTTTGAATTCCTGAAAATGGTCATTTAGTTTAAAACGATAAGAGAAGATCAAGTCATTTTTTTTTCCTAAGTGACTTGAGAATTGGCAATAAGAGAAAATCAAACCAAGATGATTGTGATCAAATTCTAGCAAATAGCTATCAGTGATGAGGATTGAGACACTGAACTATAATAAATGTTGTGTTCCTTTGCAAAAAGTTAAATTATATTTAATCGTTTTTATTTTCTTTGTTCCTTATTCCTTTTTAAATTTTTTTCTCCTTTTGTAATTACTGAAGTCATTAAAGTATTGCACCAAACCACTGAACTGATTGAACTTGCAGAAAATGATTGGAAAATAATTTTAAATAGATTATTTGAAATTATCTCAATCAATCTTAGTCAGTTGGGCATTGCTTGTTCAGATAGAAAACATATTATGTCTATGATATTACCTTTCCAAGTTGAGCTGTCATGTGGAGCTCATGACTGCTGCTGCTGTTGTTATTAAATGTTCAAATAAAATGAAATTCAAAAAGGAAAGGATGTTTTACAGGAATATATATATATATATATATATATATATATATATATATATATATATATATATATATATATAATGTGTGTGTGTGTGTGCACATGCAATTTTATTACATGTTTCATTTAAAAAAAAGCATATGGTGGCATACATCTCCATTTGTACACAATAAATATATAGGATTAAAAATTTATTGCAAAAAGTTTAACTGCATCATCATTAAAATATGCAAAAAAAAAAAAAAAAGACTGCACCAATCTCACTCACAGATTCTCATGCCCATTGGGGAATTGTATTCCCTATGATGTGCAAATGTCAAATTCATTTATAGGCTACACAGTAGCTACTCCATCCTACAGGTTAACATATCACCTCATGGTTCACAGTGCAATTCACACTCACATCAATAAACAAATTATTTGGCAAGATGATCTCGAGCATAAGACAATTACTTGTAAACATATACAATATTCTATGTAATATTGTAAAAAAATATTCTAGATAATAGCACTAACCATAAAATATGCAAGACTAAACAAAATTTTCTCCAACTTTGGAACTACAGTTATAAAGGTTTTAGTAACTGATGAAACATTTAGCCAATAAAGAATCTTACTTGCAAATGACATATAACAGCCATGCTGAGTTTTAAAAGTAATTGAATATAGGAATAATGACATATCTACAAAGAATCGTATCTTGAAAATGACAAGAAGCATGGTTGAAAGTATTTGATCACTTGTATTTGTTCTGTATCTGTGTTCATTGAACCTAAACACATGCTCTCTTACATATAAGCAAGAAAAGTTAACACAAACCATTTTTTTTTAATCCTTGGCTGGCATTTTTAATAAAACATGTATCAATGAAAAATAGTTGCTTAAATACACACATATAATTCCAACAGATAATATATGCTGTATGCTAGGATTGCATACCCCAGACCGACAACATCAAGGAGTCACCTTCCTCACAAATCAATTATGGTGAGATTCAAATCCTGGTCTCAAGGAAATGAACGTTCTAACCACTTGGCCACGTGCATATATACATATATATATTTTATAATTTTATTAATTATTTTATTTAGTTTTTCCAGCGTTCTTACATTTTCTGTTTGGTGAGAGTGATGGAGTACAAAAACTGTCCATACCATCCATTGTCCCAAGCACTTTCAGCCACTTCCTTAGCCATTTTCAAGGGCATTTTGTTTTGGTAGTGTTAGTTTCTTTTCATATTTTAACTGTGTGAAATGTATTTTTTGTGTGGTTTTGAATACTTTGTATATTTTTCTAATTATATTCATGCATATGTGTATATAAATGCATTTAAATATTTGTTGAATTACACATCTATTTATTTGTTTATAAGATTAGATTTCAGCCAGAATATTGATATTAGCATATGTTTTTCCCAGATAAAATTTTTTTTTTCTTCAAATAAAGACTGATTATGTAATTTGCTAAACTGACCTTTTTTTTAGATAGATTATTAGCAAAGATCTTAATATTTTAAAAATATTGTTAAAAAAAGATTGTATTTTGTTAGTATCCATGTGAAATAATGCAAAAGACAAAATGCAAAGAAAAAAAACAGGAAAAAGTGAAAATCATTTCATAAATCAGGCAAGTCATTTTTTGAAAGTAAACTATTTATTGGCATTTTAGGATTAATACAAATTATATTTTTCTGGAAAGGGTGAAACAAAATCTACTGCCTGAAAATATCTAATTTACAAAAGTACATCAGTGAAACAAGATTTCAAGACGCATTGAGGAACATCTCTGTATAATTGCAAAAATGTTTTCATTGCTTCTTGAACATTCCAAAATGTAAACATCAAATGAAGGAAAAAGTAATTGAATATCCTGATTAAGTTGAACCATTGACATGTGTGGGGGATAAAAACAAAAAACAGAAAAACAAATCAACTTGTCTACTAGTTGCAAAATGGTATTTAAGTTTGTGTGATAAAAACATATAAAATATTCCACAACTGATCATCCCAAAAGTACAATTTGTAGTTTTCCAAGTTTCATGTGAAACTGTTTATTTCTATCAACTGTTGAAGTAAAGGAAGCAAGTGTGAAGCGAGAGAGGGTGGGGAATGTCAATAACTCTTCAAGCCAAGCTGCTTTCTATTCTAAGACAAATTATCACCAGTTAACAATGTTTAGGTGACTGACATTTGTGATTATTTTTTTATTTTTTTTTATTTTTTGAGGGGAGGGGTGCATGTCATCAGATTTTGCCTGACCTCAGCTTGTTTCCTTAACCTATCATAATATTTAGCAAATCATGAGAAGGCTGTCTTTAGAGATAATTTGTAATCATTAAGATAAAGCTGATTTTCGGTAAATGAATTTGAAAATGAATAGAGAAATCGACATTACATTATTTCTCTTAGCACATTTATTATGCTTTCTGGGAACTTTGAATTTATTTAAATAAAAGACAAATAGAATTTATAAAATAATAATTGTTTTACTCAATGTCCATCTTTATGTAAAGAATCTGCATACAGACCTGAAAAAGGTTCATTCAGCTCAATATTGTTTTTATTTTGTCATGATTTTCATATAGGTTTGATTCCTTAAGAGGCTTTACTTTTGTTTACACTTTTGAAACAAGCAAGTTTTTTTAGAAACCAAATTTTCAAATGATGGTTTTATGCAGGCTAATTATGTGCAACATTATTTTTTCTTATTTTCAAACTTCTTTAGTTATTGTAGGCATAGCTAACAAAAGAAGCTTTTTATAAAGCAGCAGCAGCAGCATTTTCACATTGTTGAAATATGCGGAAAATATTTTCTTAAAAAAATAAGAGAAAATATTATATTTCTTTTCCTATGTTTAGCATAAAGTTATTCAGAATGAAAACTTTCCATTGACTGAAACAAATACCTCATTTACTCAGTAAAGATACCTTTTTTTATATATTTAAAAAAACTGACAAAGATCAATGTGTGTATTGAATATAGAAGAATAAACAAACGCCCCACTTTTCAAGTTGCTCTGATGATATTAATGACTGATCATAAAGAACCACTGATTACACAAATTCTGCTCTTTCAAAAATGATATTCATTTTTATAGTGTTTTTTTTTTATTTATGTTAATTTTTTTTACTTTCAAATTATAAACTGAATTATTTTTATCATTAACTCCTTAATGACCCAACAACCTGAAACTGGCTTTTCTCTTAATTAATATTTCAAGCCGTCAGTCAGTTTTGCTAATAGAATTTTACAGTTTAAATAAGGGTTGCTTTTTTTACTCTTAATTTTTCAATTTTATATATTTTTCTTTAAAATGTTTCTACTCAGCCCAGAACACATTGATCAACAGCTATTATATTCAAAATCAAAATTTTCTTTTTTATTTCTTTAAAAAAAATGTTTTATTTAGTTTTATATGCACACTCACATACCTCTTCTCATGTCAAGGTTCATTTTGTTCTGAAATTGTTATCTATGTGGTGAATGGCAGATTTATTTCATTATCATCTCATCAGTAATAACACCAATGTTTTACCATTAAAGAATATAAATTGACTTTACCCAAAAGTATTTTTGAATTTAGGGCTGACAGATTTTCAACCAGAAATCTTAATCTCAAATATGCAGCTACATCAATTTTCCTGAAGTATTTATTTTTTTTACTTAAACCTAAATGCTAATACCTAAGAACATTGAGAAACATTGGATAGTATACTCCTAGTGTTAAATTTAGTTTAAAAAATAACTCTGTACTGTAAGGGAAAGAAAAGCCTATTTCAAGGATAGAGAAGGAAACAGCATCTATAAAATAGATATTTAAAAATAAATACAACTTTTTTAACATTCATTTTTATTAAATGCCTATTTTTAAGTAAGCCTTCTAAGCTAATATGTTAACAAAGTTTCTACACTTTGATCTTTTTTCTTCAATCATTTTGCTAAATTCTTATTTACTGTTAATATTACTTTCATTAGAATTGTTTTTAATTAACTGTATATTATTCTGGAGTAAGTAAAATATTCCTAGTCTCACTCATGGAATACATGACCTAGCTGTGTGTGTGTAGGGGATGAAACTAGAAATCCTCATAGTTTTGCTATTAAAAACATTTTACTTGAGAAATTCTTATTTTTAACAAATACCTTCTTTTTTTTTTTTTTTTTTTTTTTTAAATTTCCATTATTTTTTGTCTACTTTTTCAATTAAGATTTAATAAAACCTAGGACTATCTCTACTGGGACAAATGATTTTGGAAGAAGTGTAGTTCCCTTGTTTTGCAGTCCAAACAAGATATTGTCTCTTAAAACAACAAATAGTGAATTATGTGTATTATTTTCTATTCTGTCATTTCCTTTATTGAGAAAATTAGTTTTTAATTTTTTTCATTTTTCTATGTGAATTTAATTAAGAAATAAAACTAAATATGT